>SJYV01030673.1:36468-60758 GCA_006410875.1 Neotragus pygmaeus
ATTTAGGTATGACCAAAATCAAATCTCTTGTGATTATAAAGTGGAAGTGACAAATAGATTCAAGGGGATAAGATTTTATAGACAGAGTGCCTGAGGAACTATGAAGAACTATGGAGGGAGGTTCGTGACATTGTACAGGAGGCTGAGATCAAGACCATTCCCAAGAAAAAGAAAGGCAACAAGGCAAAATTGCTGTCTGAGGAGGTGTTACAAATAGTTGTGAAAAGAATAGAAGTGAAAAGCAAAGGAGAAAAGGAAAAATATACCCATTTGAATGCAGAATTCCAAAGATTAACAAGGAGAGATAAAAAGCCTTCTTCAGTGTTCAATGCACAGAAATAGAGGAAAACAATAGAATGGGAAAGACTAGAGATCTCTTCAAGAAAATTGGAAATACTAAGGGAACATTTCATGCAAACATGGGCTCAATAAAGGATAGACATGATATGGACAAAACAGAAGCAGAAAATATTAAGAAGAGGTGGCATGAATACACAGAAGAACCATATAGAAATGATCTTCATGACCCAGATAATCACAGTGGTATGGTCTCTCATCTAGAGCAAGGCATTCTGGAATGTGAAGTCAAGTTGGCCTTCAGAAGCATCACTACAAAGAAAGCTAGTGGAGGTGATGGAATTCCAGTTGAGCTATTTCAAATCCTAAAAGATGATGCTGTGAAAGTGCTTCATTCAATATGAAAACTAGTTTGAAAGTGACAGTGGCCACAAGACTGGAAAAGGTCACTTTTCATTCTAATCCCAAAGAAAGGCAATGCCAAAGAATGCTCAAACTACCACACAATTGCACTCATCTCACACACTAGTAAAGTAATGCTCAAAATTCCCAAGCCAGGCTTCAACAGTACATGAACCATGAACTTCCAGATGTTCAAACTGGTTGTATAAAAGGCAGAAGAACCAGAGATCAAATTGCCAACATCATTTGGATTACTGAAAAAGCAAAAGAGTTCCAGAAAAACATCCATTTCTGCTTTACAAACTATGCCAAAGCCTTTGACTGTGTCGATCACCGCAAACTGGAAAATTCTGAAAGAGATGGGAATATCAGACCACTTGACCTGCCTCTTGAGAAATCTGTAGCAGATCAAGAAGCAAGAGTTAAGACTGGACATGGAACAACAGACTATTTCCAAATAGGGAAAGGAGAACGTCAAGGCTGTATATTGTCACCCTGTTTATTTTTATTTAACTTATATGGAGGGTACCTCATAAGAAATCCTGGGCTGGATGAAGCACAAGCTGGAATTATGATTACCAGGAAAAATATCAATAACCTCAGATATGCAGATGACACCACCCTTATGGCAGAAAGTGAAGAAGAACTAAAGAGCTGCTTGATGCGAGTGAAAGAGGAGAGTAAAAACGTTTGCTTAAAAATCAACATTCATAGATGTCAAATACAGAAAAAAAGTATGAAAAATACAAACATATGGAGGCTAAACAACACACATAACCAATATTTCACAGAATAAATCTTAAAAAAAATCAAAATATGCATAGAAATGAATGAAAATGAAGACACAACAACCCAAATCCTATGGGATTCAGTAAAAGCAGTGCTAAGGGGAATGTTCATAGGAATACAAGCCTACCTCAAGAAACAGATCAATCAAATAAATAACCTAACTCTACACCTAAAGTAACTAGAAAAGGAAGAAATGAAGAACCCCAGGGTAAGTAGAAGGAAATAAATCACAAAATTTAAGGCAGAAATAAATGCAAAAGAAACAAAAAAGACCATAGCAAAAATCAACAAAGCTAAAAGTTTGTTCTTCGAGAGGATAAATAAAATAGACAAACCATTAGCCAGACTTGTCATGAAAAAAAGGAGAAGAATCAAATTAACAAAATTAGAAATGAAAATGGAAAAATCACAATAGACAAAACAGAAATACAAACGATCATAAGAGACTACTATCTGCAGCTATATGCCAATAAAATGGACAACTTGGAAGAAATGGACAAATTCTTACAAAACTATAACTTTCCAAAACTAAACCAGGAAAAAATAGAAAATCTTAACAGACCCATCAGAAGCATGGGAATCAAAACTGTAATCAGAAATCTTCCAGCAAACAAAAGCCCAAGACCAGACGGCTTCACAGCTGAATTCTAACAAAAATTTAGAGAAGAGCTAACACCTATCCTGCTCAAACTCTTCTGGAACATTGCAGAGGAAGGTAAACTTTCAAACTCATTCTATGAGGCCACGATCACCCTAATACCAAAACATGACAAAGATGCCACAAAAAAAGAAATCTACAGGCCAATATCACTGATGAACATAGATGCAAAAATCCTTAACAAAATTCTAGCAAACAGAATCCAACAACATATTCAAAAAGATCATATATCATGACCAAGTGGATTTTATCCCAGGGATGCAAGGATTCTTCAATATTTGCAAACCAATCAATGTAATACACCACATTAACAAATTAAAAGATAAAAACCATATGATTATCTCAATAGATGCAGAGAAAGCCTTTGACAAACTCTCCAGAAAGCAGGAATAAAATGAATATAACTCAACATAATAAAAGCCATATATGACAAATCCACAGCAAACATTATCTTCAATGGTGAAAAATTGAAAGCATTTCCTCTAAAATCAGGAACAATGAAGGATGTCCACTCTCACTTATAAAGTTGTTTCAGTCATGTCCAACACTGTGGGACCCCATAGAAGGCAGCCCACCAGGCTCCCCCATCCTTGAGATTCTCCAGGCAAGAACACTGGAGTGGGTTTCCATTTCCTTCCCCAATGCATGAAAGTGAAAAGTGAATGTGAAGTTGCTCAGTCGTGTCCAACTCCTAGCAACCCCATGGACTGTAGCCTACCATGCTCCGCTCTCCATGGGCGTTTCCAGGCAAGAGTACTGTAATGGGTTGCCATTGCCTTCTCGGGACTCAATAGTTATGAGTTTGAGCAAACTCTGGGAATTGGTGACGGACAGGGAAGCCTGGTGTGTTGCATTCCATGGGGTCGCAAGGAGTTGGACATGACTGAGCAACTGAAATGAAGTGAAGGCACTCTTTCATGCAAATGGACACAATAAATAAATTCTTTAGCTGAAATAAAATGCCAAATTTAAAGTATAATGTAAACTTGCTCCTGAATATTTTAGTGATATTTTTTGCTGGTTTAAGTAAACATGTGTGGATTTTATTCAAAACATAAAATTGCTTTCATTCTGATGTTTATTTTTATTGAGTTATTTTACAATGAAGAGGAGAAAACACTGCACAGACAGGCAAGACAACTAACTTCTTGTTCCAGCAATGCCATGAAGAAATACATGATATCAGGCAAATTAGTTATATATGTTCTTTTCATCTATTCATCCAGTACCTACACAATGTGTGTGCTCAGTCACTTAGTCATCTCTGACTCTCTGCAACCCCATGGATTGTAACCCACCAGGGTTCTCTGTCTATGGGATTATCCTGGTGAGAATACTGGGGTGGGTTGCCATGCACTCCTCCAAGGGATCTTCCTGACCCAGGGATCGAACCCATGTTCCCTGTGGCTCCTGCATTGGCAGGCAGATTTTTTACCACTGAGCCACTTGGGAAGCCCTACCTACACTGTATGGTATTAGTGAGAATAATGCTGCAGAAACTGCATTGCTAACAATCCTTTTGTTTGTACTCAGCTTAAGCAAAAAGGGAGACATTATTAGCTGTCTCTTATACACATCTTGGTGTGTATAAGAGACAGNTTTTACCACTGAGCCACTTGGGAAGCCCTACCTACACTGTATGGTATTAGTGAGAATAATGCTGCAGAAACTGCATTGCTAACAATCCTTTTGTTTGTACTCAGCTTAAGCAAAAAGGGAGACATTATTAGAAAACTAGGGAGTCTCATCAAAGAACGGAATGGCACTCTACTCCAGTACTTTGCCTGGAAAATTCCCATGGATGGAGGAGCTTGCTAGGCTGCAGTCTATGGGGTCACTAAGAGTTGGACACGACTAAGCGACTTAACTTTCACTTTTCACTTTCGTGCATTGGAGAAGGAAATGACAACACACTCCAGTGTTCTTGCCTGGAGAATCCCAGGGATGGGGGAGCCTGGTGGCTGTCCTCTATGGGGTCACACAGAGTCGGACACGACTGAAGTGACTTAGCAGCAGCAGGGAGTCTCATGCAGCAAAAGTAGAAGAACAAATCACCAGGAATTGGCAATGAAGAACAAAGGTCAATGAAAAGCTGGCTTACCTGTCTCTTGTTCTTGAGATTCCCAATATGAGAAAATCAGCTACCATAACAAAAAAGACAAAGACAAATCAAAAATAGTATATGCTTTATAGGGCTAAAAGGGAAGTTATGGATTTAGGTAAGACAAGGATGGGGACTTTCCTGGTGGTCCAGTGGTTAAGACTTCACCTTCAAATGGAAGGAGTGTGGGTTCAATCCCTGGTCAGGAAGCTAAGATCCTTCAGGTCTCAGGGCCAAAAAAAAAAAAAAAAAACAAGAAACAGAAACAAAACTCTAACAAATTCAATAAGACTTTAAAAATGGTCTACATCAAAAGCATCTTTTTTAAAAATAGTCAAGACAAGGCTGAAAGCAAAATGTGGGAGAAGATATTCTATTTCATGCAAATGGTTAACCAAAAGAGAGAAGGGGTGGGTGTACTTATAAGACACAAAGTATAACCTAAGTTAAAAGCTATCTCAAGAGACAAATAGGGAGGCAATCCTAAGATGGCAGAGGTTTAGGAGGGGGAGACCACTTTCTCCCCACATATTCATCAAAAGAACATTTGAATGCTGAGTAAATTCCACAAAACAACTTCTGAATGCCAGCAGAGGACATAGGGCACCAAGAAAAGCAGCCCGTTGTCTTACAAAGGAGATAGGGAAAAGGTACAAAAGACAAAAAGAGAGACAAAAAAGGTAGGGATGGAGCTCTGTCCCAGGAAGGGAGTCTTAAAAAAGAAAGAAGTTTCCAAATACCAGGAAACACTCTCACTGTCAAGTCTGTGGCGAGCCTTGGAACCACAGAGGGCAACATAATCAAAGGAAAAATAAATAAATAGTTAAAACCCACAGATTAAGTGCCCAGTGGTAACTCCCCCAGTGGAGAAGCAGTGCAGATGCCTGTGTCCACCACTAGAATGCGGGGGATGGGCAGGGAGGCACGGGCTGCATTGCTTAGAGTAAGGACCAGGTCTGAATGCCCCGAGGGCAATCTGAGGGAACTAACTTGGCCTAGCAAACCAGACTGTGGGATAGCTACCAAGCAAAAAGTCCTAACCTAAGACACCGCCAGGCCCATGCACAGAACAAAGGACTGACTAGAGCTACGTGAAAAGCCCTAACCTAAGACACCATCGGGCCCACTCACAGAAAAAAGGACTGGACAGAGCTAGCCGGCTGCAGACCGACCTATTCCACTCTGGTGACAGGCAGGGGAGGGCAGCCAGAGCCGGAAGGGGGCAATCGTGGCCCCAGAGAGGCATTATCTACCAAACTGCAAGCAGGCTTCATTGCTAACCAAGACTTCTTGGGTTTCTGCACGGTCAACATTGGCCTGAGAAAGTGCGCCAGTTATACACACAGAAAACCGAGCAGCTGGGACGGGGGAGGCAATAAATCTCAGTGACAGTGCTTGCCAAACACCTGGTCACCTAGCTGCTTGGATCTGGGAAGGGCACAAAACGGAGGTCCAACCAACTCTGTGCCTCTGAGAATTACCTGAGTACAGGAACCTGAGCAGCTTAGAGCTGGGAAGTTCATACAACAGGGGACAGCCTCAAACAGTTCCCAGCAAAGCAACGTAGAGCCTAAGCAATGTAGACAGGGAAAGCACACTTGAGCAGGGGCAAACCCAGTGTGACTGAGACACTGCAAGCACATGCCAGTGTTATTTGTTTGGATCGTTCCTCCTTCCCCACAGCACAACTGAACAAGTGAACTTAAAAAACTGTCCATGACACTTAAAAAAGTGTGCCAGGGCTGAAATTAGACACAGAAGAGACAAGCAAAAAAAAAAGAAGCTAAAACAGAGGGAACTTCCTTGGAAGTGACAGGTGCAATAGATTAAAACCTTGTAGTTAGTACCGACTACATAGGAAGGGGTCTATCAGTTCAGTTCAGTCGCTCAGTCGTGTCCGACTCTTTGCGACCCCATGAATTGCAGCACGCCAAGCCTCCCCGTCCATCACCAACTCCAGGAGTTCACTCAGACTCATGTCCATCGAGTCAGTGATGCCATCCAGGTATCTCACCCTCGGTCATCCCCTTTTTCTCCTGCCCCCAATCCCTCCCAGCATCAGTGTCTTTTCCAATGAGTCAACTCTTTGCATGAGGTGGCCAAGTACTGGAGTTTCAGATTTAGCATCATTCCTTCCAAAGAAATCCCAGAGTTGATCTTCAGAATGGACTGCTTGGATCTGCTTTCAATCCAAAGGACTCTCAAAAGTCTTCTCTCTTGAGAAATATAAGTGAGATCAAGGAACTATCCGAAAATGAACTGACCCCACATTGCCCAAAACACCAGAGAAAGTCCTAGATATATTTTTACTATCATTCTTTAATTTTTTTATTTTTTTAATTTTCAAGTCCTCTATTACACCTTTAATTTTCACTTTGAAAACCAGTTCAGTTCAGTCACTCAGTAGTGTGTGACTCTTTGCACCTCATGAATTGCAGCACGGCTAATGGAGGTGATGGAATTCCAGTTGAGCTATTTCAAATCCTGAAAGATGATGCTGTGAAAGTGCTGCACTCAATATGCCAGCAAATTTGGAAAACTCAGCAGTNAAAGACCCTGATGCTGGGAAAGACTGAAGGCAGGAGGGAAGGGATCAACAGAGGGTGAGATGGTTGGATGGCATCACTGACTCAATGGACATGAGTTTGAGCAAACTCTGGGAGACAATAAAGGGCAGAGAAACCTGGCATGCTGCAGTTAATGGGGGTCACAGAGAGTAGGACATTACTGAGTAACTAAACAACAAAAGCATTATTTTTTGGACTCTATGGACATTTTTAGATTTAGTGTCTTTCTCTGATTTATTTCCCTAAGCATAATACTCTCTAGATCCATCCACACTGTTCCAAATTCAGAATTCCATTCTTTCTTTATGGCTGACTCATATTCCACTGCACATATAAACCACTTCTTTGCTTATTTATCTGTTAATGGACCACTGAATTGCTTCAATACATGAGCTATTACAAATAATGCAGCTATGAACATTAGGGTACATATATCATTTTGATATGTGGTCTTAAGCCATTTTTGATTGGGATATTTATTTTTTAACTTTTTGTTTTGTATTGAGGTATAGCTGATTAAAACAAGGTTGTGATAGTTTCAGGTGAACAGCAAAGAGACCTATGCATACATATACATGTATCCATTCTCCTCGGACTCCTCCTACCCAGACTGCCACGAAACACTGAGCAGAGTTCCATGCACTATACAGTAGGTCCTTGTCAGTTATCCATTTCAAATACAGCAGTGTGTACATGTCCATCCCAAACTCCCTAACTGTCCCTCTTCCCCATCCTTCCCACCAGCAACTATAAGCTCATTCACAAAGTCTGTGAATCTGTTTTTGTAAATTTGTAACATTTCTTTGTAACAAAGATCATGGCATCTGGTCCCATTACTTCATGGGAAATAGATGGGGAAACAGTGGAAACAGTGTTAGATTTTATTTTGAGGGGCTCCAAAACCACTGCAGATGGTGATTGCAGCCNCTTAAAGTTCAACATTCACAAAATGAAGATCATGGCATCTGGTCCCATCACTTCATGGGAAATAGATGGGGAATCAGTGGAAACAGTGGCAGTTTATTTTGGAGGGGCTCCAAAATCACTGCAGTTGGTGACTGCAGCCATGAAATTAAAAGACACTTACTCCTTGGAAGAAAAGTTATGACCAACCAAGATAGCATATTGAAAAGCAGAGACATTACTTTGTAAACAAAGGTCCGTCTTGTCAAGGCTATGGTTTTTCCAGTGGTCATGTATGGATGTGAAAGTTGGACTGTGAAGAAAGCTAAGTGCTGAAGAATTGCTGCTTTTGAACTGTGGTGTTGGAGAAGACTCTTGAGAGTCCCTTGAGCTGCAAGGAGATCCAACCAGTCCATTCTGAAGGAGATCAGCCCTGGGGTTTCATTGGAGGGAATGATGCTAAACTTGAAATTCCAGTACTTTGGCCACCTCATGTGAAGAGCTGTCTCATTGGAAAAGACTCTGATGCTAGGAGGGATTAGGGGCAGGAGGAAAAGGGGACGACAGAGGGGGAGATGGCTGGATGGCATCACTGACTCGATGGACGTGAGTTTGAGTGAGCTCCAGGAGTTGGTGATGTACAGGGAGGCCTGGCATGCTGCGATTCATGGGGCTGCAAAGAGTCGGACACGACTGAGTTACTGAACTGAACTTAAGTGAGGCCTCCCTGCCCATCGCCAACTCCCGAAGTTGACTCAAACTCAAATCCATCGAGTCAGTGATGCCATCCAGTCATCTCATCCTCTGTCGTCCCCTTTATTTCCTGCCCCCAATCCCTCCCAGCAACAAAGTCTTTCCCAATGAGTCAACTTCACATGAGGTGGCCAAGGTACTGGAGTTTCAGCTTTAGCATCATTCCTTCCAAAGAACACCCAAGACTGATCTCCTTCAGAATGGACTGGTTGTATCTCCTTGCAGTTTAAGGGAACTCTCAAGAGTCTTCTCCCACACCAGAGTTCAAAAGCGCCAATTCTTTGGTGCTCAGCTTTCTTCACAGTCCAAATCTCACATCCATACATGACCACTGGAAAAACCATAGCCTTAACTAGATGGACCTTTGTTGGCAAAGTAATGTCTGCTTTTCAACATGCTATCTAGATTGGTCATAACTTTCCTTCCAAGGAGTAAGTGCCTTTTAATTTCATGGCTGCAATCACCATCTGCAGTGATTTTTTAGCCCCCAAAATAAACTCTGCCACTGTTTCCACTGATTCCCCATCTATTTCTTTATTTAACCAGACTCCCATTGCTTNAGGAAACCAGAATTGAAAGAGACACATGTACCCCAATGTTCATTGCAACACTGTTTATAATAGCTAGGACATGGAAGCAATAAATAGATAAGAAAGCTGTGATACATATACACAATGTAGTATTACTCAGCCATTAAAAAGAATACATTTGAATTAGTTCTAGTAAGTTAGATGAAACTGGAGCCTATTATACAGAGTGAAGTAAGCCAGAAAGAAAAACACCAATACAGTATACTAAGGCATACATGTGGAATTTAGAAAGATGGTGATGATAACCCTGTATGCGAGACAGCAAAAGAGACCTAGATATATAGAACAGTCTTATGGACTCTGTGGGAAAGGGTGAGGGTGGCATGACATGAGAGGATGGCATTGAAACATGTATAATATCATATGTGAAATAAATCGCCAGTCCAGGTTCAATATATGATACAGGATGCTTGGGGCTGGTGCACTGGGATGACCCAGAGGGATGGTATGGTGAGGGAGGTGGGAGGGGAGTTCAGGATAGGGAAAACCTGTACATCCCGTGGTGGATCATGTTGATGTATGGCAAAACCAATATAATGTTGTAAAGTAAAATAAATAAATAAAATAAAGTTTGGGGAAACTAAAAATAACTAAATAAAAATACTGCATGCTTACTTAAAAAAAAGAGAGAGAGAGAGAAATAAGGACATTATGTAATGATAAAAGTTTAACTCACCAGGAAAATATAACAAGGATCAGGGTTGGGTCATATAAGTCAAAGTAGTAAGTAGGTTTCCCTGGTGGTTCAGATGGTAAAGAATCCTCCTGCAATGCAGGAGGTTCAATCTCTGGGTTGGGAACATCCCCTGGAGGAGGGCATGGCAACCCACTCCAGTATTCTTGCCAGGAGAATTCCCATGGATGGAGGAGCCTAACAGGCTATTTTCTGTGGGGTTCCAAAGAGTAGAACATGACTGGGTGGCTAAGCACAAACACAGTAAGTAGGGTGTTAAATAAGGCGGGGATAAGAACCTAGCAACAATGGACTCCCAAGGACCTTAAAATTCTGGTGATACATGAGGTTCAGATGTGTCTTCTTGAAAGTTTAGCTCCACCTCTTAGTGGAAAGATGGAATCAACATTGAGATGGGGAAGACTATAAGAGAAATGGAATTGGAAGAAGAGTGGATGTTTGAATGGGAATAAGTTTAATCTAGGATATGTTTAGTTTGGGATTTCTATAAGACACATAATTGGAAATTATAATTGGGCATTTAGATGTATTAACCTGGAGTTCAGGAGAGATGATACAGGCTGGAAATATTTTTTGATAGGTTACAAATAGATGCAGTCAAATTCACAAAACTGGATGATATTGCCGAGAGCATTAGTGTATTCATAAGACAGACAATGCCCAAGAACTTCGCCTCATAGAATCTCAACATTTGGAGGCTGGAAAAAGTTTAAAGGACCAAGAAAAAAGACAAAGAATGAATGGTTAGCCAGTGAAGTAGAAAGGAAATTTAAGTGTGTGTGGGTTCCTCGAAGCTATGTGAAGGAATTGTCTCAGGATAAGTAGTCAGCTATGTCAAATCCTGCTGCAGTAATACATGGAACAATAAATGATCATCAGATTTAGCAATGTCATTGGTGACTCTGATAAGGCAAGTCTAGGTGGAGTAGTAAGAGCAAAAGCCTGTTTGGAATTATTGAAGAGAGAATCAGAAGAGAGAAGTTGGAGATAGTATCAACAAATCTGAGGTTTTGTTTCACTTGTTTAAAGGAATGCCAGTAATTGGAGTAAAAAGTGGAGGCAAATGAGGGGTAGTTATTCTATATATTTTCTAATATAAGAGAAATCAAAGCATGGTTGTATATTCATTAGAAGGATCCAGTGCAGGAGGTGGGGTATTGATGATGCAGGGGAGAGAAAGAAGCAAAGTCCTTGAATAAGTGAAAAGGTTGGTGATCGTGAGGATGAAGGATGAGAAAAGGAAAGGTGATATTGGAAGTGTGAGTAGAAAGGTGACTATTAAAAGCTCCTTTATGAGAGTGGGAGACCGAATGAACTAAGGATGCAGGATATGATTGCTCAGCAGCATTAAGGGCCCACTTGAGGTTTATGGCCATGATTTCAAAGTGAGACTGTGTTTTCTCCAGCTTTGTCTGGATACATTGGAGAAGACAAACAAATACTCTTTGTGCTCCCTAAAACACTGAGCTGGATTTTTTTCTGTCTGGTGGTTAAACTTGAAGTATAGGGTTGTCTTGGAAAAAAGCTTAGAGCTGTGAACAAAGAATTTTTATACCCTTTAACTTATAAATTCAGAAAAATAAAACCCCTCTGATTTAGAAGGTCAGATTATTTTAATTCTCACCAAGATGGGAATGAAAGGAAGTTCGTTTAACAGCTTCCAAAAAGAGAACAGCAAATATATTATTAACATTATCCTCTTCCTCCCCTCTGGGTGACCCCCTTTCCTCAATACCAAATAATCCCCTTAACAACCTGGGGCTATTTCTAAATAGAGGGCTTTGACTTGCAATCTCTCTGAAATTCATATCGCATTCAAGGTCACAGGTATATCTGGCACTGCAAGCTAAAAGAGAAGGGCATCAGAGAGAGGACAGAGGAGCCCAAGAAATCAAGGAAGGGCAAAGATTTTTCCCATTCATATAACAGTGGGCAGGGAGGGTTACAGGAAGTAGCTGCGGGCACTAGCTAGCTTGCCAGATCCTTCTAAGAAGCCACACACTGGGATGAAATGATTTCAATTAGAAGTCATGGGGTAAAAGACAAACTTGGGGTAGCAATTGTGCCTCTGTTGGACCATTGGTATCAGAGAGCTGTTGAGGAATACCTAGCAGATGCCTGTAAACCATTCATTGTTCGATAAACAATGAACAGCTTTGGACAAGCCTTTGTTTTTTCCATACTGAATAGAATACACTGAGTGATACAGTCACAGACATCAACAGATGTACACAGCTGCATCAGATGGAGGATGCAGAGCCCCATCTAACCTCCCCTACTTTCACTCCACTCCTGTACTGCCAACCACTTTCATGAGACTGGCATTGTTAGGAGCTGAATTGTGGATTATATAAAATAAATGGTCATCTGAAGCCAGTCCTGCTCTGAGAGGGAAAAATGTAAAGTTTAACCCAGCTTTAGTCAACTTAAGACGTGTGGTGTTCATACTATTCAAAAGAAAGACTAACACTCCACATCTCTACATTAGATACAAACTGCTTCATAATTCTCAAAAATTCATTGGGCAGATCATACATGTTATGTCCACTGCATGAAAATCAAATGCATTCACTAAATGTTTTGTTTTTACATGATTATGTGTGCAAAAATCCACTTCCTTTTAGAGGAGTAAAATTGGAACAAAATGCAACATAGACATTTTCAGCCCTGGAAGAGGAAAAAAATATGTAGGAATTATAATTATAGCTGTCTTGCAATTCTGAAAATGTCTTCATTAAATCCTGAGTATTATAATAACTCTAACCCATCTTCATATGCATTTCAAATAATTTTCTATACAAAGCTGCTTTCTATATGTTGTTTTATAGACAGTTTTTCCAATTAATGAGCTGGGTTCAATCCCTGTTTTAGGATGATCCCCTGGAGAAGGGAATGACAACCCACTCCAGTATTCTTGCCTAGAGAATCCCACGGACAGAGGAGAGCCTGGTAGGGTACAATCCATGGGGTCGCAAAGAGTCGGACATGACTGAAAATTTTTCACTCACTTCACTTCACTTCCAATTAATAATAACTTATTTAATGTTTTGTATCTATATATACAGAAACTCTTGATTTCTTTTTTAAATTTGGGGAAGCTTTGCACAAGTTGAAAGGTAAATGATATGACATAACATTATATACACTGCAATAATAAAGTGACTATTATTATTGTAATGCTTGAAAGCCATACAATTAAAAATTCCATTAAAAAATATTACTGCTAGATAACACTGTTGAGTGAAAAGGATCTTTCATCTGAAGGTAGTGTTCTCATGTTTGTGAGAAGCTGGCTGTAAAACTTCAGCTCATTTGTGTCTCATTTGCTTCAGTGATAAAACAAATCGATTGTGCTAAGTAAATTCCAACTTTTCTTCCAGTGCCAAAACTCTAAATTCGTTCAACAAATATTTATTGCCTAATGTGTACAAGGCACTGTGCTAGTTGGCACTGATAACATGCCGAGAGTAAAACAGATTTAAAAATCCCTGCCTTCATGCAAAGGAATAATTGTTGGAACTTTCTGGACACCAATGCCTGTCCCTATCCTCCCATCTCTATGTCCTCCACCATTTAAACCATTTTCAAAGCATGCTTATAAACAAGCCCTTCTAATACTCAAAAGCTTTCAAGGCTATCAATTACAGAATATGTTGCAAATTCTTGATTGAGCATTCTCTACTCAATGTGTCCTGGCTCAATACTATCTTGACAATCTCATGACTTCAGAGGAAGTGTTAAGTAGGAGGAAAAGAACTGATCCTGAAGTCTGAACCCCAGGGTTTGGGTCCTAGTGGTGCCATTAGATGGATAACTTTTGGCAAAGCATATAATTCTCTGAGCCTTCTTTTTCTCATTTGTAAAGTAAGAATGGTACTAACCTAGTTTCAGAGGGCAATATTGAAGCAATAAATCACACTTGATTAAAATATGAAAATATTTTGTAACTAGGTTTGAAATCTGGCTCAGCACTTTATTTGCTTTGTGATTTTCAACAAGTTAATGAATATCTCTGAACTTCTTATCTATAAAGTTGGATCAAAATAGCTATTTTTCATAGTTATTATGAGTGCTTAATGAAGAAATATAAGGAAAATACTTGACAGTTAATAAGTAAAGAGTGGACCATTGAATAGTAGCTATTATTAAGGTAGTTAGTACTTGTTTTAATTTTACAGAGTATAGATTATATGGATAACATATTCCTACTGGTCAACAAATTAGTTCAAACTTTCTTTGTGAGAGTGAGAGAGAACAAGAAAGAGGCAAGGTGGAAAGAGTGAGAAGGGAGGAGAGAGATTATAAAATATTACAACTGGAAAAAGAAAGATTTGCAATAAAAATTCTGAGGTCAGGCTGATCTTATAGGACCATTAAATAGTAGTAGATAGTCCACACCTAGAATTGCATAAGAGAATCAAGGAGATTGATTTGGCATTATTTAGTACAGTTTACAATTCATAAAGTTTCTGACCTAACAAAGATTCTCCTAGATATATGCCCTAGAGAAATTCCTAAGCACATCTAAAATGGGATATGAACAGAAATGGTAGATGCAGAATTGTTTACAAAATTAAAATATTTGAAACAAGTTAAAAGTTCATCAGTTGAAGGGTGAATATGTAATTTATTCAATAAATAGCATATATACAGCAGCAATAAATGAATGAACTATATAGCTTACATGTCAACATGATTATTTTCATAAACACAAAAATCAGATGTGCAGAAGAATATTTGCAGTGTGATATCATGTATATGAAATCTGAAAACTTACAAAATAATACTTGATGGTGTTTTAAAACATGCATGCATATATGGTAAAACTGTGAACACATGAATAGAGATGATCATCAAATTCAGGATAGAGGCTAATTCTGGGTTAGGCATGTATATGGGGTGGGGAGGAGTTGAGCAAAGTGTAATCAGGGTGAGGTACACAGGGAGTTTCACTTATATTTACAATGTTCCAGCTCTTATGCTAGATAATGGATGCATGGTCACTTGTGACATTATTTTTGAACTTTGTGCATATCTGAATTATTTTGTAATAAATACTGAAAGGAGCATGCTAATGAATTGAGAGGAGAGGAGGTCAGGGATCTGGTTCTCCTATGTCAATCAAAAAGAAAGTTATAATGAATTGTGAGTGCTGATTATCCAATTAGAAGCTGAGAAGTAATTGTACCCAGGGTGATACTGACATAGTCCCATTAAAAAAAAAAAAAGATGAAATTTAAGATGTTTGGGTCTCCCATCAGTTCAGTTCAATTCAGTCCAGTAACTCAGTCGTGTCCGACTCTTTGCAACTCCATGAATCGCAACACGCCAGGTCTCCCTGTCCATCACCAACTCCCAGAATTTACCCAAACTCATGTTCATCAAGTCCGTGATGCCATCCAGCCATGTCATCCTCTTTCTCATCCATGTCCCCTTCTCCTCTTGCCCTCAATCCCTCCCAGAATCAGGGTATTTTCCAATGAGTCAACACTTCCCATAAGGTGGCCAAAGTACCGGAGTTTCAGCCTCAGCATCAGTCCTTCCAATGAACACCCAAGACTGATCTCCTTTAGGATGGACTGGTTGGATTTCCTTGCAGTCCAAGGGACTCTCAGGAGTCTTCTCCAACACGACAGTTCAAAAGCATCAATTTTTCGGTGCTCAGCTTTCTTCACAGTCCAACTCTCACATCCATACATACCACAGGAAAAACCATAGCTTTGACTACATGGACCTTTGTTGGCAAATAATGTCTCTGCTTTTTAGTATGCTGAATACGTNGACAGTTCAAAAGCATCAATTTTTCGGTGCTCAGCTTTCTTCACAGTCCAACTCTCACATCCATACATACCACAGGAAAAACCATAGCTTTGACTACATGGACCTTTGTTGGCAAATAATGTCTCTGCTTTTTAGTATGCTGAATACGTTGGTCATAACTTTCCTTTCAAGGAATAAATGTCTTTTAATTTCATGGCTGTAATAACCATCTGCAGTGATTTTGGAGCCCCCCAAAATAAAGTCTCACACTGTTTGCACTGTTTCCCCATCTATTTCCCATGAAATGATGGGACCGGATGCCATGATCTTAGTTTTCTGAATGTTGAACTTTAAGCCAACTTTTTCACTCTCCTTTTCACTTTCAGCAAGAGGGTTTTTAGTTTCTCTTCACTTTCTGCCATAANACACGTGGCAGATTCATGTTGATGTATGGCAAAACCAATACAATATTGTAATTAGCCTCCAATTAAAATAAATAAATTTAAATTTAAAAATAAGGACATTTTTAAAATAAAGTTATTTTTCCTGTGGTCTTAAAAGACAAAATAATCTTAATACTTTCCACAAAAATGAGTGAAATTATATGGTATTTGTCTGTCTCCATATGACCTATTTCATTTAGCATAATAGCCTTAGTTCATCCACATGAGCACTCTGTAGTGTACACAAACGTGGAAATATAATGCTGTATTCATAAAATTTACCTAATAGTATAAATCCATGTTATGTCTTTAAAATGTTTTAAAAACTTGANTGACCTATTTCATTTAGCATAATAGCCTTAGTTCATCCACATGAGCACTCTGTAGTGTACACAAACGTGGAAATATAATGCTGTATTCATAAAATTTACCTAATAGTATAAATCCATGTTATGTCTTTAAAATGTTTTAAAAACTTGATACACATTTGACTTTTATGGATTTTCTAAATAAAAAAATAGAAACATCAGTATCTGATACATACAATGGAGTTAAAGGAAGAAACATTGGAGAGAGTCCCACTGTATCATCAACTTATTATGTGTTGTTACATCATATTATTTTTTTGTCTTGGACTTTCATTTTCCTTATTTACAAAACGGTGATAATAGAAACAGCAGTATTTGCCTAATATCACTTGAAAGAAAAAAATGATGATATGGTGAACAAGTCAGATATGGTTCCTAAAAAGAAGTTGTTATAAACCACGACTCAATACTGGTCTCATCAAATGCTTGGAGGACGATGGAATTAGAATTGGGAGGAGGGTGGAAAAAAATGGAGGCAAACCCAGGGGAAGAAGCAAGAGAGCTTCCTCCACTGGTGGAATAAGTAGTTTTCCTTTCTCTCGGGAGTCAAAGACCAGAAAATCTTGCTAATAACAAAATAACCTCCCAGAATATTAAACTTGAGTAGCATCCCGAGGCAGAGAAGGCAATGGCACCACACTCCAGTACTCTTGCCTGGAAAATCCCATGGACGGAGGAGCCTGGAAGGCTGCAGTCCATGGTGTCGGGAAGAGTCAGACATGACTGAACAACTTCACTTTCATTTTTCACTTTCATTCATTGGAGAAGGAAATGGCAATCCACTACAACATTCTTGCCTGGAGAATCCCAGGGACGGCAGAGCATGGTGGGCTGCTGTCTATGGGGTCCCACAGAGTCGGACACGACTGAAGCGACTTAGCAGCAGCAGCATCCCGAGGCAAAATTCCAAAAAGGGAGGATATTGCTACTTCCCATGCCAGAACCTTGGCACCAGCATGGTTCGTAAAATTGGATTTGATATTGGCCCATTGTCTGCTCAGGGCTCTGATGCTGATTCATCCCAGTACAGTCAACACTCAGAAAGAGAGAGTTGCAAACCCCTGAGCCCTATTTGTGGTTAACATCCTTGACCCTTTCTCTTGATGTCACTCTGTCTCCTGACTTGTCCCTCCTTTCCTGCAGTTTCTTATCTCTTACCTGAGTTTTCATTTTGGATCCTGCATTCACCCTCTTGGATCTGCAATTGCTGTTCTACCTTTGAAACTCGTATGGCAGTGCTGAAATTGCCTGTGGCCTGCCCAATCTTTTCTGGCTGCCCTTAGTAACTATGTTTCTTGATAAGGCTACCAAATGCCATAATCCTCTTCAGAGTTGGCTCCCATGGCTGGCATCCACTCATACTGGCTGAATCCAATTCCTCCAAGAGGAAGAATCAGACACAGTTCAGTTCAGTTCAGCTCAGTTCCTCAGTCATATCCAACTCTTTACAATCTCATGGACTGCAGTATGCCAGACCTCCCTGTCCATCATCAACTCCTGAGTTTACTCAAAGTCATGTCCATTGAGTTGGTTATGTCATCAAACCATCTCATCCTCTGTTGTCCCCTTCTCCTCCTGCCTTCAATCATGCCCAGTATCAGGGTCTTTTCAAATGAGTCAGGTCTTTGCATCACATGGCCAAAGTATTGGAGGTTCAACTTCAGCATCAGTCCTTCCAATGAATCTTCAGAACTGATTTTCTTTATGATGGACTGGTTGGATCTCCTTGCATTCCAAGGAACTCTCAAGTGTCATCTCCAACACTGCAGTTCAAAAGCATCAATTCTTTTGCACTCAGCTTTCTTTATAGCCCAATTCTCACATCCATACATGACTACTAGCAAAACCATAGCTTTGACTAGACAGAAAGCATTCAATAAATGTTTGCTCATTTCAGCTAATTCATAATAGTAGAGGATGTAAAATGGGGTCTTAGCCTGGCTCACAACAGTCCTCAGGCTGTGTTGTCCTCCCTTTGGATGCATTATCTTTTGCCCCTAAACACATGGTGTACATGGAATACACTACAGTTGACCCTTGGACAGCATGACTTTAAACTTTGCCAGTTCACTAATATGCAGATTTTTATTAGTCAATAGTAAATGCTATGTGTGTGCATGCTAAATCACTTCAGTCGGTTAGTCAGACTCTTTGTGACCCCATGGACTGTACCCTGCTAGGCTTCTCTGTCCATGGAATTCTCCAGGTAAGAATGCTGGAGTGGGTTGCCATGCCCTCTCCCAAGGGATCTTCCCGAATCAGGGATCATCGAACCAGGGTCTCTTATTTCTCCTGCATTGGCAAACAAGTTCTTTACCACTAGGGCCATCTAGGAAGCCCTGTAAATACTACAGTACTACACAATCTACCATTAGTTGAAGCCACGGATGCAGAACCTCAGGAATGGATAAGGAGGTCCAACTCTAAGTGGCATGTGGATTTTTGACTGCAGGGATGGTCTGTGCCCCTAATATCTGTGTTGTTCAAGGGTCAACTGTATTCTTATATTATGCACCTCTTAATCACAGTTCATGATGGAGGAAGGGAGAAATTGACCAAACCTTAAAAAAGGCATGTGACCATAATTAGCCTTA
The DNA here is from genome assembly GCA_006410875.1 of Neotragus pygmaeus. Classification (NCBI taxonomy): domain Eukaryota; kingdom Metazoa; phylum Chordata; class Mammalia; order Artiodactyla; family Bovidae; genus Neotragus; species Neotragus pygmaeus. Next base: position 55,388 of record SJYV01030673.1, read on the forward strand.
ATTCTTTTATCAGGAACAGCCTTGGAAGACTTGAAAAATGGGAGCAGGACCAAGAACCATGAGGTTGCCTGATGAAATAATTTCTTCTCCAGTCAAAAATGGTGGATTCATGTCAATGTATGGCAAAGCCAATACAATACTGTAAAATAAAATAAATAAGTAAATAAAACTGAAAAAAAAAATAGCAAAGGAAAGTTTCTGACTCAATTTATTATCACTGTCCATCAAGGTAAATTATGTACATCCTTTGTGTAATAATTTCTCCTTCTCCTGTTATTAAATGGGAGTTTTTATTGCTATTTTATTCCAGTTTTGTTTCACTTTTTATTTATATATGATATATATATATATATGTGTATATATATATATATATATGTTATCCTGTGGATGATTAAGTGTATCATTGAATCATACAGTATATGACCATAAGGAACCACATTTGAACCTGATCCAGAGGAACAGGTGTTATTTTGAGATCCTAGACTTGAAGATGATGCTATGACCATGTTTAACCTGGATTGTGTCACATTGCAGAGACTGAGGCAAGATTATGTTTGCATGCGTGAAAATTGCATTATTCTTGGTGCTAATTGATACTGGGAAGAGGAATACTTTTAAAAGAGTGTTATAGAAAGAAGGTACCTCATTGTGGTTTTGATTTGCATTTCTCTGATGATGAGTGATGTTGAGCATCTTTTCATGTGTTTGTTAGCCATCCGTATGTCTTCTTTGGAGAAATGTCTACTGAGTTCTTTGGCCCATTTTTTGATCGGGTCGTTTATTTTTCTGGAGTTGAGCTGTATAAGTTGCTTGTATATTTTTGAGATTAGTTGTTTGTCAGTTGCTTCATTTGCTATTGTTTTCTCCCATTCAGAAGGCTGTCTTTTCACCTTACTTATAGTTTCCTTTGTTGTGCAGAAGCCATTTCACACCAGTCAGAATGGCTGCGATCCAAAAGTCTGCAAGCAATAAATGCTGGAGGGGGTGTGGAGAAAGGGGAACCCTCTTACACTGTTGGTGGGAATGTAAACTAGTACAGCCACTGTGGAAAACAGTGTGGAGATTCCTTAAAAAATTGCAAATAGAACTGCCTTATGACCCAGCAATCCCACTGCTGGGCATACACACCAAGGAAACCAGAATTGAAAGAGACACATGTACCCCAATGTTCATCGCAGCACTGTTTATAATAGCCAGGACATGGAAACAACCTAGATGTCCATCAACAGATGAATGGATAAGCAAGCTGTGGCATATATACACAATGGAGTATTACTCTGCCATTAAAAAGAATAAATTTGAATCAGTTCTAATGAGATGGATGAAACTGGAGCCTATTATACAGAGTGAAGTAAGCCAGAAAGAAAAACACCAATACAGCATACTGACACATATATATGGAATTTAGAAAGATAGTAATGATGACCCTGTATGTGAGACAACAAAAGGACACAGACATAGACAATGGACTTTTGGCCTCAGAGGGAGTAGGAGAGGGCGGGATGATCTGGGAGAATGGCATTGAAGAATATATACTATTATGTAAGAAACGAATCACCAGTCTATGTTTGATACAGGATGCAGGATGCTTGGGGCTGGTGTACGGGGATGATCCAGAGAGTCGTTGTGGGGTGGGAGGTGGGAGGGGGATTCGGGATTGGGAGCTTGTGTACACCTGTGGTGGATTCATGTAGATGTATGGCAAACCCAATAGAGTATTGTAAAGTTAAATTAAAAAATAAATAAATAAATAAATTTAAAAAAAAAAAGAAAGAAGGTATATCTATGCTAGGCAATTGAGAGGTGTGATGCATTTTTTTCTAAGTTGACATTTTTATCTGGCTTCCGGTGATTCTCTTCATTGTGACATCTCTGCTCACATCACTTTGGCACAGAAACTACTTCGTGCACCCTGAGTACTGTCCATGGTTTAGACAAATGCTTTTGTATCCTTACAGGACCTTACCAAGACAGCCACAAGGATCAGTGGTCAGTTTGGGGAGAGGGCAGATGTCCCAGAGTGCTTTGGTTATTGCCTTCTGGAAGCTTGGTTGTTCACTTCATCATTCATTTTTATGAACACTTTTCAGCCTTCTAAAACATACTCCCTTTACCCAGGCTATGTCAAATGAGAATTCTCTTGCCTAATAATAATAACAGGGTACACTCAGCAATATCATGTGTTTGTAATCAACTTTTTAATGATGAAATAAAACAAAATTAAAAATAATTAATGGAATAAAATAAATAGTTTTGAGTGTGTCACACAAAGCTAGGGTAAGCATTAGTCTGACGTTTTGGTGTGTGTGTGTGTGTGCAATCGTGTGCAGGCACACACGCTGGGTCACTGAAGAGTTATGCTCAAAAAACGTGAAAGCCATGGCACTAAAGCATTCAAATCTGTGACTCAGTGAGGCTCTAAGCGTGTAAGAAATCAGTCCAGATCAGTTCATTTTTTATAAGCAGCCCAGGTATGTAGGAGGTGAAAAAACCTCAAGAAAGGTGAGTCATTAAAGAAGCTTCTCTGTACACGAAGGAAAATATTCTCCCCTAATTGACACTCTGTGGAATAATTCACACTTATGAATTTGGTGAGTACTGTAAACCAAAAGGCTAGAAAGAAGTTCATTTCATTATCTGCAACCTCACAAGCTGTAGAAGAATTTAAATTACCCAGGAGATCGGCTTAGTGTGAAATCCTCATATTATGCAAAATCTGATAAAGGATCAGAGAAAGTTCTAGAATCAAGGCCATGATGATGGAACAACCATAGCATTATAATAGGTGTGCATTTTGAGAAAGAAAGCAAGATATCAAGATGACTGGGTTCTGACTGGACACTTAAGCTCATTTTTCTCAGTGTGGCTGGAATGACAAGAGCCTCCTGTTCTGTGTAATTCCTCTCAAAGGGAGGGATTCAGTCCTCAATAGAACCTGCTGTGAGATAACAGCCTTATTACTTTTGGATAACTTCAGTTGAGTGACAGTCACTCTCTGGTGAAGGGATAGAAAATGAATCAGTTCCAAGTTGCAGCGAGAATACAGACACACGGAAGGCTGTCTCCCCTGGAGAGGGAAGTGATTCCTGGCACTGGTCAAATTATCTGGAGGGAAAACCCAATCTTTGTAACAGAAGCCAGAATTGTCGGAGGGTTGTTGGCATGCTTGTGGGTGGGAACAAACTCTTGGTCAAGACCCTAGAGCAGTGAGACATGCCTAGATAGCATCAAGATGTGGTTGCCAGAAAGACCAAAATATGATTAGAAGGTTGGGAGGGAAGAAGCGCTGTATATTTGTTAATCAACAATGACCAGTGATTTGATCAGTTAGATCCGTCTAATAGAACATTCGTGAAAAATTCTAAATGGTAGGGTGCACAAAGCTTCTGGGTCAGTGGCTACAGTGAGTTGCTGGGAGGGTGGTGTACTCACGGAGGACACAGATGCTCAGTACCCTTTCATTCCACACTTTGCTCCATACAACTCTTTCATTTGACAGTTTCTGAGTTGTATCCTTTATCTATTAGTAAATAAGCTGTTTTTATGGGTTCTGTGGAACATTCTAGCAAGCCATCAAACCTAAGAAGTCATGGTAGTAGCTGGTCCATCAGACATATGGGAGGCCTGAGAGCCTTGCAAACTAGTGTCTGAAGTAAGAGGCAGTCTCATGGGACTGAATCCTTCACCTGTGGAGTCTGATGCTAACTCAAAGTACTTATTGTCAGAGTTGAGTTGAATTGTAGGATACCCATGTGGTATCTGGTGAGTGAGAGAATTGGTTAGTGTGGGGAAAAATCTCACACATTTGCTGTCAGAAGTGTTTGCAGGTAGAAAAACAGAGCAGAGTATCTATTTACCAAATGACACTGGCTCCTGAGCAGTAATGGGGACACTCTGAGGTTGCTCTCAAAAGGCAATAAAATATGTACATGTAAGGACTCACTTATATAAAAATTCTCTATTTTTATATGAGGGACTGGATTATTTTTCTCAGTTTATATTACTATCTTGTGCTCTCCCTGATGGCTAAAAATCAAAATCAACTAAAATTTATACATAAATACACTGAATCAGAGAAGTTAAGTTTTTACCAGTATTGTAAATGCTCAAAGATACTTAAAAATATTATAAGTGGAATTCAGAAAAATGATGGCCATAGAGATATCATATGGGCATGTCTATTTTCCAATTCTATTCTTATGCCCTGCTTATTTTAACTAGCAATTGAATCAAATAGCAAAATATGTGAGACTATCCATTTTGTTTGCCTTTTCATTTGGAAATGCAGGCATATCTGCTGAGAAATCTCTGGTGTGACAATGCAATCAGGACTTTAGAAAAGCGTAAGCAACTGCAATTTATATCCGTGCTCAGAGAAAATTGATTGTGATATTATTTATATCATTTTTCTCTGCATTCATTTCTCAATCTATGCATATAAAAATGTTGCTTTCTAATTCATGGACTATAGACACCATAGATTATATGAAATTGGTCATTCATTTAAGATTTTAGAATCTTAGGGGGAAATAACATGTTCTACACAGTAATCCATCTTAAATAAAAATATCCGTATAAACAGAATTGATGACCGTTTGTGCTCCCACTAAGCAGGAAGGAGCCTGCTCTGTACCATGTTACACTAGCAGAGAATGCTTGCTGCATCCCAGTATGATGGGTGGCCAGCAATGGTAGCTGTGGCTGTTGGAGGGACTAAGCTGTGGGTGAAAACCACATTTGTACTTCTGAATCAGCCCCTCCCCTTCCTATCTCTATGTGGCCAAAGTGGTCACAGAAGGGGATTCTGACCTCTGTCTGGAAGAAAGAAATGGCAACCTACTCCAGTTCTTGCCTGGAGAATCCCATGGACAGAGAAGCCTGGCGGCTATAGTCATGGGGTTGCAAGAGTTGAATAGGACTTAGTGAATAAACCACCACCACTTCTGTCTGGGAAGGGTCCCCAAAGGCAGAGAAAAGTCTTGCAAGAGATCATGTTAATACAAATGATCAGTTTTCATCAGTTCATATCCTCATAAATGCATTCAGTTTTTATAACATGACTTTTTGTGGCAAAAATCTCCTCATTGCTTCATAGAGAAATGGGGTTTAAGAGAACCAGCTATAGTCATTAAATCCAAAAGGTGTTAGACATTGAAAAAATGAGCCTCAAGATATGAAAGAATCCAGTCTGATTCCTGACCTCAGGTTTCCCAGGGATGGAATGTCTTTTTTTCTAACAATTTTATAGAGTAACAACTAATATATCTTATAATTCATTAAAGTGTATGATTCAATGGTTCTCAGTATACGCAACAATACCAGAGATGACTCTACAGATGGACATCACCAGATGGTCAATACCAAAATCAGA
>SJYV01030676.1:0-20257 GCA_006410875.1 Neotragus pygmaeus
TGCCCCCGGGAGAGTCCAGGGTGGGCCTCCCTTCCATGGTGTCCCAAGGTGCTCTGAGAACAGCTGGCCCCAGGGGACAAGAGGAGACGCCACCGGGGCCATCCACCCTGGACCCCAGCCAGGAGAGTGTGGTGGGGAATATGGGGAAGAGGGACTCGTGATAAAGGCTAGGACGCAAGGGGAAGACAGACCCCAGCTCACTCCAGAGTCGGAAACAACAGGGGCTTTAACAGTGAAAGGGCTTTAAAGGTCATTATGCATTTATCAGTAAAAAAGCAATAGGAATTTCTAACAGCGACAGCTGGAAGGAGCAGAAGACACCCTCCTTCAATCACCATGGAAATCTCTGCTCATCACGCACAATCATATTTAGTTATTAATAGACGTCGGCAAGACTGACATTTTGCACATTTCATCCCAAGACGCGTCGGGGACACTTCTGGCATTTAGTTTATCATTTTCATCAGTGTCTTCCATGGATTGACCAGCCCGACCTCAAAATCTCACACTGTCACTCATCATAAGTGAATTTATCAACATGTACGGAATCGGAATACACATGAGAGTTTTAACTGTTTGCATACGAAATTACTTCATTCTCCACGCTTCAAAAAAATTCAATTTTGCATAATAAATGATGATAAGGGCCAGTTGACAATTATATAGGTGGGAAGAGTGGGAGGGAGTGATTGGAATTTCAATAGGCCTGTGAGTGTGTCTGGGGGTTGCCTAAGTAATCAGCATGCGGGCTGATTCGCTCCATTGTTGGGGGTTAATACAAAGCCCTTCAGCTCCTATTAGAGGCGGCCCTACTTCAGCTGCAAATTGGCACATTCCTATTAGTATTTTCCTCCTCTGACACATCCTGCAACTGACTTAGATGCACAGTCAGGCGAATATTAAAATTAATTAGGCTATTATTTGAATTCATAGAAACAGCAGCCTACCTCAAAAAAATCTTACAGGGGGACACACGAGCACACGCACACACCACAGCCAGCCTCGCACAAAACACAAAAGCCTGCCGTCACCTGCCGTAGACCCACCCGGAACGCCTGAGTGCCTCAGGGTGGGACCGTCGCATCAAAGAAGAGGGAGCCGAGCTCACTTGGGCTTTTCGGCCGACGGCCGCTCTCCCACCAGGGTGAGGCTGTGCGCAAACGGAAGTGTGATTTTAGTCTGATTTTACGTCCGATCACACCGGTTTCGGGCCAGGGCTGTGATTCACTTCACCAGGCAGGTGTGTCCCCCGTGTTCTAGCCCCGTTATCGGATGGATCCGCTGTCTTCCTGCTGCTCTGCACCCGCTCCGACCACGTCAGGCTGAGGCACGAGCACGGCTGCGGGAGGCTCCCGTCCTGACCGCAGACNAAAAAAAAAAAGAACTCTCAACAAAGTTGATAAAGAGGGAACATAGTTCAATAAAACAGGCCATATACACAAAGCTGTGGCTAATATCATGCTCAATGCTTTACTAAAACACAAAGCTTTTTCTTTAAAATCAAGAACCAAATAACAATGTATAAAGAATAAAAGAATATACTTATATAAAAAGTACAGATGCTACAAGAAGGTAGTTTAAAGGTATTCTAATGATAGTAGAATATATATTTTAAAACAGGTCTTCAAAGCCAGAGATCATGACTTCTTATTCAATAGAAATGAGCACTGAGAAATATTGATACCTTACTAGCAGAGAATGTTATAAAATTTTTAAAAGAAAAAAATGTATAGAAATTTGCCACATTTATGACACCATCTTAATTATCTAAACGTTGAGAGCTGAAGCTCTGTGCTCCACTTGTCCCATAGCTTTCTACCCCAGAGGAGAGGCTATTAGTTTGGGTGGGTTGCAGAGTATGTTTTTTAACAGTTATAATGTACATGTGATTTCAAGGAGAAATGTATAGAGTTGGCTATTGTTTTGTTCTTATTCTGTGATTTCTGTATCCTTTCTCCCATTCAGGAAGATTCTGAGCTCCAGGTTTTTCCTTAAGGAGACGGATGGGTTCCCATAGAAGTTATTTACATTCAGTGATGCTGTGAGTAGAATCAAATAGTGGCTATTTAATTTTAAATTAATTAAAATTAGATAAAATAAAGAAAATTAGTTTCATTATACTAATCAAATTTCAAATGTACATGTGGTTAGTTGATACAGTATTTCTACCATGGATGCAAATTTCATAGACAGCTCCTTAATAGATGATGTTAATGGGTGATTAAGGTGCAACGGAAAGTTCTCAAATTTGATGTCAAAAATATCTGAGTCTGTTTGTTGACTCTACATTTAAAAACTGTTTGATTTTGAGTATATGATATCCTTAGTTATAAAAATATTTTGAATTGCAGAGACATTTTTAAAGAAAATAAAAATGATAAGAGTGACATATCATATGGCATGTTCACAATGGGCAGTTTTAAATGGTTGCTAGATTAGTTTATCACTGAGTAAATGTTTCTTTGATAATCATGTTCTTAAGAGGCTACACCAATTATAATTATTAAAAGTTGGTTGATTAAACATTTTAGCGATTTTTCTACTTTTAATATTAATGAAGCAATGCTTTAAAGGTTACTGATAGTTTTTTTTATTATTTTGGTTGTCTGAATATATTGAATACACAGCTTTTACCTAACAGACTGGAACCAAACATGTACCTTGAAAGGGTAGGATTTGATTGAGAAGAAATACAAAGAGGAAGAAAAGGGGATAATCAGCTTCTGGAAGCCAAAAATAGCAAGAGGATATTGCAGCAAGCTTAAATGTGGGGGTGAGGGGAGAGAAAGAGAGAGAGAGAGAGAAATTGTATTGACCGTGTTCATCATGATACAATGAGAAAGGAAAGGAAGAGGCAATAGCAAGAGTAAGAACCCACTGAGGTCCACTCACTCCTGAAAAGTTTAGTCATGTTAGAACTGGGGCAGGGAGGTTTGGGAGTGGATAAAAAGTGCGGGGCTATATTTCTTCTTCTGGTTAAGCTTGTTCTAGTCTAGTACTGCCTTCTGTCTTCATAGGTCAGATTTCCAGTCCTCAGGACCTCATGTTGAAGCCATAGACTCTCTGCTTCTATTTTATCCTGCAGGCTGATTTGGGTTTGAGAGTATGTCCATGTAGGGGCTGGCAGCATGACTCTGTAATTTCCATACTTGCTCCTCTTCATTCCCCTCCTCAGTTTCCTCATCTCCCTTGTCTGTTCCTTGAAACCCAAGTTGAGGTTCATTTTTCAGGGCTATTCTCGGGGGTTTGGTGGCTCAGATGATGAAGCATCTTCCTGCAATGCAGGGGACCTGGGTTTGATCCCTGGGTCAGAAAGATCCCCTGAGAAGGACATGGCAACCCACTCCCACATTCTTGTCTGAAGAATTCCATGTACAGAGGAGAATGGCAGGCTACAGTCAATGGGGTCACAAACAGTTGGACACAACTGAGTGACTAACACTTTTACTTAACCTCTAACCTAGGAAAGAGAGATATTGAAGCAAAGGGAGCAAGCATTAGTTGAAAGGCAGCAGTGGATGGACTAGAGTCGTGATCAGAATCAGGCTGGGATAGCGCAGGAGCCAAGGTGAGAGTGTTTCCAGGCATGGAGGGAGAAGCTGAGCTCTGAGCCAACAACCCTGGTGGAGAGTGTTGCAGTGACAAGCCACTCAGAGCTGGGTGTCCCTGCCTGATGTTGACCTTTCCTGGACCAGGTGAGGTCTACACTAGCATGAGTTGGATTTGAGAAACTGTCCAGGAATCAGATTCTACCCTAGCACCACTTGGGGAGAACCCATATGCTATCTACCTCATTTTCTCATCTGTCCAGCAAGTGGTGGGTTATCACACAGTCTTTGGGGACCACTCTGGCTCTGCCATCACAGGATTCCAGGTCAAGTAGGATGTGATTTGACCCCATTTCTCCTTTGACCTCAGAATCTTCTTTCCCTCTTGCCTACATTCGAATTTGCCTCAATTACATTGACCTCCTGTTCCTGGGACATACCAGGCACACTCCCAGCTTAGGGCCTTTGCACGAATTGTCACCTTGACCAGGGAAACATTCCTTAAGGTGCCCACTCCATCACCTCCTCCCACTCTTTTCTCAAAGGTTTCCACCTTGATGAAGCCTGTTCTTACCTCCTGATGCAAAACTGAAACCATTTTCTAAGGTCAGAATCTTACTTTCCCTAACCTTTTCCTTCTAACATATTAATACTATTCCATTTCCTTATATATTATGATTATTGTATAGTGTCTTTCTCCTCCTAATAGAATGATGAAGATAGAAGGTTTGTTGGATTCATTAGTGGATGTATCCTAAGCACATGGAGCAGAGACTGACATATAGTATTTTCTCATGAATATTTGTGGAAGAAACAAGTATACCACTGAAGAGGATCTGGGCTTGGGGCAGACAAGTCTACCTCAAACAGCTCATGCTTAATGCAGAGAAGTGGTTGTGCTATTGACAATAAAATGGGGGTTCATTAAAAGGATCACATTGCTGATGATCTACCATAGGTGGTGGAGATGGAGAGGAAGGTGAGGGCTCATGAAGAGAACAAAACATAGCTTGGCTGCTGTACACACTGTACCACAAGATGACACTCCGTTTACCTACATGGGAAATTCTCAAGGATCTCCATGATCCATCAGTTTTAAGAATATTCCTCAAAATTATGGTGGGGCACTTAGGTCAGATAATTTTGCAAAATATACAGACTGATCCCTTCTGAGAGATTTCACAGTCTCCTATTCCAGTGGGACCGTCAGTTTTAATTCTTTAATCTGGTATTTCACAACATATGTGACCATGGGATTCTATGTTCCTTCTAATTTTTTCAAGCAAAACCCCTCCTGAGCTTCTACTAAATTAATGTCTGAGATTTTACTAAATTAGTACTTTGGAAATCCAAGGTTACAAGATAAATTCTGACTCTGAGCATGGCTTCCAGGGCCTTCATGGTCTCTCCCAGTCTCCCCAGGCCAGTTTCAAACATACTGAATGTTCCTTGCAGTTCTGCATCTGCTTGTGTTTCTTATTCCCTCAACCCCCACTGCCCCATGTCCAAAACCTTTCCTCAGACATTTCAAGGACTCGTTTCCCCACCCTGCCAGTGCATTTTGTCTACTCTCCGTCACTGTATGTGTTCCTACCAGTCCTGTGTCTCTGTTGTCTTGTTTTGACTTGTCTGCTCTCCCTCTGGACCTGCTTCTCCCAGGCAGGTATGAAGTCAACTCACTCTGCATCTCCAGGGCCTGTCCCATGAGTGGCTTCAGTGGACATAGGATGGGTGGAGCCAAACAGAAAGGATTCTCCTGGCTGTGCGTTTGCATCCTGAGGAAGGGACAACAGATGCTCCCTCCAGGTATACAAACCATCTTGATGTCTTTAGGGTCTTCCTCTTCATGGACACCTCATTGCCTTCAAATCACTGTAAGTCAGCATCCCAAACATGACTAGACTTCCAAAATGAACAATATCCAAAGTTTGTATAGAGAGTTCAGAAAATATAAACAGTTAATAAACATTTTGGCATGTGTTTGAACTTACAGTGGTAGAAATGCAAATGTAATGTGTATCAAAAACTATAAATTTTTCATGCCATTTGCTTCGTTACTCCTATCTTGGAATAAATTCTAAAGGAAGTGCTCAAAAATATTGGAAACATTTTATGCTTCAAAGTTGTTCATTGTATACTTTGCTAAAGACCTTCTTAATTTGTGGAAAACCACAAAGGCAAAACTTAACGATTAATGTATAGCTTAATGAAGAAGTTATGACCAATCTAGATAGCATATTCAAAAGCAGAGACATTACTTTGCCAACTAAGGTCCATCTAGTCAAGGCTATGGTTTTTCCTGTGGTCATGTATGGATGTGAGAGTTGGACTGTGAAGAAGGCTGAGCACCAAAGAATTGATGCTTTTGAACTGTGGTGTTGGAGAAGACTCTTGAGAGTCCCTTGGACTGCAAGGAGATCCAACCAGTCCATTCTGAAGGAGATCAGCCCTGGGATTTCTTTGGAAGGAATGATGCTAAAGCTGAAACTCCAGTACTTTGGCCACCTCATGTGAAGAGTTGACTCATTGGAAAAGACTCTGATGCTGGGAGGGATTGGGGGCAGGAGGAGAAGGGGATGACATGGCTGGATGGCATCACCGACTTGATGGACGTGGGTTTGGGTAACTCCGGGAGTTGGTGATGGACAGGGAGGCCTGGCGTGCTGCAATTCATGGGGTCGCAAAGAGTTGGACACGACTGAGCGACTGAACTGAACTGAACTGAGTTTACATTTCCTGAGCTCATTGTAACTCAGACAGGCAGGCAAAAGGAAATAAAGTAACAAGTCAAAATACATTTTTGGTTTTTCACTCTTCCTCTTTATATCCATGCAAACCTTTTATCCTCATTTTTAAAAAGAAGCAGTTGCAATAGAAAACTGTTATTAAAAAAAATAAAATTTGTAATGTATCCCTAACTCTGTCTCTAAAACACAGCACTGGCATCTTGGTACACTTTTGCCAAATCTCTTTTTCATTTTACTGTTGCACAATTTCAATAACACTTTCCTGTCTTTTTTCTTTTTTCACCCAGCCAACCTCTGATATGTCTTTTTTCATTTGTCAAGCTAATAGCAAAAAATAAGTAATGTTTTTCCATGGCCTTATTTTGGATTTCCTCAGATTTATTATAAATTTGAAAAATCAAGGATGCCAGAGTGAGTGAGACTTTGTAAAGCCTGTTCTGAAAATGTGTATGCAAAGAGAACACACTGTTCTGTTTATCCTATGACAGGGAACATTTGTATCACCTGCCTTTGTTTTTCTAATGCTAGTGACTAAAGGAACTCACAGGAGGCTAGAGAAGATAAAGAGGAGATTTCCAGGGCCAGTGCTTATCTATTTGTGGACAAATAGAGCACTACTTTTGGAAAGCAATGGCAACCGACTCCAGTACTCTTGCCTGGAAAATCCCAGGACGGAGGAGCCTGGTGGGCTGCAGTCCATGGGGTCGCAAAGAGTTGGACATGACTGAGCGACTTCCCTTTCACTTTTCACTTTCATGCATTGGAGAAGGAAATGGCAACTCACTCCAGTGTTCTTGCCTGAGAATCCTAGGGATGGGGGAGCCTGCTGGGCTGCCGTCTATGGGGTCGCACAGAGTCGGACACGACTGAAGTGACTTAGTAGCAGCAGCAGCAGCAGCAGCAGCAGCAGCAGAGCACTACTTTTCCAGAAAGCCCTAATTACAGTGCAATCCCAGAGCAGAACATGTTTCTCAGTGTTTTCCCACAAATCTAGTTATAACCAAGTGAGACATGGAAGAACTGTGCCAATTTTAAGGAGAAAAAAAAAAGATTGCTATTCATTTCATTGTGGAATAAGGAAAAGAATTGAAATCAGACAAATCTGAGTTTGCAGTCACCGTGATCTCATTTGCAGTTGTAGAACATTAGGCAGATATAACCTCTCTGTGCCTTAAAAAAAAAAAAAAATAAAAAAAATCTTTAAATGAGACTTAACAACGAAAACATAAGATCTCTGTGATCCATGCAATCTCATGTGTGGCAGTGCCTACTGTACCAGTGGGCTTATAAGGAAGCTTTATGTCCATGGGATTTTCCAGGCAAGAAGACTGGAGTGGGTTGCCATTTCCTACTCCTGGGGATCTTCCCAACCCTGGGATCGAACCCATGTCTTCTGCATTGGCAGGCAGATTCTTTACCACTGTGCTACTTGGGAAGGTCGTTTGCTTTTCTTTACTGACAGCTTTAATAGAACTATAGTCATTTGTTTATTAAGGCATTCAACAGAAGTTCATTAAATCCAGGTGTGAACCTGGCCTTGAAGATATAAAGTTGAGCAGGATATGCATGGTCTCTATTTTCTGGTCAGGTGGGCACTATAACCTGAAAACAGTGGAAAAGAGAACTCCAGGCCAAGGGAACTACACTGCTCTCAGTCTGAATACACAGCTAATTTCATGAATAATTACTCTATTTACATATTTTATATGCACATGTTATATATTGATTATCTAATTGTATGTTATAGATGTATACAATTATATATCACTCTATGTTTTTATTCCTATGTGTATACACACACACACACATTTATGGAGAGAGATGGAGAGAGAGAGAGAGAGAATGCTAGGTCATATTTATAAAAACAGCCCAGGACATCTTACTTACTACTTGACAGTTTCACTGTGAGTTGATAATTTTGCCAGAAGTTAGTTATTCTTGGCTCCTCTCTCTTTCTCAGCCCCACATGTAATCCATCACCAAATCTTATTTTTACATACAATATGTGTGTGTGTGTGCATGCTTGCTCAGTCAAGTCTGACTCTTTGTGACCCCATAGACTTTAGCCCACCAGGCTCTTCTGTTCATGGGATTTCCCAGGTAAGAATACTGGAGTGGATTGCCATTGCTTCCTCCAGGGAATCTTTCTGACCCAGGAATCGAACCTGGTCTCCTGCATCTCCTGTATTGGCAGGCAGATTCTTCACCACTGAGCCATCTGGGAAGCTCTATAATATGTGTATTATATCTGAAATAATTTTTCTCTTTCCTGTTTTTTATTAAATATTTTATGAAATATAATTTGCATATTAGAAAGTTCATCCTTTTAAAGTGTATAATTCAATGGTTTCTAGTGTATTCACAGAGTTGTGCTACCATCATCATAATCTAATTTCTGAGCGTTTTAATGATCTCCAAAAGAAAGCCTGTACCCATAACACTCACTCTCCATGCCCTACCTGACTGCTGTCTACCCTCAATCCCAAGCCTTAGGCAACTACTAATCTATTAGTACTTTCTGCCTTTATGGATGTACCCATATTAGATATTTTGGGCTTTCCTGGTGGCTCAGATAGTGAAGAATCTGTCTACAATGCAGGAGACCAGAGTTCGATTCCTGGGTTAGGAAGATCCCCTGTAGGAGGGAATGGCTACCCACTCCAGTATTCTTGCCTGGAGAATCCCATGGACGGAGGAGCTGGCTGGCGATAGTCCATGGGGTTGCAAAGAGTTGGACACGACTAAGTGAGTAACACACCCACACGTGTTAGATATTTTGCAAAAAATGGAGCCATACAATATGTAGTCTTTCATAAGTGACTTTCTTCACTGAGCATAGGTTTTAGAAGTTCATCCATGTGTAATTACTTTATACTTTTTAAAATTACCAAATAGTATTCCATTGTATGGATAAGCAGCATTTTGTCTATTCATTAATTAGTTGGTGGGCATTTAGGTTATTTCCTTTTTGTGGCTATTCTTACTAATACTGTGATAAACAATTAGTACAAGTTCTTGTATGGACATATGTTTTCATTTCTCACAGGTAAATACCTAAGAGTAAAATTCTGAATCATATGATAATTCTATCTTTAGCATTTTGAGCAACTCTTTTCCAAAGTGGTTGCATCAGTTTACAATCTCATCAATAACCTATGAGTTCAGTTCAGTTCAGTTGCTCAGTAGTGTCCAATTCTTTGCAGCCCCATAATGTATGAGTTTTCTAATTTCCCCATAATCCTTGTTGACACATCTTCCTGTCTGTCTTTTGATTTTTGTCATTCTAGTAGATATGCAGTGGAATCTCAGTGTAACTTTGATTTACATGGACCTGATGACTGATGGTCTATCTATCTGTGTGCTGCTATTGCTTCATTGTGTATCTTCTTTGGAGAAAAAATCTATTCAGATTTTTAAGATTTGAGTTATTTGTCTTTTTCTCATTGCATTGTAAGAATTCTTTATATATTTTAGATACAAGTCCATTATCACAAATAAGATTTGCAGATATTTCCTCCTGGTCTGTGGATTGTCTTTTCATTTCCTTGATAATGTTCTTGGAAGAAGCCAAAGTTTTTAATTTTTCTAACGTCCAATTTATCTTTTTCTCCTTTTGTTGCTCATTTTTTACTTTCTCAGAAACCATTGTCTAATCCACATTATGAATTATTATGTTTCCCTCCTAGACGTTTTACTGTTTAGTGCTTATATTTAGATCTATGATCCATTTTGAGTTAGTTTTTGTGTATGATGTGAGGTAGGCATCTAAATCTTTTCTTTTGCAGTGTTTAGTATACACATCTTGAATTTCTTTGGTTAACGTTATTTTTAATTATTTTCTTCTTTTTTATGCTATTGTAAATGGGATTGGTTTCTTAAAAGTCATGTTTGGATTGTCCATCTCTGCCCTGCTTTTACAAAATTCATTGTTTTGTGCTTGAATTACTGCAAGTAGCCTCTTGCTGTGGTTTGCTTAGTCGCTGAGTCATGTCTGACTCTTTGCAACCCCATGAACTGTAGCCCACCAGGCTCTTCTGTTCTTGGGATTCTCCAGGCAAAAATACTGGAGTGGGTTGCCATGCCCTCCTCCAGGGAATCTTCCCAAACCCAGAGATTGAATCAGGTTCTCCCACATTGCAGGCAGATTCTTTACCAGTTGAGCCACCAGGGAAGCCCATGAATACTGGAGTGGGTAGCCTGTCCCATCTCCAGGGGATCTTTCTGACCCAGGAATTGAAACAGTGTCTTCTACCTGCAAGAAGCCTCTTAGCCAACCTCTACCCTTCTATTGCTTTTCAGCACATAGGAATCAGAGTGGTCTATTAACTATGTAAATTCACATAGCAATAACCGGAATAAACCCTATTATGGCCTTCCGTTATATGTTTAACCAATGATTGGCTAGATGTTTTCTAGGCCTTGCTTGTCTTTCCAATCTCATCACTAATCTCTGTCCACAATCTCTATGATTCAGCCACCTGGGTCTTCTACTTCTAGTTCATTGCATCCTATTTCCTGTTTATTTCAAGCTTTTCTCTTTTATAGCTTGTTTTCTAATTTTTTCTCAAAGTAAACTTTTATAGAAAATAATCCATTTCATTTAAGTTAAACAGGTTTGTTGAAACCTAATTGACATTCAATAAAGGGTGCATATTTAAATAGACTTAAAGTTTGGTGTTTTGACATTTATTGAAAAGACTGTCTTTCCCAAATGATTTTTATCTTTGTCAAATATCAACTTGACCATATATATATATATATATATATACACACACACACACATATATATATATATATATAGGTCTATTTCTGGACTCTCTGTTCGATTGATCATATATGTGTATCTTTATGTAAATACCACACTATGTTGATTGCTGTAACTTTATAATAAGCCTTAAATTGCATGGTGTAAGCCTTTCAATTTTCTCTTTTTCCAACATTATTTTGGCTATTCTAGATATTTTGCATTTCCATATGACTTTTAGAATCACCTTGTCAATTTCTGTTAAAAAAAAAACAAACTATTAGGACTTTGATATTGAATTGAGTCAGTAGATCAATTTGGGAAGAATTGACATTTTAACAATATTGAATGTTCTAATCTCTAAGTATGATGTATCTCTCCATTTATTTAGATTTTGTATAATTTCTCTCAGCAGTGTTCATAGCTTTTGGTTTCAAGTCTTACATATAGCTAATTTATCTTTACATACTTTTATATTATGATACAGTTTTTAATATCAAATCAGATGTTTTGTTGTGTGTGCTTGCACATAAAAAATAATTGATTTTTCTATATTGGTCTTGTAATCCTCAAGCTGGCTAAAGTTCCTTACTAGTTCTAGTGGTGTTTGTAGAGTCTATAGAATTTTTAACATAGACAAACATGTAGCCTGTAAATAAAGGCAGTTTTACTGCTTTCTTCTAAAGATGGATGCCTTTCATTTACTTATCTTTCTGATCTTATGACACTAACTAGAACCACAAGTGTATTAAGAGAAGTGTCAAGACTGTTTCTCCTTTCTTTCTTCTTAACCTAAAGAGGAAAGTAAAATCAACTTTCGATATTCCAAAACCCTCTGCAGATACCAAAATCCGAGGATGCTCAATGTTTCTTATATAACATGGCATAGTATTTCTATATAGCCAATGAACATCTTCCTGTATACTTTAAGTCATCTCCAGACTACTAATAATATCTGAAAGAAAAGGGAAAGTGAAAGTCACTCAGTCATGTCCTACTCTTTGGGATCCCATGGACTATATAGTCCATGGAATTCTCCAGGCCAGAATACTGGAGTGGGTATCCTTTCCCTTCTCCAGGGTATCTTCCCAACCCAGGGATTGAACCCAGGTCTCCTGCACTGCAGGTGGATTCTTTACAAGATGAGCCAAAAGGGAAGCTCCAAATTACAAATTCTTTGTAAATAGTTATGAATATAATGTAAATGCTACATAGAGTTGCCAGTTCATGGAACTGTCTATTATTTCTGTCACTCAAGTTATTTGTGAGTCTGTTTACACTGATTGTATGGGTTGTTTCTTTGTATGCCTCATAACTTTTATTGGATGACAGACATTTTGCATTTTACTTTATTGGTATTTGATAATTCAGTTTCTACAAAAATCAATATACTTTTGATCTTTATAAAGAAATTTCTTTAAAACCTAGGTGAAGTGATTCAATCCCTCCTACCACTCACCATGTCATTTTCTTTCATATATCTTTTCCTTTATTATATATGAATAGTAATTTGTATTTATTAATGTTTGTTCATTTACTTTTTTATTGTCAATCTCATATTCCAATAGAACATCAGGTCTATGAAGGAAAGTGCCACTTTGTTCTCTTTTTATCCCTAATATCTAACAGTGTCTAACATATAATAATTGCTCAATAAATAAATGAATGACCTTTGCTTTCTGCTATGTTAATGCCTTAGATTAATGTTTGGGTTTGGGAACTTAACATTTTGGCAACATGTGAATTTCACTTAATAAGTGTAAAATATAAACCATCCTCAGGCTTCATAACTTTGATTCTAAGGAATTATTACTCATTATCCTGACTTTACTTTAAAAGAATTTAAAACAGTGTGTTTTGCCCTGAATTTCTGTAATGAAATGTTCTACTAAAATAAATACCTCATGGAAATACATTTATATGTACAATTTAGAAGAACGTATGTCTTTAATTTGAATTTTTAACATGAAATCTATAACTGTGAAGTTAATAAAGAATAAGTATAAAGCCCATTATTTTCTTCAGCTACTTCAAGAGATTATTAAAATTAAGGATTTTGGTGCTGTGTAAAAAATTCTATTTCAGTTTGCTATAATGATTTCTCAAGTTTTCCCCCATGCCTGTGCAATTTGCTGTCCAGTAAAATGACACATTACATCCAATCACTTTTTAAAGAAGCAAATATATCTTTGACACATATCTTTGTTATTGTTCAAAAGTTTAGTATTATTTATATTTAGCCAGCTAGCTCCAGTACTCTTGCCTGGAAAATCCCATAGACGGAGGAGCCTGGTCGGACATGACTGAGCAACTTCACTTTCACTCTTCACTTTCCTGCATTGGAGAAGGAAATGGCAACCCACTCCAGTGTTCTTGCCTGGAGAGTCCCAGGGACGGGGGAGCCTGATGGGCTGCCGTCTATGGGGTCGCACAGAGTCGGACACAACTGAAGCGACTTAACGGCAGCAGCAACAGCACCAGCAACACCAGCAGCAGCAGCCAGCTAGCTCCTTTGAATGGTGCCAATTAGCAATAAAGATTCATGAGCCAGTCAGCTTGATATGAAGAATCCATTGTGTTTAACTGCACAAGAATTGCATCCTCTTTAAAGACAGCTTTCTCATAAGTATATCTCAGGAATTACAAGAGTCACCAAATAAGAGGGCATGAATGCCCATTCCAGGTTTCTCATGACAGCTAGTAAAGAAAAACAGCCTTTAAACTGAACTTTTAGTATTTTAATTCAGTAACAATAATTTTATCCAAAATATTACTTGTCAGAATATAATAATTTTTATAATTTTCTCATTTTTTAGTCCTTGGTTATTTCTTTGGAAGTTAGATAAAATGTCAAAAATTTGATATGGGCAGGAGAAGCACACTCATGGCAATATTATAGAGAATAGAAAATATTCTTTAGTTTGTAGTCATGATCTAAATCTCATGGGAGTACAGGGGAAATATTTTTTAAAACCAGATCAGTAACAGATCATACCCAAATTAATGGGCAGCTGTATTTCTTAGGGGAAAAAAAAAGAGATACTCCCTTTTTTAGTTCCAACTGATATCCTAAGTAAAACATATTGATGCTACTTGAAACATAAAATTTTCCTTTAAATATTTGAATCAAGATACCAGATTTGAGGATAAATCATCAGAGAAATGGCATTAGCCTGTTATGAAGGGATGTAGAGAATAACAGAACTCATGAAAGTTTTTGTGTTACTACTCAATGGTAATAAGTTACTATAAACACAGGCAATTGTTAACAGAACCATTAAGTCAGGACCCTGTAACTTACCATTTTGACCCCAAATTTAGGCTGTATAGTTTATCTTATCCTCTTTTATTATAATCATATTTTTAACCACCATTTGGCTGGTTTGATGTATTAATTTTGGTTATCAATGGTGGTTCAGTTGGTAAAGAGACCCAAATTCTATCCTTGGGTCAGGAAGATCCACTAGAGAAGGGAATGGTTCCCTACTCCAGTATTCTTGCCTGGAGAATTCCATGGACAGAGGAGCCTGGTGAGCTGCAAGTTCATGGGGTCGCAAATTTTTTTACGTGACTGAGTGATAAACACACTTTCACAGTTTTGAAATTAGATATCTGGTATATCAAATGTGCAAATGAAAAAGCTTGATAATGTATATAAAAAGCAGAGACATTACTTTGCTGACAAAGATCCATATAATCCAAGCTATGATTTTTTCAGTAGTCGTGTATGGATGTGACAGTTGGATCATAAAGAAGTCTGAGCACTGAAGAATTGATGCTATTGAACTGTGGTTCTGGAGAAGACTCTTGAGAGTCCCTTGGACTGCAAATGAGTCAATCCTAAAGGAGATCAATCCTGAATATTCATTGTAAGTACTCATGCTGAATCTCCAATAGTTTAGGCAACTGATGGGAAGAGCTGACTTTATTAGAAAAGAAGCTGATCTAGGACAGATGAAAGACAGGAGGAGAAAGGGGTGACAGAGGATGAAATGGTTGGATGGCATCACAGACTTGTTGGACGTGAGTTTGAGCAAGCTCTGGGAGATGGCGAAGGACAGGGAAACCTAGCGTGCTGCAGTCCATGGGGTCACTAAGAGTCTGATATGACTGAGTGACTGAACAACAACAAATATGATTCATCAATCCCACTCCTGGGCATATATCTTGAGAAAGCCATCATTCAAAAAGATATATGGACCCTAATGTCCATTGCAGCATTACTTAAAATAGCCAAGACATGAAGCAGCCTAAATGTCCGTCAACAGATGAATGGATAAAGAAGATATGGTGTATATATATGTGTGTGTGTATTATATATATATATACACACATATATATATGAACATCTCTCAGTCTTTAAAAAGAATGGCATAATGCCTTTTGCAGAAACATGGATAGACCTAGAGATTATCACACTAAGTGAAGTAAGCTAGTCAGAGAAAGACAAATATATGATATTGCTTATATGGAATAAATAAAAAATAACATGCAATGGAATTTGTTTACAAAATAGAACTAGACTCAGAGACATAGAAAACAAACTATGGTTACTGAAGATAAAGGATAGGGGAGGGATAAATTAGGAGTTATGAGATTAAAACATGTATATATTACTACACATAAAATAGGTAAGCATAGGCCATACTTTATAGCATAGGAAACTATACTCAATATTTTATAACAATCCATAAGGGAAAAGAATCTGTAATAACTGAATCACTTTGCTGGACACTTGAAACTGACATGGGGCTTCTCTGATGGCTCAGATGGTAAAGAATATGCCTACAGTGCAGGAGACCTGGGTTCTATCCCTAGATCAGGAAGATCCCCTGAAGAAGGGAATGGCTATCCACCCCAATATTCTTGCCTGAAAAATTCCATGGTTAGAGGAGCCTGGTGGGCTACAGCCCATGGTGTCTGAAAAAGTAGGACACGACTGAACAACTAACACTGTCTTTTACTTTGAAACTGACATGATATTGTAAATCAACTATACTTCAATAAAAAATAAAATTAATGAAATGGTATGACTATATTCTATGTCCTCTGTTAAATAGTCTGAAACTGGGGCACTTGTGGTGTTGGAGAAGACTCTTGAGAATCCCTTGGACTGCAAGGAGATCAAATCAGTCAATCCTAAGGGAAATTAGTCCTGAATATTCATTGGAAGGATTGATGCTGAAGCTGAAACTCCAATACTTTGACCACCTGATGCAAAGAACTGACTCATTGGAAAAGACCCTGATGCTTGGAAAGATTGAAGGCAAGAGGAGAAGGGGATGACAGAGGAGGAAATGGTTGGATGGCATCACCAACTCCATGGACATGAGTTTGAGAAAGCTTTGGGAGTTGGTGATAGACAGAGAAGCCTGGTGTGCTGCAGTCCACGGGGTCGCANTGGAAAGATTGAAGGCAAGAGGAGAAGGGGATGACAGAGGAGGAAATGGTTGGATGGCATCACCAACTCCATGGACATGAGTTTGAGAAAGCTTTGGGAGTTGGTGATAGACAGAGAAGCCTGGTGTGCTGCAGTCCACGGGGTCGCAAAGAGTCGGACATGACTGAGCAACTGAAATGAACTGAACTGAACTGAGGCATTTGTATCGATACACATTAATAACAGACATACACACGTTTACATGAACTTTTGCAAGAATAGAGATTACCCTCCTTTGACAGCCATGTTGACCTCTTAGCTACCATTCTCTCAGTCACTTATATCTAGTGCATGCTAGTTTTTAAGCCAAGCAGAAGACTACACTGAAATGCAGAACAGAAGTGCTCATGAAGGCCTGTGTGCAGGTTATATTTTTCATAAGGACAAGCTGATTGCCACCAAAATCTCATAACTGTGCTTCAGGGTAAAAGGTAAAAAATGCACATTGTGACTCTGATACAATCACATTGTATTATATGTCATGTTTTTAGATTGTGCTTATAAAGTGTATTTCAATCCAAAAGGAAGTGGAGATTAAGGGGCAAGTGGTCTTTTGGTAAATAGTAGTTCTTAATTTTTATTTAGTCAAATTCATCTATCTTCTTTACTTTGTGCTATTACTGAAGATTATCTCAACGCATTTTCTGAACTACATTAAATTAACATTTCCCTCTTTCCCTCAAGACAATACAATATGTTAGGCTCATATTTGTTATCAATTTAACTAATATCTGCTGTCAATTTGCCATGGAACACTAAAAACAATCTGTTTATTATTTCTGCCAATCCATTTGCTCTTCGTCCTTGCTAATCTGTTTTTCTTTAATTTCCATTTAATTTTTAAAATAAAATATTCTTTAAAGCCCCATTAAAATAGAGAGATAGCAGGTCCCTAATTTACTTTATCCTTTAAGCTTGTTATCCCATGAAAAAAATTAAATACAGCACAGTAGACCACATACACATTTATAAATTATGTAAGCTTATCTTGATTCCAGCAATTAATCTTGCTCTTTTGGGAAAAACCCAAGGGGAAATAACCCAAGTTGTCTTATATTTCTAAGAAACAACATACATAAAACACTGAAATTTTTCTGCTTACCCAACTTCAAATATAAGAAATATATCATTAAACATCACTTTTCCCCCAAATTCAATTACTAGATAACCTGATTGGCAAATGTTTACTGAGATTTAGGAAAGAGCATAAAATATATGTGAGAGAAAAACTGATAGTTATGTACTTGTAAAAAATATCTCATGAGAGTTTGTTCCCCAAATGCCATTAATTCATTTAGAGAATGGGGTGAAGATACCATAAATATGTGTGTATGTGATTGTTCCCCTTTTCATTGGTAACCAAACCTTTACATTGTTAGAAGAAACAACATGTCTGACTAAAACTATGTATGCTGCTTAATGGGAATTTAGCTTTATTAGGAATTATCCTGCAATTTTTTTTTTTTTTAAGAACACTTTGGGCTTCCTGCTCAGATGGTAAAGAACCCAGCTACCAATGCAGGAGACCTGGGTTCGATCCCTGGGTTGGGAAGATCCCCTGGAGGAGGGCATGGCAACCCACTCCAGTATTCTTGCCCGGAGAATCCCCATGGACAGAGGAGCCCGGGGGGCTACAGTCTGTGGGGTCACATAGAGTTGGACACGACTGAGCAACTAAGCACAGCACAGCANCCCCTGGAGGAGGGCATGGCAACCCACTCCAGTATTCTTGCCCGGAGAATCCCCATGGACAGAGGAGCCCGGGGGGCTACAGTCTGTGGGGTCACATAGAGTTGGACACGACTGAGCAACTAAGCACAGCACAGCACAAAGAACACTTTAAGAAATCTACTTGCGGTGGGGGAGATCTGGGTTAGATCCTTGGGTTGAGAAGATCCCCTAGAGAGGGGATTATCCCCACTCATTATTCTTGCCTGGAGAATCCTATGGACAGAGGAGCCTGGTGGGCTACAGTCCATGGCGTTGCGAAGAGTCAGACATGACTGAGCAACTGACACTTTCACTTAAGAAATTTAGGAGGAACAATTCAAGACGGCAGTGCAGGGAGTTCCTGAGCTCACCTTCTCCCGTGGACACACCAAATATACAGCTGTATATTAAACAATTCCCTCTAAAAAATACTTGAAAAGTAGCTGAAAATCTCCTTCCACATAAAGGCTAAAATGGCCACAGTCACAATGAGATGGGTAGGAAAGGCAGAAATACAGGCTACCCTCATTCCACACCCCTGGTGCAGCAAACCATAATTGGGAAGGATCTCACAAATATGAAATTCCTCCCTGTGGATCAAGGGATTTGACCTCCACATCACATGCCCTAAACCTTGAGACCTGTATCAGAGAGAAACCCTCAAATGTTTGGCTTTGAAAACCACTGAGGCTTACATCCAAGAAATCAAAAGGGCTGTGGGAAATGGAGATTCTGCTCTGGGACCCAGAGTAAAGTCAGCAGTTTGAAAAGTGCCTAGATCATATGTGTAGGAGATTAACCTGCTAATCTTAGAGCGTCTGCCACAGAGGCAGGGGTCTGTTGGAACTCTCTCTGAGCACAGAGGCTCTGGTGAGTGATGTTTTACACTCCTTTTATTTTGCCCGTGCCAGCAAGCCCTGTGCTTCCTGGTGCCCTCCTACATCCTCACCAAAGGCAACAGGCAGGTTTTCCCTGGCCCTGGACCACCCTACCAAAATGCCTCTCAAAGCCAACAGGTGGGTTTGCCCTGGCCTGGCACTGCCCTGTGGCCTGGCTAAAGCCAAGGGGTATGCACAAGTCATTTATGAGATTCCCCTTGAATGCCTAGCTCTGAATGCCAGGGGACTGACAAAATTGGAGAGACAGTTGTTGGAAGGCTGCCACCCCTAGAGCATGACACAGACAATGGAGAGAATCACATCTCCCCGGACTTCCTGGATAAATCCTTCAAGACTGGGAGAGCTAGTTATTTCACTTAACACACAGAAACAAACAGACAAAATAAGGAAACCGAGGACTATGTTCTAAGTGAAAGAACAAACTAAAATCTCAGAAAAAAAAATCCTTAATGAAGATGAGTAAATTACTTGAAAAAGAGTTCTTTATCCATTCATCTGTCTGTGGATTTTTAGGTTGTTTCCATACTTGGCTATTGTAAGCAGCACTGCAATAAACACTGGGGTGCATGTATCCTTTCGAACTACATATGCACAGAAGTGGAATTGGTGGTTTATATGATAGCTCCATTTTTAGTTCCTTAAGGAAACTCCATGCTGTTTTCCACAGTGGCTCTACCCATTTACACTCCCATCAGTGGTTCCCTTCCCATAACAGTTCCTTTTTCTCCACACACTCTCCAGCATGTATTGTTTGTAGGTTTTTTTAATGGTGGCTATTCTGACTGGCATGAAGTAATACCTGGTAGTTTTGATTTGTATGTCTCTAATATTTATTGATGGTGAGCATCTTTACCTGTGCCTCTTGGCCATCTATATGTCTTCTTTGGAGAAATGTCTGTTTAGATCTGCTGTTCATTTTTTTGATTGGGTAGTTTGTTTTTTGATATTGAGCCACATGAGCTGCTTGTAAATTTTGGAGACTGTTTTGCTGAAAGTTTTCATTTTTGTTTTAGGTTCAGAGGATTTGTTAACAAAATAAGTGACTCATTATATACAAATAAATAATACAGACATTAGAAAATTATCTAGCCTAATTTCAACATACCTAACCTGCCTCTTGAGAAATCTGTATGCAGGTCAGGAAGCAACAGTTAGAACTGGACATGGAA
>SJYV01030679.1:3607-26806 GCA_006410875.1 Neotragus pygmaeus
GGGGCCGGGGGAAGAGCAACCTTCGATTGGCCTGCGAGAAGTTGGACACGTCACTGCACCGAACGAGGAAAGACGTCCGGCAGGCAGGCGGTGACGTCGTCCCAGCTGGGAAATGCCACAAACACAGCCGAAAGGTCAATGGGGAACTGAGAAGCACGCCTCTGACACACGTGGCAGCGAAGGTTAATATCCTTCACTCGGCGGAAGTGTCCGCTGCTCAGTCGTGCCTGGGTCTTGGCGATCGCATGGACTGTAGCCCACCAGGCTCCTCTGTCCGTGTTATTCTCCAGGCAAGAGCACTGGAATGGGTAGCCTCTGCCTTCAGGGGAATCTTCTTGACCAATTTAGGGATCGAACTCGGGTCTCCTGCACTGCAGACAGATTCTTTACCCCTTCAAATGGAGGGAGCCCCTACAAGCCAGCCAGAACAAGAGGAACCTCTCCAATTTAACCCTGAACAGAGGATCTTACAGTCAACTCACATGAGGATCTCCACAAATGGCAAATTAACATGCTACCAGGATATTCAGTCTCTCTGGAAACCAGATAACTTCCAGTGAACACGAAAAAGTTACAACTTTTAAATTCCAAATAAGCACAACTCTCTCCCTACCCACTCCAAAAAAAAACCCCTAAAACTGCATTTGTAATGATTGCAGAAAAATAAGTGCTTTTGGATACTTCCAGTGCTAGTGAGACTTTCTGGGAAAATAGTTTGACAAAATGTATTAAAAGTGGTAAAAAGCACAAATCCTTTAGCACAGCCATTCCATCTTTGGGGGAATATATCTTAAGGAAAGAATCGTGGATAATCTTAAGCACGTCTCTGTAAGAATGTGGTGATGACTCTATTCATCACGGCAGGAAATGAGTCAGGGACTTCCCTGGGGGTCCCGGAGTTAAGACTTTGCCTTCCAGTACAAGGGGTACAGGTTTGATCCCTGGTCAGAGAGCTAAGATCCCACATGCCTTTTGGCCAAAAACACAAAACATAACACAGAAGCAATATTGCAACAAAATTCAATAAAGACAAAAAAGGAAGAAAGAATATGAGCCGACCTGTGGTTTTCACAAAACAGAACTGATTGTACAAACCACGGAGCATCTACACAGCCGGTTCAAATGTGGCGGAAGAGTGTTTAATAACAGAAATGTGATCGTGACGAACTGTGGGTTGAGGAGCGCCAGTGGGAGAAGAGAGAGCATTTTTAGAACTGAAGCCTCTTCATGCCTGTGAGTGGGGAGGGGAGGCCTGGGGAAGGTCCTAGAGTCGGTGGCAACTGTCACAGCGTGTTGGGTTGTGGACAGTTCATTCTTTCCATCCTTGTGCTGGTTCATGTATTTTTAAATGTACGCCATGAACCAAGCCTCTGTCTACAATGAGGGAGATCCGGGTTCGAGTCCTGGGTTGGGAAGATGCCCTGGAGAAGGAAATGGCCATCCACTCCAGTACTATTGCCTGGAAAATCCCATGGACAGAGGAACCTGGCAGGCTGCAGTCTATGGGGTCGCAAAGAGTCAGGCACGACTGAGCGACTTCACTTCACTTCACAAAACAGTACAAGTTTTGTGACGAGCTGAAAGTAGAAACACTGGAACCGTGATCCCAGACCTCAGATGGAAGCTGAGGCTGGCTCTCTGGATTTGGAGGCCATCTGCAGAGGAGGGGGGCCTGAGGGATTCCCTTGGGAGAGACCTCAGGGAAGAGGGTACAGTGGGTGAGGATGGGGCAGTGAGAGAAGCACCCTCCTCTGAGGACTGTGGAGGCACCGGGGGACACGGAGGAGAGGCTCGGGAGGACGTGTCCTCACGCCTTTGGTTCTGTGACGGCCCCTGCTCTGAGGACATGCAGCCCAAGCGCTGCACTCCAGCAACCAGGCAAGGGCACCAGAACAAAGCCATCCTCATTCAGCCTCTCGTGTCCAGAGGATGCTGTGCTCAGTCAACTCTAATGCAGGAGAGGGCTCCACACATGAAGCTGCCCCAATCTTGACTCCACTTAAATACATTAAGAGAAAAACAGTTCCAGCTGAACCAGGCTGCTGCATGGTCAAGGTCACAGTGGCCTCCTGCACTCCTGAGCTCCATTCTACTCTGAGTCCAGGGTCCCGTCCACGGGGCTCCCTGAGGCTCTGTCTGGTTCTGGTAACCGTTTCCACGTGGCTGTCTCCGGTTGTGCCCTGCCCTGCCCGCCCCGCTCCTCCGCAGGGCCCTGGGCTGAGGGCACTGCTCTTGTGGAAAATCTCCCACTGCTGCCTGCTCCCCAGTCTGCTCAGGGTCACCTTCCACTGAGAGGATTTGTGACTTTGCCTTCTATTCTTAGTGCCCGCTGCGGATCAGGACTCCTCAGATGCTCTGACCCGCCCCTAGGTCCGGCCTCTCCCAGGGCGTCTTCAGCACAGCTTCTCACCAGTACGTCTCACCTGTCGTCTCCCTGGCCCACCGCCTTCCACTGCAGTCAACAGGTCCAGGCTCCTAAATGCCGAGATACTAGATAAAGGGCTGCGGAAACACCGAAGCTGGAGACTGGAGAAGGGCTGCCTGCAAAAGTGGTGTCCAGCTGGTCCTCAAAGGGTGGGTGGGAATTCCAAGGACAGGGCTGGGGTTTCAGAGACAGAATTTTTTACCTAACCCCACTTGCACCTGAAAATGAGGGTAGATGATAATGGCGTTGCTGACGGTGATGGTGGTGATGGTGGTGATGATAATGGTAATGACGGTGGTGCTGGTGCTGGTGATGGTGCTGATGGTGGTGCTGATGACGGTGCTGATGGTGATGGTGCTGATGGGTGGTGGTGCTGATGATCGTGGTCATGATGGTGCTGATGATGGTGATGATGATGGTGGTGATGATGATGGTGCTGATGGTGGTGCTGGTGGTGGTGGTGCTGATGATCGTGGTTATGATGGTGCTGATAGTGGTGCTGATGATGGTGGTGCTGATGATCGTGGTCATGATGGTGCTGATGGTGGTGATGATGGTGGTGATGATGGTGATGGTGATGGTGCTGTTGGTGATGGTGCTGGTGATGATGGTGGTGATGGTGATGGTGCTGTTGGTGATGGTGCTGGTGATGATGGTGGTGATGGTGATGGTGCTGTTGGTGATGGTGCTGGTGATGATGGTGGTGATGGTGATGGTGCTGTTGGTGATGGTGCTGGTGATGATGGTGGTGATGGTGATGGTGCTGTTGGTGATGGTGCTGGTGATGATGGTGGTGATGGTGATGGTGCTGTTGGTGATGGTGCTGGTGATGATGGTGGTGATGGTGATGGTGCTGTTGGTGATGGTGCTGGTGATGATGGTGGTGATGGTGATGGTGCTGTTGGTGATGGTGCTGGTGATGATGGTGGTGATGGTGATGGTGCTGTTGGTGATGGTGCTGGTGATGATGGTGGTGATGGTGATGGTGCTGTTGGTGATGGTGCTGGTGATGATGGTGGTGATGGTGATGGTGCTGTTGGTGATGGTGCTGGTGATGATGGTGGTGATGGTGATGGTGCTGTTGGTGATGGTGCTGGTGATGATGGTGGTGATGGTGATGGTGCTGTTGGTGATGGTGCTGGTGATGATGGTGGTGATGGTGATGGTGCTGTTGGTGATGGTGCTGGTGATGATGGTGGTGATGGTGATGGTGCTGTTGGTGATGGTGCTGGTGATGATGGTGGTGATGGTGATGGTGCTGTTGGTGATGGTGCTGGTGATGATGGTGGTGATGGTGATGGTGGTGATGGTAATGGTCTTTAACAGTGACTGAAAGCCCACTGTGTGCCAGGCACTATGCTAACCACTTCACAAATATCCCATAAACACCTCATGATAACTCAATGAGGTAATGAAACTTACAGGTGAGGAAGCTGACGCTCAAAAAATTCAATCACTTCCTAAGCCAGAGTTAGTAATAGTGCCAACACATGAACCAATTATTGTCTGTCTGACAGCAAGCCGTGCTCTTGACCCCGATACTGTGGTTGGGCTAGTTCTGCCCCAC
The DNA here is from genome assembly GCA_006410875.1 of Neotragus pygmaeus. Lineage (NCBI taxonomy): Eukaryota > Metazoa > Chordata > Mammalia > Artiodactyla > Bovidae > Neotragus > Neotragus pygmaeus. The sequence continues at coordinate 7,600 of SJYV01030679.1, forward strand.
CAAGCTTGACAGCTTCTGCTGGGAGCCAGACTTTGCACTCAGAAGTAGGTAGCAAAGCCAGCCCAGGCAGGAAGCCCAACCTGGGGTTTGGTGGGGAGGGTCAAAGGCCATGTGAAAGCAGAGGACAAGCCCTTGGGGGCGGCTGGCACAGGTAGGCACCTCGCCAAGGCGACTGAGTTCCAAAGAGAGCAGACAGTGAACTCCAGGAGAAGTTGCGGTCTACGTGAGGAAGGGGATGTGTCTAGGGTCACATGGGCAAATCTAGAACTGAGACCTCTAGGAAACAGGGGAGGGGCGGAGAGAGGAGGGAGAGGATAAGGAGGGTGCGGAGGGGTGAGGCCGAGAGCCTGCAGGCGGTGGGGGGGCCGGGGGTAGCCAGCCTTTCTGCACCAGGCAGCTGAGGCCACCTAAGCCCGCTGGGCTATAAATGGCTGTCACTGGCGCGGGCCCAAGCTGAACGAACGATTTGCCTGAGAACAAAAGGCGCCACTGGAGGTGCCAAATCCTGCTCTGTCTCTAAATGTCAGGAGAGCTTTTTCTAACCTGCGCCTGTCCTCCGCAGCCGCCTGCCCAGCCTGAGGCCCTGCAGAGGGACAGAAAGGGACCTGCAAGGGTGGGGCACCGGAGGTGGAGCAGGGGAGGGCGTGGGAGGATGAGGGCTGCTGGCCCAGCCTCACAGCCTCTTCCTTCCCAGCTGTCTTCATCTTCTCCCCACCCAGCCTTGGGTCACCCTTTCTCCCCCTCATCCATATTGACTCCTAAGCCTGTGATCTTGACCGTGGTCCATGCAGCTGGTAGTGACCCAGAGCAAGATCTTCTAGCACCATCTGTCTGCCTCTAGGAAGCGGGTCAGAGCCCCGCTGCAGGGGGACCATCCTAAGAGTGTGTGTCGGGCAGCACCCATGGAACCAGGAACTCCCCTGTCCCCCACCACTGCCATGAGCACACCACAGATGTACAGCTTTTTTGCCTGCCTTGGGTCAAAGACGGGCCTGGTTCCACTGCTGCACCCGTGGTTCCTATCACCTGGGCTGAAAGAGGTGGTATCAGCAGAGGAATACTGACGTCAGCCCCCATCACTCTGGAAGGAAACACGGAACAGTGTAAGCCAGGACCCAGCTCCCTGCTCCCCACCCTGCGATGAGAAGCCTGACAACCCGGGGATGGATGGGGAGAGGGGTCCAGAGGCTGCTGGTCCCACAGGGCAGAGTTGTCTCCCCAGGCACGGCCACTGTGCTTGTTCACTTGTCAACAGTCACTTTCACACACCTCCCTTGAGTTGACTTTTTAAAGGTACAGAGACCCCTGGGGCAAGGCCAGACTCTGATCCTGTCACAGACTGGTATCTCTCCAGTGCATGGTGTGAAAGTGTTAGTCACTCAGTCGTGTCTGACTCTTTGCTATCCCGTGGACTGTAGCTCACCAGGCTCCTCTGTCCATGGAATTTTCCAGGCACAAATACTGGAGTGGGTTGTCATTGCCTTCTCCAGGGGATCTTTCTGACCCAGGGATTAAACCCAGGTCTCCTGCATTGCAGGCAGATTCTTCACCGTCTGAGCCACGAGGGAAGCCCATTGTGTGCTGCCCCTGCCTACAACCCTGGCATCTCAGCAAAGCCCACCCCCTCATGCTTTTTTCTAACTTCAGACTCACGCCCCTTGCAAGGCTATGCCCCCAAGAACGCCCTACCCCCAGGTCTTGCTGCCCACCTTTCTCAGTTCCCACCCTCACTCTCTCCCGGGGGCTCACAGAGGGTCCTCAGGGCGGCTCTTGCTGGGTGGTCCCCAGACCACTAGCAGCAGCAGCCACCACTTGGAGGCTTGTAAGAAACACAAGTACCCGGACCTCACAGGAAACACTGAGTCTCTGAGGTGGGTCGGGCCCTGCAATCTATCCCAATAAACCTCCTTCCTCCACCCCGGACTCTACCGCGTCCAGAGACTGAGAACCAATTGTCTGCAGCTGAATTATTTTCAATTTGTTTCCCACACAAGATATACTCCTGGAATCAAGGGTTCTGTGGTTGAGTGTGGGGGGAAAACAAAAAGCCAAAGAAATTTCTTTTCTTTCCCAGCTTTCTTGAGATCAAATTGACATATATCATTGTGGAAGTTGAAGGCATATACAATGTAACAATTTACTGTATGTACAGACTATAAAGTATAAAGAGATTTCTTAATTGCAATCCTCTTAAGCCTTTAATTTGCTAAAACGAATCCTGAATCTCTAAGAGGCAACAAGGGTGTCTGCATGCATATGTGTGTGTGCTCAGCCATGTCCAACTCTTTGAGACCCCATAGACTTGTAGCTCGCCAGGAGAAGGAAATGGCAACTCATTCCAGTACTCGTGCCTGGGAAATCCCATGGACAGAAAAGGGTGTCTAGTGCTACCAATTTAATAGCTGGGGCATCCCTTTTTCCTGAGAGAGCTATAGGTGTCTCTAGAAAGCAGCGTTCTGAGGGAAATCACCTGGGAACTGACTGGCTGAGGACCATCTACATCAGTCACCTTAGGGTGGGGGTCAGGCCCCTCCCCAGACTGACAGAATCTGACCCTCCAAGGCTCAGGACGGCCAGCCTGCACTTTAACCAGCTCCTCCAGGGCTACCCACGGAGCCTGGTCCGGGCAGGACTGGGGGCAGCCGCCCACCTTCTCCATCCCTCGGTGACCCCCTGCCGCAGCCCCTGGAGGCCAGCCCAGCCCTGTCTCAGGGCCACTGTGATCCCCAGACAACACCAGAGCCGGCCAAGGTCATCTGAAGGAGAGGCAGCCACGGCTTACAGAAAGCACGCTGGCTCTCACAGCCAAAGGCCTGGGGTTGGGTNCCAGTCCATTCTGAAGGAAATCAACCTTGAATATCCATTGGAAAGAGTGATGCTGAAGCTGAAGCTCCAATACTTTGGCCACCTGATGTGAAGGGCTGACACTGGAAAAGACCCTGATGCTGGGAAAGATTGAAGGCAGGAGGAGATGACAGAGGATGAGATGGTAGAGTGTCATCATCAACACAATGGACATGAGTTTGAGAAAACTCTAGGAGATACGGAAGGCTACCATGCTGCAGTCCATATGGTCACAAAGAGCCGGACGTGACTTTAGGGACTGAACAACAATAACAAAGACCCACAAGGGCTTCTCCGGCAGTGTTAGCAGTAAAGAACCCACCTGTCAGCGCAGGAGACGCAGGAGACAGTGGGCTCGATCCCTGGGTGGGGAAGATCCCCTGGAGGAGGTCGTGGTAACCCTCTCCAGTATTCTTTCCTGGNACCCACAAGGGCTTCTCCGGCAGTGTTAGCAGTAAAGAACCCACCTGTCAGCGCAGGAGACGCAGGAGACAGTGGGCTCGATCCCTGGGTGGGGAAGATCCCCTGGAGGAGGTCGTGGTAACCCTCTCCAGTATTCTTTCCTGGAAAATTCCACAGAAGATCCTGGCAGGCTACAGTCCATGGGGTCACAAAGAGTCAGACATGACTTAGCATGCAGGCCAAGACCCACATCACTTGTCACAGTTTCCAGAGCTGGATTTGAGAAGGTTGCAGACAGTCTGGCTCTAACATGGCTTTATAACATGAAGGTTGTTGTGAGGGTAAAAATGTGCTAAAATGTAGAAAAGCATTTGTTCCAGCACATAGAGAGTATCAGACAAATGGGTGATACTAGACCACTTATTATTATCACGAGTATTCTCATTATTAATTTTTCCTATTTTTAAAGATAGCTAACAGGCATCCATTTATTCCAAAACGTTTACTTTAAAAGCCCATGGCACTACAGGAAGCATTGATTAATGTAACCTACAAAATAAAAAAGAAAGTGAACGATTTTTCTGAGGACTTCAGAATCCAACTGTACTTTCAGCTCAACAGACAATTTCAGGCCCAAGCATGGGTGAACTAAGTGAAGTTTTGGGGTTGCTAAGAGAATGCAGTCCACAGAGGCCATGCTGATCACATGCAGGACTGCAGGCTGAGTGATGGGGGCACGTCCGTGTTTCCAGAGTTTCCAAAACCGTTCATGACAGTGTAGCGAACAGGAGAGAAGGGCTGAAGGGAGTGCAAGGAAGGAGATAATGAAGGACCGATGCCCTTTCCAATCCAACGAAACAAAACTGTGGCCCGAAATAAAAGAAGTTCTGATATAAACGTTCTCTTTCTAATTTGCTCCATTTGTACTTGGCCAAGGAAATTTTCCAGTGTCTCTGACACGTTGAGGACAAATCGCTAATGAGGAGCTCTGCGCGTGCGTGCAGCAGCAGCCCCGCTAAAGGTCAGCAGAACCCAGACAGACCTGACGGCAGGCTTGGGAAAGGCCGGCCCGGGGAAGCGAGCCACCGGGAACGGGAGGCTCCTCTTGCTGGGGCAGAAAACTCAGCCTCTGCACTGGTGCCAAGCCAAATCTCAGAGATACAGTTTTGGGTGAAGTAGAAAAGAATGGCTTTATTGCTTTGCCAGGCAAAGGGGACACAAGGGGCGTGTGTTTCAGAAACTGTGCGTCCCAACCCAGTGAGGACTTGGTGAGGAGTTCTATGAGCTTCCCTGGTGGCTCAGAGGGTAAAGCGTCTGTCCACAATGCAGGAGACCTAGGTTTGATCCCTGGGTCAGGAAGATCCCCTGGAGAAGGAAATGGCAACCCACTCCAGTATTCTTGCCTGGAGAATCCCATGGAGAGGGGAGCCTTGTGGGCTACAGTCCAGGGGGTCTCAAAGAGTTGAACATGACTGAGCGACTTCACTTCCACTTTCTTTCACTTTCTGTGGCAGCGGTTCAAGGCCAGGCTTGCTGATAAGATTGGGTGCATGCAGGTCTGCAGTCCCTTAAGCTGGTCTCGGGTGATCTCCTGATAAACTTCTCTGGTTCCTTTAACCTAGCCTCGGGTGGCCTTCTCAATGGGGGTTTTAGTTTTCAGAAGAACTCAAAGATATAGTTCCGTGTAGTGATGGACATGAGTTTGAGCAAGCTCCGGGAGTTGGTGATGGACAGGGAAGCCTGGCATGCTGCAGTCCATGGGGCTGCAAAGAGTTGGGTGTGACTGAGTGACTGCGCTGAACTGAGCAGACCTCTTGGAGCAGGACGCTGCACCGAGGCTGCACTGGTGTTTCTCGGCTGCCCCTCCCTCCTCTCTGCATCCCCTCCCTTCCCTGATTGTATGTGTCTGACTCTTTGCGACAATGTGTACTGTAGCCCGCCAGGCTCCTCTGTCCATGGGATTCTCCAGGCAGGAACACTGGAGTGGATTACCATTCCCTTCTCCAGGGGATCTTCCGGACCCAGGAATCGAACCCACGTCTCCTGCATTAGCAGGTGGATTCTTTACTGTCTGGGCCACCAGGGAACCTGAACCCTGATTAGCAACTACCCTTTTTAGCAACTGTTTGAATCAACCTATTGGAACTCAGGGAAGGTCAAGGAGGCTGGAGTCTATTCCCTCCAAACAAGAAACAGGAAACACAGAAAGCTTTCTGTGCCCAGGAGCCCCACAGGGGTCCTGCTCAGTTTCATTCCCTGCAGTGCTCAAGGGGGGAAGAACCAAGGGCCCTAACATTGGATTGAGAAAGGCAAAGCCAAACAGAAACCACTTTATTCTATACTGAGCAAAAGCCTCCCTCATCTGGGGAACAATGTAGCTTCCGGTTGCAAATCTGCTCCAAACACTCCCTGCTGTTGTGCAACTTTCTTCAACTGAATGGGAGACCATCAGCATGAAGCAGTGTTGCTTAAAGAAGTACAATTTTGTACCTAAGATGAGATGCCCTTTGGAGACACTGATTTATTCTTCTCCGTGAACACTACTGTGTGAGCCCTGTGCCCTGCAGATTCAGGATGGAGCTTGTCTCCAGCAAACCCCATCAGAAAGGAAGCTGGGGGTGTGGGCTTCTATTTACATTTCTCTTATACACTTTCAGAATGTGTTCGTGTAGGGCCTTCAGTTCCTTACAGCTGTGAGTATTTAAGAAAGGATTTGCTGAACTAGGTTCACTGGCATGAAATGTAAGACACATTCTGATGTATACTCCTTTCACCTCCAAAAGACTATAAGAAAGATAGAATCTCTGCAACTTAGCCCTGGGGCTAGAAGGGGAAGTGTTCTTGTTTCCCAAGGTAAGGTAATTTTAGTCATAATTCCTTCCCAACCATAACAGTGGAACAGTCATTTTTCCTTATCTTGGTATCAGGACCCTTTGGCTATGATCTCTATAATCTCTCTTTTTTTTTCTCTTTATATATACACATATACAAGTGTATGTGTGTGTAGCCTGGCAGGCTACAGTCCAGAGGGTCACAAAGAGTCAGACACGACTGAAGCAACTTAGCCACTGGGGGAATGCCTGCATATACATATACATGTATATATATCATGAGGCTTCCCAAATGGCTCAGTGGGTCAAGAATCTGCCTGCAATGCAGGAATTGCAGGAGACACAGGTCTGATCCCTGGGTTGGGAAGATCCCCTGGAGGTGGAAATGGCAACCCACTCCAGGATTCTTGTTGGGAGAATCCCATGGACAGAGGAGCCTGGCGGGCTATAGTCCAAAGGGTCACAAAGTCAGACACAACTATGTCTGTGAATTTATTTATATGGAAAGAAATTACAAACTCAGTAATTACATCCTACTTCATTCTGTATGAGTTGAACCATCTTAATAGTAAAGAATAAAATTTTATGAACTCAGGACCATCCCAGAACATTAATATAAGAAATAAAATTGATGGGAAGAAACAGTACCTGTCACGAAGCCAGTAAAGACAGTTTTAACAGAAAGAATGTTTTTAAATGTACTTGCTACACCATGGACCATAGGAAACTCCTGACACTCTTGCAGCTCAGGGGTCTTGACCTGAGGGGGATGGTTGGCCCTGTGGGGCATTTGGCAATCCTTAAACTATTTCTGTCACAAGCAGAGTGGGGGCGGCACCCAGTGAGGGAGGGCTGCTGGACACTTGACGGCCACACGTAGACAGTAATTCTCCGGCCCCGAACATCACTGATGGCTGTTCAGAACTCCCATTGCAGCTGTGGTCCTTGGGAATGCCAACAGAGAAACTGAGGAATCAAAGCTAGACCAAGAGCTGAAAGCAAGAGGTGGAAAATGGTACAGCTAGGCCGGATGTGGGGGACTCTGTTCATGCCAGAAAGAAGAAGGAGCAGCAGAGAAAATGGAATAAAAGGCACCTCAATACATAACCAACATGCAACTACACTACCTGAATTCTACTTTTCCCTGGAAAGAGTTAAACCCCAAAGTTTAAATACATCACAGCGTTAAAGAAAAAAAAGAAAGAAAGAAACACATACCATTAACGGAACAAAATTTTATAGGAATTTCTGGAAAATGGGAAGCAAACTGAATAGAACTGATAGGTAAAGAAAACGACAACCCCGAATAGGGTAGGATAGGTCTCTGGGAAAAGATTTCAAACAAGACAGAATCAATTTAGAAGGTATAGGCCAGTGTTCCCTAAAATTGGCAGCACATTAGAATCTGGGCATCTTTANCCCCTCCCCCCTTCCCTTCCCCAAGCCGACAGGGACTGTCTATCCTTTGACTGGAAGGACACCACCAAGCTCCTCTCTGCTTCCTTTACGGACAGATGTGCAGAAAGACCATCTCCTCCCCTGACCCTCATCTTGCCCAGAGTTGGATTAAGCCCTCATCCCGGATTTGGATCACAGCATCCACGTGGGATCTGAGCCGGGCAGGTGACTCCACACTCAGCCGGGGTCGCCATGGAGACAGAGGGTATCAGGCACAAGTCACACGCACACGGCACCTGTGGGTTCTGGTCTTCATTCTCTCTTTCCCCATTCAGGTTATGATGCAAACTCCATTTAACCTTTCTGACCTCCAGCTTCCTTCCCTGTCAAATGGCAATAATTATGTGTCCGGACTTTTACAGGGTTTCAGTGATGACTGGAGACATCTTGTGTATAAACGTTCAGAGGGAATTCTGAAGCGTGGTAAGGGAGGACAAGGCGCCCATCTCCGGCCACCTGGCTCTGCCCCGGTGCTGTTTGGGGCACTCCCCGGGCTCTTCTCTGGTGCTGGGCATGGTGGCTCTGGCCGATCTTAGAGCTCCCTTCCCCTGCCTGCTGGACTCCGGGCCTCACCCTCCATGCTGTCTGTTCCCTGGTCTCCATTCTGCTCCTCCTGCCCAGAGCTTTCTGAGAACTACGCAGTTGCTGTCTTCAGGAACATGCCCATCACGGAAAGTCCATCATTTTCTCCAGCCTCGACACCTGGTCTCTCCTGCTGCTTCTCAATTCCCATGGCATCTGCTGGTCCGAAGCTACTGGTTACGTACTGTTCCGTTTTGTTGGCAAAGGGTCTCAATCAAACTGTCTCCCAACTGTGGGCACTGGAAGCTTCCCTGGTGGCTCAGTGGTGAAGAATTTGCCTGCGATATAGGGGACTCAGGACATGCGGTTCAATCGCTGGGTTGGGAAGATCCCCCTGGAGGAAGGCATGGCAACCCACTCCAGTATTCTTGTCAGGAAAATCCTGCAGACAGAGGAGCCTGGGGGGCTTTAGTCTGTGGGGTCGTAGAGAGTCAGACATGACCGAAGCACTGAGCAAGCACACATGTAGGTACTGAGTCTACAACCAAGAAGCAGATTCCTTCAGACCGGTAAGGAGACCTTCCATGTTGCTGTTTCTCTCTTCATACTTGGCACAGTGCTGAGGCTCAATAAAGACGTGTTGATTACAGCATTCTTGCATTCATCTGGGTCAATGCTGCCCTTCATAAATATATTATGCAAGGTTCCTCCCCACCGTGCAATCAGAGACATTTCTTTTCCCTTGACAGGGCAGAGAGGTGGCAGGAAGAAAGACAAAACCAAGACAAATAACCACCAGAATCTGAATAATATTCAACATTCTTTGGAGGGTTCGGTAGTGCTCCAGATATCTTTACTGAGAAGTGTCCTATCTCCCGGGATTTCTAGAAGAAAATATCTCGCAAATACAGAATGCATTTATTAAGCCCCATCGTTTCATCTGTAGAGTCTACAAGTGGCTTCAAGTACAGATTCAAGTGTGTTCCTAGATGCTTTTCCAACAATCTCTTCACACCCGAGTGGTGCAAAGAGAGAGCTGCAGATAACAGTGCCAAGGTTCAGAGAAGCTGACTCTGCCTCCATGGCAGGACAGGCCAGGATCCCAGAGCTGGTCCTCACAGAGACTCTGGCCCCATGATCTGTCTGATATGCCAATGGCTGGAGAAAAACAAGCTACAGAGTCTTAAGTTACAAAGAAAATCATAAGTTGCTCTTGTTGCTGCTCAGCTGCTAAGCCATGGTCGACTCTTTGAGACCCCAGGGACTGCAGCACGCCAGGCTCCCCTGTCCTTCACCATCTCCGAGTTTGCTCAAACTCATGTCCATGGAGTTGGTAATACCATCCAACCATCTTGTCCTCATCCGCGAGTTGGCCAAAATCAAAGCCACATCTGCTTAATCCAGATTTTCGTCTGGTTTCCATGGACTCCTCCAGACACTTTCCACCCAGTTCCCGGAAACTCATTTGCTTTAAATATTAATAAATATCTCTCCACTCAGATTCTTAGCAGAAGTGACTGACTCCTTCAATCAGAGGTTCCCAATGTGGGTATTGAGTGAAAGTACAGATGCTCCAGCTAGAAAGGGAACACTGTCAGCCACCCAATAATACCCAGATCTACTCCAAAGTGGCCTCAAATTAGCCAATGGCAGATCCCAGGAATCTGGGTTTTCAAAGCACTCCCAGGCAATTCTGAAGATTAGTTTAAAAGCTGGAGAAAACAAACGAAATAACAGTTTTCAAGACACTGAACACCAGGCAGCGAAAAACTAGATCTCTGAAAGATGACAAACAAGGCGGGCCTACGATGACCCAGCCTACTGCCCGGCGTGTCTGAGCTGTGCTGTGGGAACGGGAAAACTCAGGCAGAGTGGCACGTCTCTCCTTGGTGGAAGAGACAAAGATGCGAGTCAGGACAGCGAGGCAGCTAGAGTCTGCAAGGCAGAGTGCTGGAGGGCAGAAGGCTCTACAGTGAGGGGGCCTTGAGGAACTGGAGAGAGAGTCCCTCCAGTCTTCAGCCAAGCCTGACCAAATCGTGCCTGTGAGGACACTACGTGAGACCAAGAAAATACCTGCAGACAAGATAAAGGGACTGCTGGGACTTCCCTCGCAGTCCAGTGAGTGAGAGTCTGCCTTTCAATGCAAGGGTCGCAGGTTCGATCCCCGGTCAGGGAACTAAGACCACACGTGCTTGGGGGCAACTGAGCCAGGGCACTTCAATCAGGATGCAACATAGCCATAATTAATCAATTATTTTAAAACTTCTAAAAAGAAAAAGATAAAGGGACTACTTTATGGTACTCACATAGAGCCAGGAAGAATTCTTGTCCCTCTGGACCAGAGTGGAAAACCTCATAAATCCTGAATACTCTGAAGAATTGTTTCCCCCCTGCCTTCAGTGATAAAAAGTTAGCCCTGGATTAAAGACTGCTTGAGGGTCCCTTGGACAACAAGGAGATCAAACCAGTCAATCTTGAAGAAAATCAACCCTGAATACTCAGTGTAAGGGCTGATGATGAAGATGAAACTCCAATCCTTTGGCCACCTGGTGAGAAGAGCTGACTCATTAGAAAAGACCCTGGCATTGCGAGAGACTGAGGGCAGGTGGAGAAGGGATAACAGAGGATGAGATGGTTGGATGGCATCACCAACTCGATGAACATGAGTTTGAGCAAGCTCCAGGAGATGATGAAGGACAGGGAAACTGTGAGTGCTGCAGTCCATGGGGTCTCAAAGAGTCGGCCATGACTTCAGTTCAGCTNTAACAGAGGATGAGATGGTTGGATGGCATCACCAACTCGATGAACATGAGTTTGAGCAAGCTCCAGGAGATGATGAAGGACAGGGAAACTGCGAGTGCTGCAGTCCATGGGGTCTCAAAGAGTCGGCCATGACTTCAGTTCAGCTCAGTTGCTCAGTCATATCTGACTGTTTGCAGCCCCAAGAACTGTAGCACACCAGGCTTCCCTGTCCATCACTAACTCCTGGAGCTTGCTCAAACTCATGCCCATCAAGTCAGTGATAGCATCCAACCATTTCATCCTCTGTTGTCCCCTTCTTCCCTGGTGTCATCCATCAGGGAATCCCAAGAATACTGGAGTGGGTAGCCTATCCTTTCTCCAGTGGATCTTCCCAACCGAAGAATTGAACCGTGGTCTCCTGCATTGCAGGCAGATTCTTTACCAGTTGAGCCACCGGGGAAGCCCAGACACAACTTAGTGACTAAACAACAATAGCAGTCTCCACCAAGGCCAGACGAGAATGGTGAGCCCCAGTGTTAACTCACAATGCCCAGCAGTTGCCGCATGAGCACCCTCGTTGCTCCTCTGAGCCAGCATCTCCTCTCGGAACTCATGCATTCGTCCCCCCAGCATCCACCGCGGCCTTCTGGAGCACAGGTATCTGGCTGCCCTGATGAGGGTGGCCTGGCCAGGGCAGGGGCAGAAGCAGGGCAGTGGGCCCAGACAGTGGACAGCGAGAGTCTGACCAGAGGGAGCAAGAGAAGGAGGAGGAGATGCAAGCCAACGATGTGAACAGGGCAGACGCGGCAGGACTCTGTGACAGATGCTCTAGGGTTGGGGCCGGGGAGGTGAGTGTAGGGAGGCTGCTAGTGTGACTCCTGACTTCTGGCCTGAGTGGAGGGGAGGATGCACTTGGGGTAGGAACAGATGTGCAAGCTCAGAGGCAAACATAGGGAGCATAGTTTGGGTTGTGTAGGACTTGAAGGGCTTGCCGAACACTGAGGAAGAGGAACATAGCCAGGAGTGCAGGTCTGGACGTCACAAGACATGGAGGAGGAAAAGGTCACCCAGGGATGGGGAGCAGGGGTCAGCGTCACTCATGGGGGAAGCAAGAAGGATCCAGGAAGTCAGAGTTGTGGGAACGGTGGGAGGAAGGACACAGGAGCCCGAAGAGCAGAGAGCATCAGGGAAAACAGAACACCGACAGCGTCTGATGCCATTGCCATCGATCGATCAGGTGAGATTAGAGGCCGCTGCAGTTGGTAACAAGGGGGTCTCCAAGGCCCGTGGTAAGATGTCAGAGGAGGATGATGGCAGGGCTGGCTGTGGCATTCTCCCTCCTCCAGGCCCCCGGCCTGGCGCTCGGCCGCTGGCACCAGCCAGGGTACCAAAGAAACACAACATCCTGGCTCAGCCTGGATCCTGGGAGATAAGCCAGGTCCCAGTACTTCAGAAATAATGGTCCAGCAGTGCACACTGGGGGAGACAAAGAAGCACGGCGCTAACAGACTTGAGACCCAAACCTTCTCTTTCTTCTCCTCCATCCCATACTCTTTCACAACAGGCTAGACCTGTGGCGCATCAAGTGTCTGGGGGTTAAGGCGCAGCTGCTCGAGACTGGAATCGCTCCAAGATCCAGGCCTGCAGNAATAATGGTCCAGCAGTGCACACTGGGGGAGACAAAGAAGCACGGCGCTAACAGACTTGAGACCCAAACCTTCTCTTTCTTCTCCTCCATCCCATACTCTTTCACAACAGGCTAGACCTGTGGCGCATCAAGTGTCTGGGGGTTAAGGCGCAGCTGCTCGAGACTGGAATCGCTCCAAGATCCAGGCCTGCAGAGTCCAGAACCAAGACGCTGAGGCTGCCTCCCCCAGAGCCACCTGAACTGTGAGCCCTTCATCTCTCTCAGACTTCATTTTCTTGGGCTCCAAAATCACTGTGGACGGTGACTGCAGCCATGAAATTAAAAGACAGTTGCTCCTTGGAGGAAAAGCTATGACAAACCTAGACAGTGTACTCGAAAGCAGAGACATCACTTTGCTGACAAAGGTCTGTATAGTCAACGCTATGGTTTTTCCAGTAGTCATGTATGGATGTGAGAGTTGGACTATAAAGAAGGCTGAGCCCCTAAGAACTGATGCTTTTGAACTGTGGTGCTGGAGAAGACTCTTGAGAGTCCCTTGGAGTGCAAGGAGATCAAACCAGTCAATCCTAAAGAAAATTAGCCCTGAATATTCACTGGAAGGACTNAGGCTGAGCCCCTAAGAACTGATGCTTTTGAACTGTGGTGCTGGAGAAGACTCTTGAGAGTCCCTTGGAGTGCAAGGAGATCAAACCAGTCAATCCTAAAGAAAATTAGCCCTGAATATTCACTGGAAGGACTGATGCTGAAGCTCCAATACTTTAGCCACCTGATGCAGAGAGCTGACTCATTGGAAAAGACCCCGATGCTGGGAAAGATTGAGGGCAGGAGGAGAAGGGGGCAACAGAGGAGGAGATGGTTGGATGGCATCCCTGACTCAATGGATGTGAGTTTGAGAAAACTCTGTGCTGCAGTCTATTGGGTCACAAAGAGTCAGACATGACTGAGCGACTGAACAACAATAACGACACATCTCTCTGCCTGAAAAAGAAAGCGCCCTGGCTCTCAGCAGCGCAGAAGGCCCAGCCTGGGGAAGGGAGGCGGCTAAACCAGCAGGCGGGGAGCAGAAGAGGAGGCGGAGGTTTCCAGAAGGTTTGCTCCCCAGCCCGGATAACCACCTCCCTATCACCCTTTGTTCAAGTCAGGACCCTAGGAGAGGTCAGCTCCCCACCAAGCCCAGACCGGCGGCTCCTTTTCCCTTCCTCCCAAACCTCCACTTTCTGCGCCACCTGCCACTGAGAGGGGAAAACATCTTTCGTGTTCAGCAGCACGAGTCCAGCACACGTGGGCATGTCTGGAAGGGGAGCCACGTGGAGCATGGCGATGAGCTGTCTCCATCTCCGCTGACAACCTAGTAAAGGGGAAACGAACACAAAGTTGCCCGGGGTGGTGCCTGGGACAGCTGGGGAACCAGAGCAAGGTTTACAGCTTGCATAAAACACCCCCCTTTCCAAAGGTGCTCAAGATCTGGTCTCCATCTAGTTCAGGGGTTCTCCAAATCCCCACGGACAGAGGAGCCTGGTGGGCTACAGTCCACAGGGTCTCAGAGAGTCGGACACGACTGAAGCGACCTAGCACACACACATCAGGCAGGATAGACGAGGACCAGCTCAGGCACTTTTCACACGGGTGACTGAGAGGCAGAGGGCAGACGGCACCAGAGTCAGGGCCTCGGGCTTCTGGGCTCTTTCCATGCTACCTGGTAACCACCTAGGGCCCGAGGAAACAGAGCAAAAAATACAGGAAGGCCAGGGCCGAGACTCCTTGGGGCTTAGGATGGAGCCTGACTGCCTGGACTAGGGCACACGTAGTACCTTCCAAAGGCGGGGGCAGGGCCAGAGCTCTGGGTNGCATGCAAGGATTCTTCAATATCCGCAAATCAATCAATGTAATTCACCACATTAACAAATTGAAAAATATCCACCTTTTAAAAAAACAAGCTTTGAATCTTGAAAATGCAAGTACTTCTTTATTGATTAGCATGACAGCTTAATGCTTATAATTTATGAAACTGTGTTGATTACTCTATAAGAGACTTTGGGATGACACAAAAATGAGTAAGACATAACCTCTAGACNAAAAACAAGCTTTGAATCTTGAAAATGCAAGTACTTCTTTATTGATTAGCATGACAGCTTAATGCTTATAATTTATGAAACTGTGTTGATTACTCTATAAGAGACTTTGGGATGACACAAAAATGAGTAAGACATAACCTCTAGACTCAAAGAACTTGTGACTGAAAGTGAGGCAAACCAGGCGTCTTTTAATACAGAATTCAAATGTAATCTCCCTCTTGCAGATGCTACATGACTCGGCTGCTTTACAGCTGCAGACTAAAATCAATTGATATTTACAGTAATGGAAGAACAGAAGACAAATCCGTGCTGTTTTCTAAATGTCTGTTTTCAAACGCTACATGATTCCATAAGAGCATCTACCCTGAGTAAGGCCAGAGACCTTTCAGGACCATGGTACCAGGCTCAGCAAATGCACAGCCCTTTTTCTTCTATTTAAATGCATCCTCTTCTTCTGTTTGTGAAAGTGAAAGTAACTCAGTTGTGTCCGATTCTTTGTCACCCCATGGACTATAGAGTCCATGGAATTCTCCAGGCCAGAATACTGGAGTGGATAATCTTTCCCTGTTCCAGGGAATCTTCCCAACCCAGGGATTGAACACAGGTCTCCCACATTGCAGGCAGATTCTTTACCAGCTGAGCCTGGTAAAAAACATCTGGCTGCAACGCAAAATACCCGGTTTCATCTCAGGGTCAAGAAGATGCCCTGGAGAAGGAAACGGCAACCCACTCCAGTACTCTTGCCTGGAGAATTCCATGGATGGAGGAGCCTGGTAGGCTACAGTCCATGACGTCACAAAGAGCTGGACACGACTGAGTGACTTCACTTTCCTTTCTCCTTCTGTTTGTGTGAATGAAATTCTACTCTTCTTGCTTTGCTAAATTGCTGAATCTCCTCCCACTAACTGTGGCTACCAGTTTATCAACTGACCACCATACAATAATCCATAGTGTCTCTTAGTACACGGAACAGATGACTAAAACCAGTAATCCTATACTGTTTTTAACACGAATAGAAACTGAAGTTGGTTGAAGCTCTTACCTTAATGGCAGCATCCATACACTTCAGGAGACTGCTGCCACCATTAGGTCATGGCCCTCATGTACAACAAAAGCTGTACATTGTAAAGGAACTGCATTAAAATGACTTTTTAATGGCAATATTAACTCATCTACTCTTGTACTGAAGTGAAGTGAAGTCGCTCAGTCGTGTCCGACTCTTTGCGACCCTATGGACTATAGCCTACCAGGCTCCTCTGTCCATGGGATTCTCCAAGCAAGAATACTGGAGTAGGTTGCCATTTTCTTCTCCATAGGAGAAGAATGTACAGTTTTTGTTGTTTGTTTTATTTTAATAAATTTGTTGCTTTTCCTGGCTGTTGGTTGAACGATAACTTGCTCCTTCCATTTTTTAACAGGACCATAGGATTGTAATAGCAGGTGCACAGCTATTACCTTGAGACTCTGTGCACAGTGGTTTGAAGTCCCACTCTGCCAGACTCCTAGCAGTCTTCTGGGCAGAGTGCAGTGAGAGGTGACAGCTTCTTTCCAGACCCTCTGGCCTTAGGGCTGCCAGGTGAGCTAAGGACCCCAGGGACACGCTGAGGGCCATGTGCTGAAGAGCTCCAGAGCCCTCGCCTCCGCCAGCTCACTAGCTGGGCCCAGGCCTCAAAGCAGCTGAAACTGCAAGCTCATCCCCATCTCCATGAACTAATGGTGGCAGCAGTCTCCTGGAGTGTATGGATGCTGCCATTAAGGTAAGAGCTTCAACCAACTTCAGTTTCTCCATTCATGTTTCAAAACTCAGTACAGCATAGGTCAGTTGTCTACCACTAGGAGGTGGGCTGAGGTCAGGGTTAAGTTGTAAGGTGGTTGCCATCATTACATCTGCTCCCTGCTCTGTGGTTGGGCTATTGTCAAAGCAGGGCCATTGTGAGCTGGGGATTCACCTGATGGCCTTTTGCTATAACATGCATTTCTATTGATCCTATACAAATGATTCTCTCCAGGTTAAATGAAAAGCCTGAAGGCTGGCTGGGTCTTAGGCACCTGGCTCCCTCAGGGATGATGGCTGGGCAAGGTCTGGGGACCTGGCCCTGAGGGTGTCACCAGCTGACATCTGCCTCTTCAGCCAGGCCTGGGCACTGTTGGGAGGACCCAGACTGGGTGCTGGATGAAAGCTCCCCTCCTGTTGACTGGGGCCTAAAACTCTGATGGCTTTGCTGAAGGCTTTCAGGATGTTTGAGGGGATTGAGGGGACAACAGACATCTTGAAAGATGATGCTGTGAAAATGCTGCACTCAATATACCAGCAAATTTGGAAAACTCAGCAGTGGCCACANGGGGGGTGTGCACAGGCTTGGCCAAGCATCAGGGAAGCCTCCAGTAAAATCACCAGAGCTGCCCTTGTGGACAGAGCCCCAGGGCCCAGCTGTATCGGCAGCCCAGTCCACTGGTTTGCCTTTCTTTCCCCCCGGGAGTAGGGAGCATCTTATTGTTAACTTTATAAATAGAAGAGGGAATGACAGTGCCGCCTAAGACAACTGTGACTAAAGAAGACTCAGGAGAAGCTGGGCAAGAAGTCACATCCCCCTGCAGAGCGCCGGCCCCTGAGCCTGAGCCTGGGGCTGCGAGCCAGAGCCTCAGGGCCATTCAGATAGCCGGTCTGGGCACAACCACCGCCCCTGCTCAGCTCCTGCTCACATCAGCCAATGATGGGCATCAGGCCCAGTGGGAAAAAAAATATACTGGCTGATGCAAACCAACATCTGATGCAAACTGTGGTGTTGGAGAAGACTCTTGAGAGTCCCTTGGACTGCAAGGAGATCCATCCAATCCATCCTAAAGGAAATCAGTTCTGAATTTTCACTGGAAGGACTGAAGCTGAAAGTCCAATACTTTGGCCACCTGAGGTGAAGAACTGACTCATTTGAAAANGTGGTGTTGGAGAAGACTCTTGAGAGTCCCTTGGACTGCAAGGAGATCCATCCAATCCATCCTAAAGGAAATCAGTTCTGAATTTTCACTGGAAGGACTGAAGCTGAAAGTCCAATACTTTGGCCACCTGAGGTGAAGAACTGACTCATTTGAAAAGACCCTGGTGCTGGGAAAGATTGAAGGCAGGAGAAGGGGATGACAGAGGATGAGATGGCCCAATGGCATCATCGACTCTATGGACATGAGTTTGAGTAAACTCCGGGAGTTAGCAATGGATAGGGAAGTTCATGGGGCCACAAAGAGTTGGACATGACTGAGCAACTGAACTGAACCGAATTGAACTGATGCAAACCTCCAACTCTTGTGCTTCAAATAAGGTTTTTCAGGGAAGACTTCACGGTTTCTCTGCTTCCTCCTCCCACTGCAGAAGTGCACGGAATTCCCACAGCCCAGGCACAGCCCTGACCTCCCCCAGCCCTTTCTGAAACTTAAGCCTTGCCTCTTCAGAAGGGTATTAAACGTATGCCCTCCCAGGTGGCTCAGTGGTAAAGAATCCACCTGCAATGCAGGATAGGCATCAGATGCAGGTTCCTTCCCTGGGCCAGGAAGACCCCCTGGAGGAGGGGCATGGCAACCAACTCCAGTACTCTTGCATAAAGAATTCCACAGACAGAGGAGTCTGATGGGTTACAGACCATGGGGTTGCACCATGGGGTTGCAAAGGATCAGACAAGACAAGCAACTGAGTATGCGCACACTTGTTTTTCTGAAAATTGCTTCCTCAGTTTGCACAACTGCCCCTGTCTCTCTACAGTCCTGCCTTTGCTGCTTGGCGGTGAATATCTTTCTGGGGCAGCTTACCTGCAACCTTTCTTTGGGTTGGGGGATGATGACTATGGCCTCGGAGACTTCCTTTTTAGGGGATGCTGTGTGACTGACAGTCCCAACCAGTGTAAAAGGAAGGGCGCCATAATGATTTAACACCAGCATCCATACAACGGGCTTCCCTGGTGACTCAGTCAGTAAAGAATCTGCCTGCAACGCAGGAGAGCTGAGTTTGATCCCTGGGTCTGGAAGATCTCCTGAAGAAGAAAATGGCAACCCACTGCAGTATTCTTGCCTGGAGAGTCCCATGGACAGAGGAGCCTGGAAGCCTACAGTCCATAGTGTTGCAAGAGTCAGACGCAACTTATCAATTAAACCACTACCACCATCCAAATAGCACTATCCGTGCAGGAAAAGTATGTGTTACAGTGATCATCCATAGGACAAAAGGTTTCTAACCTCTAACAGGTATCAGCCCCTGTGCTAGGTGCTGGGATCCAATGGTGAACAGCACAGACGGAGCCCCTGCCTTCACAAAGTTTATAGTGGACTTGTCAACGAGGAAGTCAGCCAGTGAGTACAGAGTGCTACACACTGCGACTGGTGTAGGATCGGCAACATGTAGGATCACATGGTGGAGAGTGGGGAGAGCTAAGTCTGACTTAAGTGAAGGAGTGGAGTCAGGGAAGGCTTCCTGGAAGAGGTGGCATCTAAGGTGAGATCTGAAGGAAGAGTGATGAAGGAAGGTGATGAGGGGAGGGAGGCAGGTGAGCGTAGCTAGAGTGGAGGGGAAGGACATCAGAGAACAGCGCTCTGGGGGGTGAGCTTGCAGAGCTGTCTAAGTCCTGGCAAGGAGGCGGGACCTTCTGCAGGGATAATGGAAAAGCCGTTGAAGGCGTTTGAGGAGGGGAGTAGCACAGCCA
>SJYV01030680.1:0-12554 GCA_006410875.1 Neotragus pygmaeus
CTCTTCCCTGGTAGTCCAGTGGTAAGAATCTGCCTTGCAATGCAGGGGACATGGGTTCGATCCCTGGTCAGTGAACTAAGATCCCACACCTCAGGGCAAATAAGCCTGAGCTCTGCAACCAATAAGCCCATGCACCTCAGCTAGACAGCCCATGTGTCACAAACTACAGAACCCACACACTCTGGAGCCCCTGTGGCACAACTGGAAAACCTACGGGCCAGCACAGAAGGTCCTGTGTGTTGCAACTAAGACCCAAAGCAGCCAGGTGAACAATTCAATATTCAAAGTAGCTATACCATTTTTGAAAAATTGTTTTGACAATTACAATTCCTTTGCCTTTCCTTGTGAATTTTAGAATAATTTTATCTATATAAAAAAGTCTTGCTGGTATTATAATAAAGGGAGTGGGGGCCCCTCCCAAGTCCGAAGACCCAGATCTGGACTTGGGCCGTGACTTGAGTGCATGCTAAGTTGCTTCATTCGTGGCCAACTCTTTGCAACCCTATGGATTGTAGCCTGCCAGGCTTCTCTGTCCACGGGATTCTCCAGGCAAGAATGCTAGAGTGAGTTGCCACGCCCTCCTCCAGGGGATCCTCCCAACCCAGGGATCAAACCTGTGTCTCTTACACGTCCTGCATTAGCGGCTGGGTTCTTTACCACTAGTGCCACTGGAGGCTGTGACTTACCCTCTCCGAACCCAGTAACTTGGGAGAAGACTCTTGAGGGTCCCTTGGACAACAAGGAGATCAAACCAGTCAATCCTAAAGGAAATCAACCCTGAATATTCATTGGAAGGAGCAATGCTGAAGCTGAAGCTCCAATACTTCGGTCACCTGATGCTGGGAAGGATAGAAGAGAGGACGAGAAGGGGGCGACAGAGGAGGAGATAGCTGGACGGCATCACCAACTCAATGGACGTGAGTTTGAGCAAACTCTTGGAGGTAGTGAAGGACAGGGAAGCCTGGCATAGTGTAGCCGAAGGAGTCACAAAGATTGGACACAACTGAGCAACTCAACAACACCACCAGCAAAGCCAATGACTATGAGTTGTCTTTACCTGACCACACCCACAGCCCTAACTCAAAGGCATAGACTCAGAAAGGATGCTATTACAGCACCTTCCCAGCATTTGCCCTNCCGATGGAGTCACAAAGATTGGACACAACTGAGCAACTCAACAACACCACCAGCAAAGCCAATGACTATGAGTTGTCTTTACCTGACCACACCCACAGCCTTAACTCAAAGGCATAGACTCAGAAAGGATGCTATTACAGCACCTTCCCAGCATTTGCCCTTAGGTCTTGGTCCATTCCCTCTCTCTGCCACTTTCTTCCTGCAAACCCTTTGTTTTGGGAGATTAGCAACTTGGAGAGTTGCTGGGTGGAGGTGATGGCGTCGATAAACCTAGGACCTGATGCTATCTAAGAGACCCAGAGGAGAGCTCTGTGTGTGGCCTGAGCTTGTGCTTTATGGAACCAGCTCTAAAAAGATCTGACTTTTTAGAGCCAAAGTTTCTCCTCAGCAAAACTTGGACATCTGGGTGGTGGTGGTGGTGGTTTAGTCGCTAAGTCAAGTCGCTATGGATTCTTGCGATCCCATGGACTATATCCTGCCAGGCTCCTCTGTCCACAAGATTCTCCAGGCAAGAATACTGGAGTGGGTTGTCATTTCCTTCTCCAGGGGATCTTCCCGACCCAGGAATCGAACCAGGGTCTCCTGAATTGCAGACAGATTCTTTACCGACTGAGCTATATGCAGGTAGCAGGCATCTAATTGGAGGGAGAGTCACGTGTATTTTCCAGTAGTGATTGGAAGAGAAGTCATCTCAAAGCTTCTTAACCAGCCTTTTATTTAGTCCATCCATGGAAATGGAGGCTGGTACAATTTTCTCTGGTTCAGTATCAGAACTGGTTTAATGTCAGACTTCAAGATCGTTACTTCTCACGGTTCTATTTTTCCCTTCATCTTCTCTCTCCTTTACTCTTTTCATCCTCACTTCTGAAAAAATAATCAGATAATATAAATGCTGCTGTTTAGTTGCTAAGTTGTGTCCAACTCTTTTGCAGACTGTAGCCCACCAGGCTCTCCTGTCAGTGAGATTTTTCTGGGCAAGGATATTGGAGTAAGCTGTCATTTCCTTCTCCAACATAAATGCAGATGTTCCTTAAAGCATGAACTGTCCTATCTCATACCCACCAGCCTTTTCAGTTCCTACATCCAACCCTCTCCTCGCCCACGAGCCTCAGATCTTCCAGTGTCACACTGGAGCAACCTAAATGGACTAGGACAGTGAGGCCTAAATTTCTGCTATGGGTGAACGCCAAAATGCAACAGCCCAAAAATAACGGAAGGTTTTTTCTTTTTCATCTTATGACGTAGAGTAGGAAGCCAGGGAGCATTATGCTCCAAGGACTATTTAAGGGATCCAGACAGATGGCAGCTCTATCATCTCCAACTCATGGCCCCCAAAGTTTACTGGGAACCCTCAGTTATTGTCACCCATCAGGGTGGCGTGGTGGTAGGCAGCAGCTCGTAAATAAGTTGTACAGCCAGGTCTGAAAGGAGCTCATGTCACTTCTGCTCACATTAGTGAAGGAGTTTGTCATGAGGCCATGCCTGGTTCCAAAAGGAACCAGAAACGAGTCCTTGGCTGAATAATTACCTCTCAGCTAAAATTCTATTATGCAGCATTTGCTGGGAAATTAACAGTGGTTTCCATCAAATTATACACAGAAAAGTGCTTAATACCTAGGAGGCTGGTGCTTAATATTTCCTAATAAGCCCAGCTCTTTGAATCAAGTGAGTTTCTATTGGGGAACGTGGAGGTGATTGGCATCATCCCATATCTTTATTCCAGAATTCTTCAAAGGGAACTCACCTATGCTATTGGTAAAAATGTAAATTGGTGCAGCCACTATGGAGAACAGTATGGAGGGCACTTAAAAAAAAAACTAAAAATAGAGTTAACATATGATCCAGCAATCCCACTCCTGGGCATATATCCAAAAAAGATTCAAAAAGATGAATACACTCCAGTGTTCACCAAAGCACTATTTCCGATAGCCATGTTGTGGAAGCAACCTACAAGCTCATTGATAAATGAATGGATAAAGAAGATGCGATATGTATGTGTGGTGGTTTAGTTGCTAAGTAGTGTCCAACTCTTGCAACCCCATGGACTGTAGCCCACCAGGCTCCTCTGTCCATGAAATTCTTCAGACAAGAGTACTGGAGTAGGTTGCCATTACCTTCTCCAGAGGATCTTCCTGACCCAGGGGTCAAACCAGGGTCTCTCGCATTGCAGGCAGATTCTTTACTGCCTGAGCCACGAGGGAAGCAATATATATAATGGAATATTACTTGGCCATAAAAAAATGGAATAATGCCATTTGCAGCAACATAGATGAACCTTGAGATGATCGTACTAAATAAAGTCTAACTTAGAGAAAGACAAGTATCATAAGATATCACTTACATGTGGATTCTAAAACATAATACAAATGAACTTATTCACAAAACAGAAACAGACTCACAAATATAAAACAAACTTATGGTTGCCAAAGGGGAAAGGGAGCAAGGAAGGTATAAGTTAGAAGAGTATGAGATGCACACAACTATACATGAAATAAATAACTGTATATAAATAAAAATAAATTAATATTTCAACATTAAAATATTATATAATAAAAACAACTAGACATAAAATAAGTAAGCCACAGAGATCTACTGTAGAGCACAGGGACCTCTATCCAATATCTTGTAATAATCTAAAATGGAAAATAATCTGAAAATATATATATAATAAATATATATATATATATATATGAATCACTGTGCTATACACCTAAAACCAGCACAATATTATTCATCAGCTATACCCCAATACAAAATAAAAAGTTTAAAAAAAAGGCAAAAAATTTTTTTAAATAAAGAAAAATGAGTTTTTCAAAGCACTTTGAATCTGCTTCTCCTGGACTCTTTTGCTGCACCTTCCCTTCCCTAGATCAGATATATTCATCAGCCGATGCCCTTCTGAGGCCTCTATCTCCCCCAGTTCACTGGCCTGCCTGGAATCTGGCCATGTGTCAGCCCTGTTCTTCATCACCAAAGGACTTCAGCAGGAGTGTGCCAAGCAGGCTGTCAGCCACACGCAAGCTTTCTGGAAAGCATGTGTCAAGTGCAGCGTTGGAAAATGCAGTTCCCTGTTAATATTTGAACATTTAGTTCCCTCGCTCCTTATCATGCTACCCGGGTATTAGACTACAAGGGCAAGGACAAGGCCAATGCAAATTAAAATGATGTTCTCCTCATAAACTGTACAACTAGGGCAGGCCCTTTTACCCATAATCTTAGGATTTCGGAAGGCCCCACTTCCAATAGACTAGAGTCATCTTGGGAACAGATGAAATTTTCTGTTTTGTTTTGTTTTTTTTCCTTTGCGTGGAGCAACTACTGATAAAGCACATTTGAATTATCATTCTTTGAATCCCAAGCCCAGAAAACAGCTGCTATGAGCTAAGCTCTACAACTCTGGTTTTAGGTTTTACTCCCACAAGCATGAAGCCCTGGACATGGCCAGTTTGGGGTGACAAAGGGCTGTCAGTTTCCATGTGGCAGTCAGTCCCCACATGAGTGCAACTTAGCTTTGGAGCTGGGTGTGAGAGCAGGTCACGGTGCTCACACCCGGGACCCCCAGATGAGCAGCTATCAGACACCAGCTCTGGACTAAAATCTGAAAAGAGGCTTCTCTTCAGTGGCCCAGTCTCCCCCGACCCCCTATCAGGAAACCTGCTATCATGTTAATACCGTAGCCAAGACTCAGAAAATGAGTATGTTTTGATTTAAAATAGATCCGAAATGAGACAGCCTTCAAAGGGTCAGCAAAATAATTTTATTTCTACTATTATACACTGATTTTTAAATTAAGATAAATAGATTGACCAATAATAATAGTTAGACTCTGACCTGGTCTTAAGAAGAAAGAACCCTTAGAAAGAAAAAAAGCCCCCCATTCTGACAAGAGTCTCTGGCCCATCTGCTGTGGGGAAGGAGGACAGAGTGGAAGAAGTCACAGGAAGTGGAGACCCCCTAAGATTGCCACCTGCCCACCAGGGGCCTAAGATCCCAGGGAATACAGCTTTGTTTTATTGCCGCTTCGAAAAGTGAAAGTGTAGTTGCTCAGTTGTGTCCAACTCTGCAACCCCATGGAATGTAGCCTGCCAGGCTCCTCTGTCTGTGGAATTCTGTTTTGAGGCTCAACTCAATTCTGATCTTGTTTCTCCTAGTAAATAAAAAACAGAGACCACATCCTCCTTAGAACACCTGAAATGTAAATATGACCTCATATTGGAACCGGATGCAGGACATGAACTGTAAGGTGGAGATTATTCTATTTCTCTTTTCAGCACTCTGGGAATTAGGACGCTTTTTTCCTTTTGCTCTAGAGTTTAAAGCACACAATGCAATTGAAACATTGGTGGGCTAGGAAGGATTTAGGTGAACTGGTCTTTAATATCTCAGGCTATTCCCAAAGCCACTGGTAACAATGTGAACACACACATCGACCCCTCCCTCCCTTCCCATAGATGGGCCTCTGACCCTTCGGAGCTCCCGGGGGCTGTAACAGTGGGGGAGGCAGGAAGGAGCAGAAGGTGAGCTTTATGCTTCTGGCCAGAGTCTCCGAAGATAAATCCATATGACTGAAAAAAATGTAAATTTTTAAAATTTCTTTTTAAAAATTAATTTTAATTAATTTAAATCTAATCATTTACAATTTATTTTTAAATTTAATTTTAAGTTAACTTAATATTTAATTTAATTTTTAAATTACATTCATTATATATCAGCATAGTCCAAAAGCGTAACCTGGGTCTAGATGAAATGAAGCTCTCACTCCAGATTTAAATAGATTTAGTTTCAGTTGCAGGCTCCTGTTCTACACTAAGGTTCCTGAGGCCCTTCATGGTGGTTCCTACATCAGGGACAAAGCTTCTTCTCCTCCTAGTTCTCTTTCTCTACTGTGCCTTCCCTTAGATGAGCTGTCCTGCAGAATTCACTCTCAGGTCTGGCTTCTGGGACAACATACCTGCTTTCTGAGAGAGTGTGGGGATCATCAGAACTTGAACAATACTCAGGTTCCCAATTACAGAGCAGGCAGGAGCTCTGTCCAGCATGAGATGAAGTTCTGGCTTTCTTTCCTCTAGAACGTTTTTCAGCTTCTAGATCTTTCTACTCAAAATCTACCTTTCTGCCTTTGTTTAGTAAGAAATTTTTCCTGTGTCAGTGACTGCCTCGTAGTCTGTGTGACATACGCTCTAAGCTGGGGATGTGGAGTCCCGAGTTTTACTCTCAGTTTCTGCCACAGTGGCTCAGATGGTAAAGAATCTGCCTGCAATGCAGGAGATCCAGGTTTGATCCCTGGGTTGGGAAGATCCCCTGGAGAAGGAAATGGCAATCCACTCCAGTATTCTTGCCTGGGAAATCCCATGGACAGAGGACCTTAGTGGGCTACAGTCCATTGGGTTGCAAAGAGTTGGATGTAACTGAGCAAGTAACACTTATTTTTTTCTGCCATGAATGTACCATGACCTTGAAAAAGTCACATGACATTGAACAAGTCACATGACTTCCCTGGGCCTGAGTTTTCTCACCTGTCGAATAACGAAGCTGAGTTTTCCTACCTTTTAAAACCTCTCCAGCTTTCATTTTGCTAGAAAATAAGTTCCTTCCTCCTCTGGACTCCCAGGGCATGTTATTCATCCTCTGTAGACATGTTATTAGACTTTATCTCTGTAAAACTATTCCCCCTCACTGAACTATGAGCCTCTCAAGAAGAAAGACTGCACCCTAGTTATCTTTGTTTCCTCTGTTTCTGGGGAGAGGGTGGAAATGTGTACTACCAAGGTATGTAGTACTGTAGTGGTACCATTTTAGTAGTACCAAAATGTTGGAGTAGTACCAACACTTTTGAGCTCTTATTAAAGGGGAACACTATGGGACACATCATACATGAAGTATTTCTTTTAAAAGCTCTATTGTGACCCCTAACCTGCAGATGAAGCAACCCAGAGGTTGATCATCCCAGATCACAGAGTTGGACCCAAAATGAAATCCAGGTTTTCCTTTTTTGCCCCAGGACTGATAATGAAGCTGTAGGGCTTTGCTAAGACCCTCACAGTATCTAGAAGATTCTCAATAAATACTCATTAAGTGAATGTTAAGTAACTTCATTTGTTTGACTTTTGGTCATCCTGAGATGGGGCTTCCCTGGTGGTTCAGTGGAAAAGAATCTGCCTGCCATTCCAGGAAACTCAGGTTCAATCTCTAGATCAGGAAGATCCCCTGGAGAAGGAAATGGCAACCTACTCCAGTATTCTTATCTGGAAAATCACATGGACAGAGGATCTTGGCAGGCTGCAGTCCATGGGGACCTCAAAAGAGCTGGACATGATTTAGTCACTAAACAACAACAGCAACAAACAGCCTGAAATGCCCTTTGATTCTTACCACCAATGAGGTGGGAGGGGGCAGAGTTGAAGGATGGGGTAGGAGATAAATGCTCAGAGTGAAATTTTATTACAAGGATTCTTTAATTAAGAAGGGGGCAGGGCAGAACTCTTACTGGGTATAAAGAAATAATGATGAAATATTCTCAAGGTCTGGAATATTCTCAAGGTCTGAAGAATAAGCCAAAGCCCTAATTTGCATCATCACTCAAGCTCCAAGTTCATAGAGGACACGATTGTTTATACAGCCCTGGAAGGTCACATTACTCTTTCTTGCTCTGGTGCCCCTCACAGTTCCATTCGGGTGACAGAAAGAGGAATCTATATCAAAGTCTCGAAGTGTGAGGAGCTTCAGCAGCCTACAGGGTGCTTGGCCCAAGACCATGGCAAACACCGTGGGCTCCAACATGTTCCCCAAAAGGTAGCAATAGTGGAGTTGAAATGGGTTACTGTCTTCAGGGCACTCTAGTCCAGTACCAACACCTCAGAAAGGCTCTTTGGTTCCAGTTAATTTATCTTAAGCACAAATAAATTCTAAGAGCCAGCTGAGTTAATGTTTGCCTCGGGGAAAAAAGGAAAAAGAAAAGAGCTCATCTTTCCTTGGGGTGCCTTAGGATGGTGCCTGAAGCTCTTCACCCTCTCAGGATCCACGTCCATCTCTCAGTCTCGCACAGGGGCAGTTGATACTGTTGTAGCAAGGAGTGCTGCAGAACCATGAGCAGAAAGAGGTGCATTTCTGTCTAGTGATGAGTTAACGCCTGTTTGCAGGCAAAGTACCAAATGAATAGCACATTACATTGAGCTCGTTTTTAAATAGAGTACTGCTTTAACGGCTGGTTGGAGGACAGGGCCATTTATGAAACAAACAACAGGTCCTAAAATCTGAGAGATGGAGGATACTATAAGATGTCCTATGAATCTAAATGCCATACAGTGGCCCTAAATTTTGTTTGTTTGTTTTTGTTTTTTTTTTGCTGTTTAATCAGGTAGTGGATTTTGTGCATCCATTCACCCAATAAACCTTACCGAGCCCCTGCCATGAGAGGTAGAACATATGAATCATTAAGAGTGTGGATTCTGGGGACTTCCCTTGTGGACCAGTGGATAAGAATCTGCCTGCCAATGCAGGGGACACAGGTTTGATCCCTGGTCCTGGAAGATCCCACATGCCTCAGGGCAACGAAGCCCCCACACTGCAACCACTGAGAATCCATGCTGCAATGCTGAAACCTGCAGGCCCTAGAGCCTGGGCTCCACAGTAAAAGAAGCCGCCACGATGAGAAGCCTGAGCACCACGAGGAAGAGTAGCCTCCACGCACCACAACGAGAGAAAGCCCGCGTGCAGCAGTGAAGACCCAGCACAGCTAAAAATAATTAATGACCTTTAAGAAAGAATGTAGATTCTGAAATCATACTGCTTGGATCTGAATCCGGAAACAGCTACCAGATAAATCTGTGACTCTGGGCAAATTACTTACATTTCCTGTGCCTCAGTTATCGTATCCATAAAGTGGGGATAATAATAGTGCCAATTTCAGAGGGTGGTTGTGATGATTAAATTAGCTAGTATGTAAAGCACTAGGAACACCTCTGTGACATAGTGAGTGCTGTGTGTTGGTTGTTACTGCATGCCAAGTGCTGAAGTCAAACCTGTCACCCAGGCAATTGAGATCCTTAGGTTAAAAAGACTGTTACTTAATGGACAGGATTGCTTGTGTGGGTGGAAAGGACAAACAACAGAAGGACAAAGCACACCTTTGTTGGTGATTTGGGGAAACTTTACAGGGTAATACAGTATTTTTCCAAAAGTCTGATGCATGTATGCTAGCTAATAAACCAGAAGGTTGTATGTAGTATAGGGAAATTTTTTCCTTAAAATTATAATGTATATGCAAAATCATGTGACAAATATATGTAACACATGAAAAATGTTAATGGATATTATTATTATTTAATAGATTTTGTCTTAAAAAATGAGTTGACTTAAACAGAGAACTTCTAGTTTCTCATAGGATAATGGCAGCTACTTAAATCTAAACTTCTCGTATATCCCTCAGAGAACAAGTGGACAAGTGGAAGAAGCACAGCTAAACCTGTGGTCTTAGTACATCACTAGGAGACAGAGTATAGTAAATTAGATGATTTGACTCAGTTTAGTTCAGTTCAGTCGCTCAGTCATGTCCGACTCTTTGCGACCCCATGAACCACAGCTCGCCAGGCCTCCCTCAATATCACTAACTTCCGGAGTTCACATAAACCCATGTCCACTGAGTCAGTGATGCCATCCAACCATCTCATCCTCTGTCGTCCCCTTCTCCTCCTGCCCTCAATCTTTCCCAGCATCAGGGTCTTTTCAAATGAGTCAGCTCTTTGCATCAGGTGGCCAAAGTCTTGGAGTGTCAGCTTCAACATCAGTCCTTCCAATGAACACCCAGGACTGATCTCCTTTAGGATAGACTGGCTGGATCTCATTGCAGTCCAGGGGACTCTCAAGAGTCTTTTCCAACACCACAGTTTGAAAGCATCAATTCTTCAGTGCTCAGCTTTCTTTATAGTCCAACTCTCATATCCATACATGGCTACTGGAAAAACCATAGCCTTGACTAGACAGACCTTTGTTGGCAAAGTAATGTCTCTGCTTTTTAATAGGATGTCTAGGTTAGTCATAACTTTCCTTCCAAGGAGTAAATGTCTTTTAATTTCATGGCTGCAATCACCATCTGCAGTGATTTTGGAGCTCCCCAAAATAAAGTTTGACACTGTTTCCACTGTTTCCCCATCTATTTGCCATGAAGTGATGGGACCAGATGCCATGCTTCGTTTTATGAATACTGAGCTTTAAGCCAACTTTTTCACTTTCCTCTTTCACTTTCATCAAAAGGCTCTTTAGTTCTTCTAAACTTTGTGCCATAAGGGTGGTGTCATCTACATATCTGAGGTTATTGATATTTCTCCCAGCAATCTTGATTCCAGCTTGTGCTTCAACTATCCCAGTGTTTCTCATGATGTACTCTGCATATAATTTAAATAAGTAGGGTGACAATATACAGCCTTGACATACTCCTTTTCCTATTTGGAACCAGTCTGGTGTTCCATGCCCAGTTCTAACTGTTGCTTCCTGACTTACATACAAATTTCTCAAGAGGCAGGTCAGGTGGTCTGGTATTCCCATCTCTTTCAAAATTTTCCACAGTTGATTGNCCAGTCTGTTGTTCCATGTCCAGTTCTAACTATTGCTTCTTAACCTGCATACAGATTTCTCAGGAGGCAGGTCAAGTGGTCTGGTATTCCCATCTCTTGAAGAATTTTCCATAGTTTGTTTTAATCCACACAGTTAAAGGTTTTGGCATAGTCAATAAAGCAGATGTTTTTCTGGAACTCTCTTGCTTTTCTGATGATCTAGCAGATGTTGGCAATTTGATATCTGGTTCCTCTACCTTTTCTAAATCTAGCTTGAACATTTGGAAGTTCATGGTTCACATACTATTGAAGCCTGGTTTGGAGAATGTTGAGCATTACTTTACTAGTGTTTGAGATGAGTGCAATTGTGTGGTAGTTTGACCATTCTTTGGCATTGCCTTTCTTTAGAATTGGAATGAAGACTGACCTTTTCCAGTCCTGTGGCCACTGCTGCTTTTTCCAAATTTGCTGGCATATTGAGTGCAGCACTTTCACAGCATCATCTTTTAGGATTTGAAATAGCTCAACTGGAATTCCATCATCTTCACAAGCTTTGTTCGTAGTGATGCTCCGAAGACTCACTTGACTTCGCATTGCAGGATGTCTGGCTCTAGGTGAGTGATCACAGCATCATGATTATCTGGGTCATGAAGACATTTTCTGTATAGTTCTTCTGCGTATTCTTGCCACCTCTTCTTAATATCTTCTGCTTCTGTTAGGTCCATACCATTTTTGTCCTTTATTGTGCTAGTAACTCAGTTGGTAAAGAATCTACCTGCGATGTGGGAGACCCTGTTTCAATTACTGGGTCAGGAAGATCTTCTGGAAAAAGGATAGGCTACCCACTCCAGTATTTTGGGGCTTCCCTAGTGCCTCAGTTTGTAAAGAATCCACCTACAATGAGGGAGACCTGGGTTCGATCCCTGGGTTGGGAAGATCCCCTGGAGAATGGATACCCATTCCAGTATTCTGGCCCGGAGAATTCAGGCCAGAATAGTCCATGTGTTTGCACTATATAGTCCATGGGTTTGCAATGAGTCAGATACAACTGAGCAAGTCATTCAATATCTGCTTACTAAACATTTACTATATTTCTGGCACAATTGATGTCAGATTTTATTGTTTTTGACATCAAGGACTAATTATAAAATATAGATATGAAATACAGGATATAGATAATGTGATCATTGGAGAAAGAAAGAACTTTTGAACATTAAATATGTATATTTTCAAGGGAACATACATAAACAAAATTTTTGATTATGTAGTATTGTGTTACATTTTATGCTATGAATACAATGATCAGCTGTGATTTACTAAAATACCACTGCACAAGGAAGTTCATAGAGTTATATAAATGTCAGAGTCAGATTAGTAACAACAAACTTTTCCTGTAATTAATGCTAAACTTTAAAATACAGTACTTAAAACTGATAGTACCCATTCCCTCCCCTAAATACACCCCCCACACACACACACATAATTTAGTTAATGTAAAATAGAATGAAAAGAAATAGAATAAGCTTAAGATACAAAAACACATGTTCCATTGACCAGAATAATCCACCATAATGAAAAAACTACCTCTAATTAGATTAATAACAGTTCTGGTTTGCTGGGTTGAATGGTAGCTGCCAAAAATATATTCTCCTATCCCTGGAACTTGCAAATGTGACCTCATTTCAAAAAAGTTTTTTGCAGACTTAATTAAGTTAAAGATCTCTAGATGAGATGATGAATTATCTGGGTGAACTCTAAATTAAATAACAAAGTGCCCTTCTAAGAGATACACAGAGCAGAAACTCACAGGGAAAAATAAGAGAAGGCCATGTGGAGAAGGAAGAACAGGGGTTGGAGTGATGCAGT
>SJYV01030682.1:6228-25869 GCA_006410875.1 Neotragus pygmaeus
CTGTGGTGGATTCATGTCGATGTATGGCAAACCCAATAGAGTATTGTAAAGTTAAATTTAAAAATTAATTAATTAATTAATTAATTAATTTAATTAATTAAAAAAATAGAAATACAAACAAACTTTTAGTAGTCAAAAAAAATAAAATATACTATTTGTAATTATAAAAAAATAAATAAAAAAAATAAAAGTGATTCTATGTCATAAGATTATGTAACTATTGTTCTGTTTTATCTTCTGTAATTATTACTGGTTTTATTTTATCTTTCTTTTAAAAATTCACCTAGAACAGATTTCTTTTATTTTTTCTCAAGTGAACATTTTATTTTCTAGCAATATTTTTAATAAGACATCATTTTCCCATGATTCTACAGTGTCATAGAATGGTGATATTTTTGTGCTCTCTGTTGTATTCTATTCATTTATTTGAATATTCAAAAATAAATAGCTTACATATTTAATTACTATAGTTTTGTAAATCTTGACATCCAGTAGCAAAAGTTCTTATATCATGTTTTCTTATTCAAGATTGTCCTTATTATTCTCGACCCCTTGCACTTCCTCATAAATTTTAGAGACACTGTCCATTTCCACAAAACTGAGATTATATTTAATCTGTATATTAGTTGCACAGAATGGCATCTTTATAACATCTTTATAATTTGATTTTTTAATCCATGTTTTATACAATTTTCTTAAAGAAATTTTGCCCATCTACTATTATAGCTTATATATGAATATAATATCAGAAAAAAGCACATAAATTATTAGTGAACAGTTCAATATATTTTCATAAAATAATCTTGTAACCAGCACCACGTCAAGAAATAGAATATTATTAACATCCCAGAAGCCGCTCTACTCTCCTCTTCCAATCTACTTTTGAACTTTAAATAATGTGAATCATTCAGCAAATATTCTTTTATAGCTAATTTATTTTGATCAACATTGTATTTCTGAAATTTATAAAAATTTCAAAGAGTGAATATTTTATTCACTTTCTTATTGCTGTATACATTGCATTTTGTGAATGCATGAATTATTTTATCCATCCTACTATTGATGGATAAAATAATTTTATATATTGACTTTCCCCCACTGCCACTTTGGAGCAGTCTCTCAGAGCTATCTGAGATGCTGCCTCCCTGGCTGCAGTCCTCATTTTGCACCAAATAAAACTTAACTCACAACTCTCAAGTTGTACATCATATTTTAGTCAACAGTATGGTGACCGACAAAATAACCCAGAGCGGACTTCCTTCCTTTGACTGGACTCCATGAAGAACCAGAGCTTTGGTACCAGCAGCGACCACTTGTGCCCATCCACCTCTTTGGGGAGTGCAGATGAATTTGGGTTTAATATAAGTTAAATATTATATGGCGGAGGAAGATTATGGACTAGAAGGACATGCACTCATCTTCTCCTGTGAGAACTCCAAAATTACAACTCACTGATGAACAACCATTGACACAAAAATGTTGGATCCCACCACAAAAAGACACCACAACTACACGTCCAAGGGCAAAGGAGAAGCCCCACAAAGATGGTAGGTGGGGTGTAATTGCATTTAGAATCAAACCCCATATCCACCAGAGACACTTGGAAGGCTCAAATAAATCTTGTGTGCACCAGGACTGAGAGACCCCACATAGACCGAGCCAGAACTGTGTTTGAGTGTCTCCTGCAGAGGTATGATTCAGCAGTGGCATGCCACAGGGGCAGGGGCTCTGGGTGCAGCAGACCTGTGTATGGCATAAACCATCTTGGAGGAGGTTGCCATTAACACCACCATAGAGTCACCAGAACTTACACAGGACTGGGAAACAGAATCTTGGAGGGCATAAACAAAACCTTGTGCATACCAGGGCCCAGAAGAAAGGAGGAGTGATGACAAAAGAGACTGACCCAGACTTGCCCATGAGTATTGAAGAGTCTCTGGCAAAGTCGAGGGTTGGCAGTGGCCTACTACAGGGTCAGGGGCACTCAGTGTAGCAGTGCACCCATGAGACCTTTTGAAGGAGGTCCCAATATCTTCATTACTTCCACCATAGTCTGGCCTCAGGTCAAACAACCAGGAGGGATTGTTCTGTTGCCCATCAACAGAAAATTGGATTAAAGATTTACTGAGCATGGCCCTACCCATCAGAACAGCACCCAGTTTTCCCCTCAGTCAGTCTCTCCCATCAGGAAGCTCCCTTAAGCTTCTTATCCTTATTCATCAAAGGGCCAACAGAATGAAAACCACAATCACAGAAAACTAATCAAATTGATCACATGGACCACAGTCTTGTCTAACTCAATGAAATTATGAGCCATGCCATGTAGGGCCATCCAAGGTAGACGGGTCATGGTGGAGAGTTCTGACAAAATGTGGCCCACTGGAAAAGAGAATGGCAGACCATTTCAGTATTCTTGGCTTGAGAACCCCATGAACAGTATGAAAAGCAAAAAGATAGGACACTGAAAGATGAACTCCCCAGGTCGATAGGTGCCCAATATGCTACAGGAGAACAGTGGAGAAATAACTCCAGAAAGAATGAAGAGATGGAGCCAAAGCAAAAACAATACCCAGTTGTGCATATGACTGGTGATGGAAGTAAAGTCTGATGCTGTAAGAACAATATTGCATAGGAACTTCGAATGTTAGGTCCATAAATCAAGGCAAATTAGAACTGGTCAAACTGGAGATGGCAAGAGAGAACATCAACATTTTAGATTTCCAGAAAAGCATCTACTTCTGCTTTATTGACTATGCCAAAGCCTTTGACTGTGTGGATCACAAGAAACTGTGGAAAATTCTGAAAGAGATGGGAAGGCCAGACCTCCTAACCTGCCTCTTGAGAAATCTGTATGCAGGTCAGGAAGCAACAGTTAGAACTGGACATGGAACCACAGACTGGTTCCAAATAGGAAAAGGAGTACATCAAGGCTGTATATTGTCACCCTGCTTATTTAACTTATATGCAGAGTACATCAGGTGAAATGCCAGGCTGGATGAAGCACAAGCTAGAATCAAGATTGCCGGGAGAAATATCAATAATCTCATATATGCAGATGAAACCACCCTTACAGCAGAAAGTGAAGAAGAACTAAAAAGCCTCTTGATGAATTTGAAAGAGGAGATAGAAGTTGGCTTAAAATTCAACATTCAGAAAACTAAGATCATAGCGTCTCGTCCATCACCTCATGGCAGATAGATGGGGAAACAATGGCAACACTGAAAGACTATTTTAGGGGTCTCCAAAATCACTGCAGATGGTGACTGAAACCATGAAATTAAAAGACGCTTGCTACTTGGAAGAAAAGCTATGACCAACCTAGACAGCATATTAAAAAGCAGAGTCATTACCTTGCGAACAAATGTCCATCTACTCAAGGCTATGGTTTTTCCAGTGGTCATGTATGGATGTGAGAGGTGGACTATAAAGAAAGCTGAGTGCAGAAGAATTGATGCTTTAGAACTGTGGTGTTGAAGAAGACTCTTGAGAATCCCTTGGACTGCAAGGAGATCCAACCAGTCCATTCTAAAGGAGAACAGTCCTGGATGTTCATTGGAAGGACTGATTTTGAAGCTGAAACTACAATACTTTGGCCACCTGATGCGAAGCACTGACTCATTTGAAAAGACCCTNAGACAGCCTGAAGCCAGGCCCACCCCCACCCCCACCCCAGCCCTAAGGGAACAGTCTTTTCCCTGCTCTTATCTCACAACCCAATAGTGGTCCCTTGTCTCTCTCCTTCCTCTAAAAATGCCTCAGAAGCTGTGGTATATATATATGCAATTCATGTTTGAGCAAACAAAAAGCTGAGATGGTCTTTAGCTGTGCGGAGTTATTAATCAGGGAGCAATAAGAGGTGTTAAAAAAAAAATCACTCCCCCAAAGGTCTTTATGATGAAAATCCACAGTTCTCTCAATACATCAGAATCTGAACTGTACATCTTTGCTTTTTTTTTGTAGGCTCTAAGGATCACATTCATAAGTAACACAGGTTTCATCACCATGCTCATTTCAGCTAAAGAGTGTGTTGAACATGCAATTATGTCCCAAACACCACCAAATAAGATCTTTGTCCAGGGCAGAAGAGCCTGTCTCAGAAATCAATTCATACCAATGGTGTATGTACAGGGACACCACCTGCCACTTGGCATCCTAGTCAGTCACTAAACTCTGACCCCTAAGATCTGACCATGTGCCATTCTCTCACATGGGGGCCTAGAAATGAATGGCCTGATAAGAGTATACACCAAGGTCCCCTGCAGAATGCCCAGACCCCAAACTCAGCTTCCCGCCCACACCCCCAGCACTCACCCTTCTGCAAAGAACTCTGGGAAAGGGCAGGTCCGATGGGCATCATCCATGGGTGACCAGTGGCCCCGGGGGTTGCCTGGGCGGCGACCATGTTGGACTTGCCGTTTCTGCTGCATTGCTTGGCTCACTCCTGCCACATAGCGCGCAAACTCGGGATCTGAACCCACTGTGTTAAGACAGAGTAATAAACAGGGTTGGGGGCCAAACTGGCCTCTTCTTTCCTTCCCTACCTTCTGAGGGTGTCCTG
Organism: Neotragus pygmaeus; assembly: GCA_006410875.1. NCBI lineage: Eukaryota > Metazoa > Chordata > Mammalia > Artiodactyla > Bovidae > Neotragus > Neotragus pygmaeus. The sequence goes on from SJYV01030682.1 coordinate 10,787, forward strand.
CTGACAAACACAGTGATGAGTGGTGAGGGGCTGCCAGGCGTGCAGCCCAGAGTGGGCTGTAGAATTTGCTCAGAAGCCTACTGTGGTGAGGTGGGGCTTTTAGCACACAGGTCTGAAGATGGGGAATGGTGTGTGCATAGGGACTGTGAGAAGGGGTTTGCCTAGGCAGGGCAAGCTGAATGTGCACAAAGACAGAGAATAAAAAGGTCTGCTGTAGCCAAGGCTAAATTTGAAAGACAAATACTAGTTACTTTAAAAATTTCCAATGTCTGGAGTTACATACTTAACAACTAAGAGGATCAGATGATGACTTCAACTAAGAGATAACCTGAAAGTTATCAAAGCATTCAGGTCAGCCAGATAGAGAATACGTGGTCTTCCCCCTTGGGCTCAAGTCTAATCCGATTTTCTCCTGGATACTGAAGGCAGATCTGCAAATTCAGCCTGAAGATCATTAACAGTGATAGTGAGTAGGGTGAAATTTATGAAAGTATGAAGAGGTGGATGGAAACATTGGACAGAACTGAGTAAGGATGTGCAGGCCAGTACCGGGGAAGAAAAACAGCAAAGACGACATTTAGAGAAAGTCAAACAAAAAGACACAGTAGGAAAATGTCTGTAGGTCACAAACTGAATATGACTCATGAGTGAATACTTTCTAGCTTCAAGGTGGGAAAGATACCAGGGCTCAATCCTTAGATTGCTCTCTCTGGGAGCTCCATGTGTGCACTGCACGAAGACGGCCACAAGAGGGCGCGCAGGGGCTGCGTGCGCCTGTGCAGAGGCGGCACTCGGCTCTAGCTGTCCCTGCCAGAAAGGGCGCCTTCTGAAATTCATCCTTCCAGAATGCCCTTCAGTTCAGTTCAGTTCAGTTCAGTCGCTCAGTCGTGTCCGACTCTTTGCGACCCTATGAATCACAGCACGCCAGGCCTCCCTGTCCATCACCAACTCCCGGAGTTCACTCAAGACTTCACGTTCATCGAGTCAGTGATGCCATCCAGCCATCTCATCCTCTGTCGTCCCCTTTTGCCCCCAATCCCTCCCAGCATCAGAGTCTTTTCCAATGAGTCAACTATTCGCATGAGGTGGCCAAGTACTGGAGTTTCAGCTTTAGCATCATCCCCTCCAAAGAAATCCCAGGGCTGATCTCCTTGCAGTCCAAGGGACACTCAGGAGTCTTCTCCAACACCACAGTTCAAAAGTATCAATTCTTCCGCGCTCAGCTTTCTTCACAGTCCAACTCTCACATCCATACATGACCACTGGAAAAACCATAGCCTTGACTAGACAGATCTTTGTTGGCAAAGTAATGTCTCTGCTTTTGAATATGCTATCTAGGTTGGTCATAACTTTTCTTCCAAGGAGTAAGCGTCTTTTAATTTCATGGCTGCAGTCACCACCTGCAGTGATTCTGGAGCCCAAAAAAATAAAGTCTGACACTGTTTCCCCATCTATTTAAGAGCCACGTAGACCTTATGCTGATGGGGTTGCATCTGCAGGAAGCTACATGAAGGACTTGAAGGNTTTCATGGCTGCAGTCACCATCTGCAGTGATTTTGGAGCCCCAAAAAATAAAGTCTGACACTGTTTCCACTGTTTCCCCATCTATTTCCCATGAAGTGATGGGACCAGATGCCATGATCTTCGTTTTCTGAATGTTGAGCTTTAAGTCAACTTTTTCACTCTCCTCTTTCACTTTCATCAAGAGGCTTTTTAGCTCCTCTTCACTTTTTGCCATAAGGGTGGTGTCATCGATTCCAAAATACTTTTTACACATTTATCGGATACCAGAAAAGGTACAGAATCCAAACATTATCAATATGTACTAATAACCCACAATTTTAATTTGGCAAAGATAGGGGTCATTTTATGGAATTAAAACAAAAAAGCCTTCCATGATTGTAAAAGTTTTCATATTTCACATTTTTCATAAGCTTGCTTTTTAAATTATGTAAATAATGAATCAAGAGTATACAGTATGATTTTTAAATGACTAAATTACAAGTGATTTTCGGAATGGGACTATTCTTACCAGGGGATTGACTGCATACTCAGCACAGAGTCTCAGAACTGAAAGCTAACTTAACCTCCTACTACTAAAGTCTCCTGATTTTTACCCAAGTGAATGGGAAGAGCAACTTAATAAAAATCTTAAATTATAAGAAAAATCTTCCCCAAACCTTTTATTTTCTATGAAAATACCTCTGTTGGGAAGATGTTAAATTAACAAGTAGTAGAATTCCCCTTTATTTAGAGTCAAGAAAGTCTTGCTTGCAAATTAAGTTATATGTAGTTGAATAATAAAGCCATTAAGTGGCAGTTAATGATCAAAAGTACTTCTGATTGCTAAACTTCCATTTGCCTACAGACCAGAAGACTTAACATGATTTAACCCCCCCAAAAGAAAATTGTTTTAAAATAAATTCAGTGAAGTCCACAGACACCTATGAAAATACATAAATTTGAATAATTTACTTTAACAATCTGAATCTCTAAAATAAAAAACACATTTCTATTATGTCAATTCAAATTTATGCACAGAGGCACTGCAGGATATGTTATCTGCATGGCTTTGAATTTCTGAACAAGAGACAGCTTCTGAGGGAACGCTGAACCACAAAGTCAGGTAAATGTACAATGAAATCCCACGTTTAAATCAACTGGTAGGGTTGTTGAGGATGGGGGTTCTCCTCGCATAAACACAGACAACAAATCTCTCTTTTCTTATTGGGTGGGGGGAATTCAATAATAATGTATAAGTCAAGTGTTTACTTCAAGGTTATCAAATAAATTTTCCATGAAAAAAACCCTCAGTGATCCTTCACAGAATACTAAGTTATGCCCAACCATTCTTGATCACCAATAGAAAATACATAATATTAAGAAATTTCATCCACAGCATTTTTCTGACTGAATCCCAATATGAATTATGTCCCAAGTTAGGAGATATAGAATACACATATTTGGTCATGTTAAATTATTATTAGATTTCATGTGGCGCTTTTTCAAAGAGAAACATCACCAAATTAGCTCATTATATATCTCATATGCCAAATCTTAAATTATACCTCAAATTTATTCATTTGGCATGGCATGAAGAACACTTCACTAAAATATTTAACTTTAAAGTAGAGAAGTATGCCGTAAGTCAAAACGCTTCCCTATTCAGAACTAACCGGAATCTGTCAGGATAGTCTTAAGTCACAGTTTTTTTAAAGCTACAAAATATTTTCTGCTTGTAGAAGAGATCAAATTTAATCTAAGGAGAGGACAGAAAAGACAAATCATCCAAAATTTTTTTCTCTCACCCCATCTGTCATCTTCTCCCCATTTGATTTTTGCCTTTTCACCCCTAGGTTTTCAGTTTAAGGGTGGAAAGGTCAAAGGACTCTTATCTGCATGAGAATGGGCAGAGAGAGGGACAGCTGGAGCCTCGGGAAAGCACAACTGGATCAGGAGTCTGCCTCTGAGCATCTATGAAACACATTAAAAAGTGTAAAAGATCCAAAGTGAGAGAATCAAATCAGTAAACTACATATGGTTCCAGAACTTATTAGTTACCTCTCATAAACCCACTCTGAAATAGCAAGTTAAAGGTTTCTTAAAAGTCAGATGTCAATCTTTCACCTTAGCTCAATTAAACAAAAACCTTCTGAAAACTTACTATTTCATTTGAAATGACCTGGGCTTTCATGAAGGATACTAACCAAAAGTAACAGACACCACTTTCCAGGTCACAATGTGGTAAGGCAGGGAAATAACAACCAAAATCCTAGGTGGACACTTTAAAAACCTCCTAAAGAAATGTGGGTGATACAAGGGTTATTGGAAAGTAGCCCAGAAGTGTTTCAAGAATAAAGGACTTCTGACAGAGATGGTACAGGAGGACACTGAAGAATCACAGGTCTTCTCCATCTGCCTGTTCTTTTCATTCTACCCGTCACCAGTCCACTGAAGCCTGCAGCTCTGATCCACCCTGTCCCGCATCCCATTCCCAATGCTGCTCATCCTCCTAGCCCAAGCCTGAAATAACCCTCTGCTCTTTCCAACTTCCTTCTCTTCCCTAAAGCCAGTCTACCTTTCTAAAACTCCTATGGCAGTCATTTCCTCTGTTTTCTCAACTTTTTATCACTTACTAGATTAAAAACTCCTCTGCATTGCATACAAACTATTAAAAACATGACCTCTGCTCACTTGCCAATCCTCACCTCTCATCATTTTCATTACGGCTACTTGCCCACCCTGACGGAGAAGGCAATGGCACCCAACTCCAGTACACTTGCCTGGAGAATCCCATGGACGGAGGAGCCTGGTGGGCTGCAGTCCATGGGGTTACAATGAGTCGGACACGACTGAGCAACTTCACTTTCACTTTTCACTTTTATGCACTGGAGAAGGAAATGGCAACCAACTCCAGTGTTCTTACCTGGAGAATCCCAGGGACTGGGGAGCCTGGTGAGCTGCCATCTATGGGGTCGCACAGAGTCGGACATGACTGAAGTGACTTGGCAGCAGCAGCAGCCCACCCTGAAATCACCCTAGTTTTAGCAATTTCCAAACATAACTACCTTAAAGTCTTTGTACTTGTTGGTCCTTCTGCCTTGCAAGCTCCTCCCTTTCTTATGTTCTCAGGTCAAATGTTACCTGCTCTATGAATTCTTTCCCGATTCCCCTAAGCATCTGTCCCTGTCCTGATAAGATTATCTTTATTATAATTTTGTTTTTGCATGTACTCATTAATCTCTAAGATACTTGATGACAAAGAACATATCACTTCATATTTGTTTAGTGTCTGGCATAGTACAGACACTCAGAAACTATATTAATGATGACTAAGAGCAGCTAGCATTCACTGCACACCTAAATTTCACAGTATTGTAATTTCATACTATATTCACACAAACTTCACAAAGACTATCCTATTTAATCCTCACAGTAACCCCCATGAGAAGGTACTATTAGCATCATCCATTCTATCTGTGAGGAGACAAAAGTACACACAGGTGAAGTAACTCACATAAGACCTGGATGCAAAAATGCAGGCAGTCTGACATCACCACAGCTCATATTAATGCTTCATAACCAATATGATAAAATCATAATCTCAATCTCTTCTCTTTCTCTGCACAGGGAAGAAGTCAGCAGCCCCAGTGAGGCTAAGCAAAAGAGGGATTCAATAAGAGGGGGATAATATAAAACACATTCAGAAAGGAGGCTGGAAATAAGCTGATCTATTGAGACCCACATTTATCTGATTATCTGAACAAACCTTAGTTCAAAAAGCTGCAAAATGCCTTCTTTTTAGTACATCAAGACCTTAACTTCTGCAGTATTTGCCCAAATAGTGTGCACAGAACTCTAGTTTCCCGGGAGTTTCCAAATGTCCCATGATAAAGTTATCTGAGAAAATGCCAGGTTAAGTAAAATTAACAGATTTGTTTGCGAGAGAATTTGAGAGTGTTAATAGAGATTGAGTGTTGTCTTCCTTGTCTTATCTGAACCCAGAATCCCTTGCTCACAATGCATCCCATAGGCCCAGTGGTGGATACAAGAGCCTGATATCTATCTGCTGGACCCACAATGCCACTGGCAGACTGACCCTGCTCTCACACATCTCAAATCAAATTAGGCAAAATTAAGGAAATGGTAACCCATTCCAGTATCCTTGCCGGGAAAAATCCCATGACCAGAGGAGCCTGGCAGGCTATAGTTCAGGCGGTGGCAAGGAGCCGGACACGACTGAGCACGACTGAGAACAAGGCAGGATACAGGAAGCGTGTGCTAAGAGTAATGTCTAAAAGGCAGAATCAACTGGAAAGATGAAATGTCCGGTATCTCAATTCAAGAATATTCTTCTATTCCCTATAATGCTCACAGTATGTGTTCACAGCTCCACAAGAACATTTACCAGCCTTAGTTTAACAAGCTACTTGTCTCCAACTGACTAGTTGCTTAAAAAAAAGTTACTCTATTCATTTGTTCAGAACTTTAAACACAGTAAAAATAGCAATGAACAATTATTAAGTTGGATTGTCAAAAGTATTCTAATTTAGAGAAAAATATTCAAAGGCATAAAAAAGCAAAAAAAGGCACCTATTGCTATGTCATAGTTTATAATGTTGAGTATTTTGACAGCAAACCAATACCTTATTTAACCAATTTCCTCCTAACTCAATAACATCAGTGAGTGAAGTGAAGTTGCTCAGTCATGTCTGACTCTTTGCCACCCCATGGACTGAAGCCTGCCAGGCTCCTCTGTCCATGGGATTTTCCAGGCAGGAATACGGCAAGAATACTGGAGTGGGTTGCCTTGCCTTCTCCAGGGGATATTCCAAACCAGGGGATCCCCTGCCTTCTCCAGGGGATCAAACCTGGGTCTCCAGCACTGCAGCCAGACTCTACCATCTGAACCACTAGGGACACATGGGGATATATTAAATGTATAAGTAATTTTACAAGGTTATATAATACTTATCTGCTTCTTTTATCATTCTATGTGGTAAAATACAGTCCCCGATTTCATAACTCTCATTTATATGTAAATAGGTGAATTGCTGCAATTTTAAAGTTCACATTGTAAAGTCCATATAAGACACCTCCCAAAATTATTTCACTAGCAAGTAAGCTCTCCTGAAATTAAATATTCACTGACTGCCTGCAATGCAAGAGACCCAGGTTCGATCCCTGGGCTGGGAAGATCCCCAGAGAAGGGAATGGCAACCCACTCCAGGTATTTCTCCCTGGAGAATTCCATGGACAGAGGAGCCTGGTGGGCTACAGTCCATGCGGACACAGTGAGTCAGACACAAATGAGCAACTAATACTTTCACTTTCATATGCTTTTCACTTTCATATCACTTTTCATATGCTTTTCATATATATGCTTTTCTAATAAAGAAAAAAATTGATTTATTCATTATTATAATAACCCAAGAATACTATTAGGACACTTCCTAAAGTCTGCCTACAGAATGAAGGCATTTATTACACTTAGTAATTTAGTTTTATCTGTAACTATTCTTAATCTGAAACATCCCAGCTCTAAACAGTACTGGATAGTGGAAAAGTGACTATGACTCACATATTACCACGCTCAAGGGGAAACAGTACAGGAATTATTAAATTACATACAATATGGCCTACTTCAATTTTCTATGATGACTCAAAAATAGCACTTAAATTAGCATATAAATCAAAATGCTATATTCATAATTATTGACACACTGGAATTTTTCATACTAAATACAGGAACTAATGATCTGTCACCTACTGCCAGGACATGAGGAAGAGAAAATAAAAGGTAATATAAATACTTAATTCCTGAATCACAATAAATTTATAACAACAGGATAAAATACAGATCAAAAATCAAATACCCTCCACACTTTTCAAAAGTTACTTTCAAAGTTTAGTTTTTAATTATCACCTTTAAAGTATCCATGAAAAGTAAATTATTAGAAACAAGAAACATGCTTTTTTTTCTTATTAGAAACAAGAAACAAACTTTTCTTTCTTACCTATGCGGTCAAATGTCTTATCGCATTTGGGACACTGCAATATTTTTTTGTTACTGTTCTGAATGATTACAGGGGTTAAGCCCTCATGAATGTTTCTGACAGAATCACCGGCCTCTGGCTCTTCTTCTGCATCATTCTGATCTTTTTCACTCTGTTCTTCAATGTCAGAATATTCATCTGACATTTCCTCCTCTAGGTCATCTTCTTCAGCATTATATTCACTTCCGGGATCCTCAGAATCATTTCTATCTGACTTTTCCTTATCAAAACTGTCTTGATTCAAATTGTCTGACCCATCACCACTTTCTTGCTCATCATCACTGGTGTCCTCAAACTTAACAGGGCACTTTCGATTCCGTTTTGATCTTCTTGTGGAAAAACTTCTCTCCAGCATTTTTAACCCATGTTTTTTCCCTAATAAAAGGGACCTATGGGTTTTTGACAAATGATTCTCCAAAGACTTCTTATAACAAAAATGTCTACTACAGAATTTACACTGATGATTACTTGATAGTCTTCCAGTTAATTCACTTAGTGTTTCTTCTGGTGATGACTTTTCAGTTAGCTCAGACTGAAAAGTGGCAACATTTTCGTTATTTAGTAGCTTAACTGCATCTATAATATCCAGAAACTTTGCAGCCTCTAAAACAAGAGGGATTTCATATTTGTACACAAAAAATTCTGAGGTGTAAAGAAATTCAAGCAAATGCTGAAAAACGGAGTGCGTTACGTGATCCAGGGTGACAACATCCGTGCTCGGATTTTTGCTCAAACATGCATGGAAATAACTACTGCCAACAGCAACGACAACTTTATGGGCGCTAAATTCTTTTCCTTCTACTATGATAAGTAAGTCACAGAAAGACGGTTGCTTCTGCCTGTCATCATTCAAATACTTCAGCAAGTTCTTATTGTACTGCAAAGAACTCAGAAGTTTCCTCTGATCCGGGGAAGGAGGAAGTTCCTGATAACAGCGTAGGGCTTCAGGAGCTGGTCTTTCTGTGGAATGAGTGTAGGTTACTTGGTCACACTCCTCTACAACATTTCCTTCCGGGGAATCTTTATGGTAGCCTAGATGGATCTTCTCGTCAAGATGTGAAGTAACCTTTCTCCTCTTCTTCATTGCAGTACAACGATTTCAGAACAAGAAACTTCATAAGTGTCTTGAGGGATTTATGAAGGAAAACAGGATTGTCTGGGATCACAGCTTCTGGAGGGGCGTGCCCGAGGGTTTCATGGTCTGTGAAGAGGAGAGTAGAACCATGTAAAACAACTCCACGGCCCAGCCATCCTAAATCACTCGCGGTACTGACAACAAATCCTTCCTAAATGAGAAGTAAATTAGGACAAAGTCACCGCTTCCACGCATTCGTGGCTGAGATTTTAGGGCGGAGAACGAAGAGGGCCGGGTTAGAAAAAGCCAACAAAAGAATAATTTTGAAGGAGGCAGGGCACACCTTGCAGGCCCTATTCCTGAACGGAGTAGCGGGAAAGCGGGGAGAACGGGAGGCTCCTCCGAGACTGCCGCGGGGCAGGTCGAGGCGGCCACCTTCGCGATGCAAGGGCGCCGGGGCGCGAACACTCAGGCCGCCGCGGCCACGGAACCCACGTTCCCTCCCCCTCCGCGCCACCCATTAACACGTTTCCCCGGGGCGGTGAGGCGCACCTCCTCCCGGTCGGCGAGCGTCCAAAGGCCGGAGGCGCCCGGCGGGACTGCCCTGGGAGCGTCGCGAGGAGGAGGTCGGGGTCACCCGGGAGACGACCGCCAGAGCAGAGCCTCCCGAGGCCCCCGCCGGGCCGAGACCGCACCACCGACGGCGATCCCCGCCGCCCGCCCACCCGCTCCCCGCGCGGACGCCCCGCGTGTCCATTTACCCGGGAACGCAGGGCTCCCCGCTGGCTCCCGGCCACCAAGCTCCACTCCGGGCGCGCTCGCTCCGGCTCCGAGACACTTCCGGGTTCAGCCCCCGGCCCCGCCCGCCTTTCCTCTGCCGTCGCCCCGCCGCGGCCGCCGCCGCGGCCACCGAACACGTCAGCCGCGCGCAGCCTCGCTGCCGCCCGACACCCGCAGCGCGCGGCCCTGCGCATGTGCGCGCGCTCAGCCTCCCCACGCATGCTCCGGTACGCCCCCGCGCCGGCGACCCCAGAGATTACACCCCGAGTCCGTTAGTCCGGGTTTTTGCGGCGGCTCAGTGGCTGCTGCGACCGAACCAGTCCGGCCCTGGGGGACAGCCTTGCAGGGACCGGCGGAGGAGAAGACGAGGCAGAGTTGCGGAGGCCTGGGGGGGAGGGGGCACCGCGGCGCGAGCGGACGGCGTCCTCCCGGCCTGGGGCGGTTCGCGGCGGCCCCTTAGCGGCAGGCGACAGCGTCCCCGCCTACGCCGCCCCGCCTCGGAGGAACCCAGCCGGACGCAGCTAACGCAGTTGCTCCTAAAATTAGTGTTTGACTTCTTAACTGTCCACAGAAAACACTGAAAATTGTACACATAATTCATAGAGCTGGTAGGACAGGAAAGAAAGCTGAAACAAGAAACGGTCCACAGGCTAACTTTGGGGGCCAGTGCCCGGGATTGTGCGTTTGGAGCGCTGAAGACTACAGGTTTACTAGGCGGTCCTAGTCGTGTGGTTTTCCAGACACTGGGGAAATGAGGCAGAGGCTGACGCCGAACAGGATGGGTGAGCAGCTCGGGGAAACCATTCCCTGTTCCCCTGTGGATGGACCTGTAACAGAAAAGTTATTCCTGACACTTGTTAACGGTAAGGCAAACTTCGTTCAGTAGGGTTCTGTCCTGTGCGGGAGAGAACGGGCTCAGTTACAGACGAGGAATAGTGGGAATTTGCAGCCCAGAAGCTGCCTGGGGGTGGCCGGCATGTTAGTGGATGAGAACTGCCAATAGATAACGCGGGGTGTTTGGGGGATTTTGGCTAAACTGACCCAAAAGGATTCTGGTTGGAGGCACATGGGATTGGTCAGACATTACCTGGTGGGATGGGGTTGGGGAAGAGGCTAAGGAACCAGGTATCAGATATAGAGGGTGGGGTATTCCGTCTAAACTGACCTAGCAGGATAATTGAGGAATGCAGAGACAAATACAGAAGCTCAAAAGTCAGAACCTAACTGAGAAGGGAGTTCAGAGGAGATTAAAATTTGGTCAAGGAGAATCTTTGTTAGACCTCATCCAATCAGTGGAACGTCTTAGAGCAAAGATTGAGCTTTCCAGCGAAAGCTGTTCTCCTCAGGACTTCAACCTGAAAACTCTACCTGGGTTTTCAGCCTAATGCTGTGAAGTGTCTGGACTGAAGATTGGAACATCAACTCTTACCTGAAGTTTTCCTATGGAAACTTCTATCCATAGGCCTGTCCTATGGATTTCAGACTTACTAGCCCCCAGAATCAACCATGCAACTCAATTCCTTAGAATACCAGTGTACCCTCCATCTATCCTGTCAGTCTATTTTTCTGGAGAATCATCACTAGTACACTGGCAATGAGCAATAGGAAAATAAAATTGAAAAATAATGCCTTTGTATTTTCCTCAATCACGTGGCACCAACATTCATGTCCCTAAGGTGTCAGAAGTCTTTGTCAAAGGAAGTAGCGGTGGGGTTGGTGCCGTGAAGGAAAGCGCAGAGCCAGAAAGCCAAAACAGAAAGGAAATCTACACTCTTTAGAACCTCTTCCCTATAGCTTCCTTTTGCTAATCTGTCATGGTCTTAATTCAACATCCTTTAAGAGGCTGTTTCACAAATTTATTTCTGAAAATGAAAATGTGTTTCTTCATTTACTTATTGAATATGCATTGAACAACTATTCTGTACCCTGCATGTAACATTTTAAATAAGCTTAATCATAAAAGGTGTTATTTGACAGCATCAGAAATATACCTGGGAATATGAAATACCTGAGCACTCCCCCTAAAACAATTCAGAGAAATTAAAGAAGACCTAAATAATTGAAATATGTCATATTCATAGATTAGATAGATTGTAAAGATGTCAATCAAGGGACTGCTTTCTTGGTCCATTGGCCAAGACTCTATGCCCCCAATGCAGGGGGCTGGAGTTTGAACACTGGTCAGTATTGAAACATGCTGCAACTGAGACCCAGCATAGCTAAGCACATATTTAAGAAAATCAAAAGGCAGATGAGGAGAATATATTTGAAAAACATATGTCCCCCAAGTAAAAAGAACTATTAAAGCTAATGAGAAGGAAAAAAATTTTTTTGTAATGAGTAATTTTTTTTAATGATCAGACATTTCTTGAGATAACATGTGAAAGGTATTATCTTTAAATTGCGTCTTAAAGGAGATTCTAGTTAAAACCACAGTAAGGTACATCCATAAGAATAACTATACTTGACTGATAATATCAAGTGTTGAAGAAGATGTTTCAGCTGGAAGATAGATGTATCAACTGATGAAGATAGATCAACTGGAAATCTCATTAATTTAAAAAAATATATATTTATTTGGCTGCATCCGGTCTTAGTTGCAGCTCTTGGGACCTTTGCTTCTTCAGGCAGGATTTTCTCATTTTCTGTGCGTGGATTCCCTAGTTGTGGGAGGGCTCAGTAGTTGAGATGTGCAAACTTAGTTGCTCTGCAGCATGTGGGATCGTAGTTCCCAGATCAGGGATTGAACCCACATCCCCTGGGTTGCATCATAACCACTGAACCACGAGGGAAGTCCTTCATTCACTTCTTCCTGAAATGTAAAATGGTATAAGCATTTTAGAAAACAGTTGAACAGTTTTGGGAAACCACACATCATATAGGCTAGGCAGTCCATCGTTATTCAAGAGAAGTCAAAGCATTATATCCACACAAAGTCTCACAAAATTTTACGGCAGCTTTACTTAAAGTGAAAGTGAAGTTGCTCAGTTGTGTCCAACTCTTTGTAACCCATGGACTGTAGCCCACAAAGCTCTTCCATCCATGGGACTCTCCAGGTAAGGATACTGGAGTGGGTTGCCATTTCCTTCTCAAGGGGATCTTCCGGACCCAGGGATCGAACCCAGGTCTCCCACATTGCAGGCAGATGCTTTAACCTCTGTACCACCAGGGAAGCCCTTAAATATAAGACTCCAAGTACTAACATCAAAGATTTCAAGGGAGGAAAGGAAGCCAGGTTGAAAGAAGAAGGGGGAGGAGACGGGCGATGGGGGGGTGAAAGGGGTGGCCTTACAGGCGTCTCCTGCCACCTACAGATACCCAGGCGTTATGGGCTTTTCCCTGGGCCTCCAGAGAAGGGAGGACTGGAACTCAGCGCTACCAAAAATCAGACCAGACCAGAACCAGAATTCGAGTTCTGCCAAGAAGAGGTGATCAGTCTCTAATCCTCAGCTCAGGTTATGATAGCCCCAAATTGAGATCAACCCAAATGTCCAATAAAAGGCAAGTGGATAAATATGTAGAATACTATTACTGCAATAAGGAACAAAGCAATGACAAAGGCAACAACCTAGATGAGTCTCAAACTACTCAAATGGTAAAGAATTCACCTGCAATGCAGGAGACTAGGTTCATTGCCTGGGAAAACTCCATGGGCAGAGGATCCTGGCAGGCTATAGTCCATGGGGTTGCAAAGAGGAGACATGACTAAGTGACTAACGCTTTCATTGCTTAGCAGTAAGAAGAAACGAACTAATACCAAAGGGAAAAAAATAGATACCTCAAAATAACTGAACAAAAGACAAGTGTATATGCTATATGATTTGATTTATCAAAAAACTACAAACTACAGATTAAAATGACAGTTTGTTGCTTAGTCATAGCAGGTGACATCAGAATTTGTATAGATTTAAAAAGCGCACAAGACAATTTTGATTATAGCGATAATTTCACTAGTGTATTCATATAGCTGATTAAATTATATACCTTAAATGTATACAGAGTATTGCATGATAATCTTAAAGTCATTAAAACATATGACAGACACACAGACATGCAATGGAAGAGTTGAAATCCACAGGTCAATTTACTATTTAAAAAGGTAAAGTTTCAAGTCTGTGATAAAAATATAAGACTGTCCAATAAATGGAAATAGATCAACAGGTAGGCATCAGAAATAAAAGTAAGTTGTATATATCTTCAGCTAATTAAGATAAATTCCAGATGAATATAAAAATATAAATTTAAAAATTGAAACCATAAAAGGAGTATAACAAAATGACAGTGAAATGTGAAGGTCTCTCTCACCATGAGTCAGAATTTAGAAGCAATCAAGGGAAGAAAGTTGTTAACTATATAAACTTAAAAATATTTTACATGCAGGAGTTCCAATATCAGCAATGGTATATTAAGTAGCTGGAACCAATTGTCTACCTGTAAAGAACTAGTTCAATTTTTTTTTTTTTTAGACAAAAGCTACTGTTTTGAATACATGGCATAGCTACCAAGGTTGTATACGAGGAATTGTGAGGGCATGAACTGCAAGAAAAAGAGGCTCAAATAAGTGATCTGGTGTTACTGACTGGAAAGAAGCAACTAAGAGGCTGATAACATGAGCAGATCCTTGTCAGAGCCATGAGGCAGGGAGATAAAAGCTGAAATTAAAGGACCCCTCCCACAAAAAAGGACCCTAATAAACACCCCATGTTTTCAACTGGAGTTCTGAAAGTCCTAACCTATGAGTAAAAATGTACCAGAAATAGACCAGTCTTCATGCAATGACGCTCTTAACATTTTTATTCCTTATTTGAGAAAGACAATGAGGAATTGTTCCTTCTTTTAGCCTTCCTGCCTGCCAGAGGCAAAACCAATCCTGTCTTGATTATGATGACATCATCCAGACTCATTATTTTTTTAACTTGGTCATTCTACGTGACTTGTGAGATCTTAGTTCCCTGACTAGGGATCGATCCTGGGCCCTCAGCAGTGAAAGTGTGGTGTCATAACCTGTACCACCAAGGAATTCCTAACTTGTTAAGTTTTAATATGCAGCATCAAACACACACCTATACATACAAAGGCTATTCCCAAAAAAGTAAGAGATAAAACAGATAAAACATATCCACAGAAGATGAAGAAAATGAAGTTATTAGACCAATACAGCAAATAAATATGAGTGATATGTTCAAGGAATTGACAGAATATTGAAATTTTAAACAAAAAATGGAAATCAAATACAAATTCTAGAACAGGAAGCAACAGCTAGAACTGGACATGGAAAAACAGACTGGTTCCAAATAGAAAAAGGAGTACATCAAGGCTGTATGTTGTCACCCTGCTTATTTAACTTATATGCAGAGTATATCATGAGAAACGCTGGACTGGAGGAAACACAAGCTGGAATCAAGATTGCCGGGAGAAATATCAATAACCTCAGATATGCAGATGACACCAGCCTTATGGCAGAAAGTGAAGAGGAGCTAAAAAGCCTCTTGATGAAAGTGAAAGAGGAGAGTGAAAAGTTGGCTTAAAGCTCAACATTCAGAAAACGAAGATCATGGCATCTGGTCCCATCACTTCATGGGAAATAGATGGGGAAACAGTGGAAACAGTGTCAGAGTTTATTTTTTTGGACTCCAAGATCACTGTAAATGGTGACTGCAGCCATGAAATTA
>SJYV01030683.1:0-20537 GCA_006410875.1 Neotragus pygmaeus
GGCTCTCCACCAAGAGCAGCCTTCCCTCCGGGAGAGAGACGTTTTTGACTCTCACAGCAGGGCCAGGCCGCCAAGCATTCAGCACATGGGACATTCCCCACACCAGAGACTCATCTGGCCCGTAGCATCGGGAGTTTTGAGCAGGGGAGAGCCCGGCCGGGCCAGGACTGTCAGGCTGTTCTTGTCCGTTTGCTTCTGGAAGTTTTCCCTCCGTACCTGAGCAGTGAAGTCTGTGATCCATCTCTCTGTAACCCAGGTGTATGATATGAGAAGAAATTGAGAGAGATCTTGATTCTTCTGCATCTGGGCCCCCCACCTTTTATTTAAAACAAAATTAAACTCATTGTCAGGAACCGTACATGGAATGTTTTCACATATAGAACTGAAGTTTCGGTGTTTGGTGGTCTAAAGGCCAGTGTTTGGAGCATGAAGTGAATGTCTGGCACGTGAAGAAACAAGGGTTTTTTCCTTTTCCAACTCGATTATCAAGGACTTGATAGAGTTTTTGTATCTGTGGTTTTTTAACTTTCAGGTTACAACTGTAATGAAAACACCCACACAAAAGAGGCAACTCACAAAATAAAGTGACTCTCAAGTGTGCTGTTTTTACTACACTGTTAACCAGATTCTTTGAGGGGCTTCCCTGATGGCTCAACTGGTCAAGAATCTGATTGCAAGGTGGGAGACCGGAGTTTGATCCCTGTGTTGGGAAGATCCCCTGGAGAAGAGACAGCTACCCACTCCAGTATTCTGGCCTGGAGTATTCCATGGACTGTATAGGCCATGGGGTCGCAAAGAGCTGGACATGCCTTAGCGACTTTCACTGACCTGGTTCTCTGCAGATAAGCGTCATGATTAGAATTTGCCAGACAGGGAATTGTTTAGTTTTTCCATTGTAGTTCAGTGGGATTTCTACTTGTCAGGTCTTCCACAAAACTGACCACTTAAATATTCAGATCCTAGTAAAATAGGCTGTGACATTTTAGGATTGCTAGGAGGAGAACCTAACTTTGCAAGTGGTGCCCTTGACCCATGTGGACAGCTGTTCAGGAGGATGGCAAGGACAAAAAGGTTGTGAGAACGTTCCCCCGTGTTTAATGCTCGTGTCCAGTACATTCATGATATTCTTTAAAATCTAATTATATATGAGAATTTGTGGCGGTTGAGCGGTCAGATGGGGAAAAGAAATCACTTTATCTAGCATGTGTTGTGGACGGGTAACTGCTTGCTGTTGAAACTGACCCTGGCAAGGGGATCTAGGGGTTTCAGGGTTGGATACTTAGATCTTGCTTTAAAATCCTTAAAATCCTATAATGCTGCTCTTTTAGGGCAGCACTGGTCCCCCCTTTTCTCCGTATGTGTGGCTAGTGTGCGCCAGAGAGGTGCCAGTTTGGAACCAACACCTGGATCTGAGTCACGGCTCTGCCTGTAAGTGACCCAGGGGTGGCTCAGCTTCCTGCTCTGGTAGGGGAGGCCCTGGCCGCTGTCCCGTGCGGGTCCCGGAGGGCTGACTGAGGAGTGAAGAGCTCTTTGGGAAGTGCAGATCCTCACAGAAATGGAAGGAGCCCCCATTTCTCAAGGTCTTCCCTGGTGGCTCAGATGGTAAGGAATCTGCTGGCAGTGTAGGAGACCCTGGTTAAATCCCAGGGTTGGGAAGATCCCCTGGAGGAGGGCGTGACAACCCACTTCAGTATTCTTGCCTGGAGAAATCCATGGACAAACATGGGGTCAAAAAGAGTCAGACACACTGAGCAACTAACACACACCCATTTGCTTGTGGGTCCACCACTTGTTTGTGATCTGTGTTGTGTTTATACTGAGGCAGCATGTGAAATTAGGTGAGTGGATTTGGAAGGACCTCCCCTTCCTCACTGGGTGATCTGGGGCTCGTTTCTTCTGGGGCATCGCTCCTTGTCTGTAAATTGGGGGTGATGGCAGTACCAGCCTTACAGGTACCAACCCTACAGGTACCAGCCCTACAGGTACCAGCCCTACAGGTACCAACATTACAGGTACCAGCCTTACACCTGTGAGGTTTAAGTTTGTCAAGCTGTAAAACGCCTAGGATATTTCATGTGCTTGGCACATAGTAGATTGCTCAGTGAATTATTTTTTTGTTACTGTAGAGTTGATTTGGATAATATAGAAATTCAATGTCTGCCTCAGTCAGACCCTTTTCTGCACAGGCTGACCGGGCCTCTGAAAGCTGGTGTGATGAGTCCCTGACGCTTGTAGTCCTCCGCGCTGTGAAGCTAGGCGGGGTATGATTGGCACGGAGGGCCTGCTGCGGGAAAGAACGAGATGTGTGAGCCAGGCTGCACCGTATTTACCCCTGTCTTCACTGCTTAGCAGATTCAGAGTTTAAGTGTTCATTATTGACTCACCTGTTTAATTTCACTAGTTTCTTTAATGGGGTCATTTTCAACATCGGAAGGGCTGAGAACAAACTTTGTTCCATTTTGTTTCCACTGCTCCTAGCCTGATGTTTGGCACCTGATAAATGTATGTTGAGTACATTTGGATGATCGATTATTTGCAGGCCAGGTCCAAAACTGTGTTAGGGATCCCGAGAAAAAGTCATGTGGCCAAAAGAGTCACGTTAGAGATCCTTAAGATTGCTTTAGGGGAAAAAGTAATGTGGCTGAGTCTTTGGCCTTGGTGTCAGAGGCCTTTTTGACTTTTTTTTCTTTTTTTTTTAAGTGGAATTATTTTTAAAATTGAAAACCATACATATATATAATAAAAAAATACACAGCAGCTTAAGGGGGAAGGTTAAGGTTTTATATGTTCTGTTTGGCAGAGTTTCAATGACCTGCAGCCTCAAGTGGGCAGATCTGGACACAGATGGGGCCAGAAACCTTAGTGTGAAATGTAGCTTCTCCCAGACTGCATTCTGCCTCCGTTCATCTGTGTGCACATATGTACATGCGAGGCGTGGGGAGGGCTTGATCAGATAGCAGAGATCCTCACTGTCTCCTCCTTGGTGGCAGCTGGCAGTACACCCAGTTCCTGGATCCAACTCGAGTGAGCGTTAAGTCACCTGCAAACTTGTTAAAAACAGTGCTTCCTGCACCCTGCTCTCGGGGTCGGTGGGTCTGGGCTGAGGCCTGGATGTTGTGCCCAGAGAGCAGCACCCTGGACTGCAGGACTCTGGAATAGCAGAGAGCCTGCTATTGGAGCCTGTCCAGAGTATCTTACAATCCCCTTTATGCGTCACAGTTTTCATCTGTTTTACAGAACAAAACAGGTGTATGGAATTGAAGAGACCAAAATAAATCCATAAGCATATAAGATGGGCCTTATGGAGGCCTTCAGAATGCCTGATTTTCATGAGGAACTTTGGAAATTAAAGAGACTCAGATGGGTTTCTATATTGGACTTGATTCTGTTTGAGGCTGCCAGTGTGAAGCAACTGTTTATCACATCTTAACTAGCCAGTGTCTTTGTTCAGAGTACATAGCATATGTTTCAAAGAGCTTAGATGTCTGCAAAAGCTGTACGTTTAGGATTGAAATAGAGTATTAGTTTTCAGGTGACTGAGTGAATGCTGAGCTCAGATAGGGGAAGAAGGGACCGGAAGCCACACTCACAATGGTTGTAAAGCCGACCAGATGCCCCTCATTCTGAGCGAAGCCTCCGGCCTGAGGTGAGTTGGGTGTTCTGGCTGCCTTTCATTTCTGCGGCTCCTGCCTCTTCTCCCCAGAGTCCCCGTAGCTTCACCCCTCCTTTCTCTTCCTTTCACTCCTCGTCCAGACCGCCCTCCTGCCTGTGCTCTGGGCAGCCGGGTGCCCCCGTCCTTGTTCTGTCGATTACTCCCTTTTCTGTGCATCTTCTTCCTTTTTCCTGGTAAATATGGTCACTTCCTCTTTCCTAAAAGGCAGAAAGGTGTGAGCATTTACTGAAGACACTTGTTACTACAGCAGCTCCCAGCCCATCCTGACTCAAAAGGCATCTATCTGTGTACTTGTGTGAACTTCCTTGAGAAGCTCTCCCAGGCCCATATTTTTTTGTTTGTGTGTTTCTTAAAGGCTTAAAACAGTGCACATTTATCCCCTCATGGTTGGTGTGGGAATCCAGGCGTGGTCTCTCTGGGTGCTCCATCCCAGGCATCTCTCAGTCTGCAGTCAGCGTGTGCGCTTCTCTGAGGGAGACTGGGGTGGGATCCGTGTCCCAGCCCCCCACTGGTGGCAGGTCTCTGTTCCTTGGGGACGCAGTTCTTACTGCTGGTGGCTGAGGTCTTCCCACCTCGGACCTATGGTTTTGACCAGCCCCTTCCCCGTACTCTCTCTTTCCTTGGCTCCGTTTTGATTCATCCTTTGGTAAATTACTTTCCCTGAAGAAGACCTTCTTTGAGTTCCTGGTGGCCCACTGGTTAGAATTCAGCAGTGCCACTGCTGCAGTCTGGTTCAGTCCCTGGTTGGGACACTGTGTGGTGTGGCTGAAATATTAAAAAAAATATTAAAAAGCAGCTCCAAGAACACCTTCATCATTTCTGTTAATTTACCAACGTCTACTAAAATGAAGTCCCTCCCCCTGGAAGGATACTAACTTAGTGATGCCTCCTCAAGTACCAGCAAACCTAGGGGTGCGGCACTGTCTTCCTGTTGTGGGGGAGGCCGCTGAGCCATGGTGGAGGCTGCTGCAGAGCCAGTGCCCTGCGCCCGGACCCTCCCCTGCAGGGCCCTCGCCCCCCACCCGCTGCGGCTCTGCGCGTGCTTCCCACCCAGCACACCTCGGCCCCTCCCTGTGAACTGACCTGCCGGTGCTCTCTGCCCAGGACGCTTCCTGCCTTCCTGCTCAGAGACCGGATTCATGTGTCCCCTCCTCCGTGAGTCACTGCCTGATCTTGTTCCCAACAATGTCTGCAACCCCTTCTGTGTGATTCCAGCACATGGCACGTGGTCTGCCGGACATTGTGCTTTGCCCATCCGGTCGGCCTGCCTGCAGTGATGTCATTGCCCCTGAGTGTGGGGAACCAGTCTTACTGATTGTCCCCCTTGGCGTTTGACCCCTAGTGGGAACAGGACGTGGAAACAATGAACTGGGGTCAGTCTGTGTTGGTCAGCTCCTCATATGTGACAGGTTCAGCAGGGGAGCCCAGGGCTGCCTCTGCCTACCCCACCTTGCTCCCCGCACCCCCTGCCACCTGCCTGGCTGGATCACCCCTCTGCTCTGCCTTCCTCCTCTCAGCCTGTGACCTTGTCTTACCCAGCAGACAGTAAGCTCCAGGAGGGTAGAAGGCCAAGACATCCTGTTCACTTGTTCCCCATCTGGAACAGCACTTCACTCCAGAGCAGGCACTCGGTAGTATTTGCTGAAGAAGGGAGTGACTGACTGAATGAATGAATGGAGCAACTCAAGAGCAGTTTAATATGGTATGAAGTCAAATACTAGGTGGTATTTTGCAGACTTCTGTGTTAGAAAAGCACAGGTCACTGGAGGTCATCTAACGATTTGAAATAAGAGGAATCTTAAACTGTCTTAGGGTTGGCAAAGTGAATCACTGGACGGGAGACAAATCATTCTGCTCTGGAAATTAATACCAAACACTAGTTGTGAAAATTAGGGAAACTTTTCCACATCACATTTTTTTTTTCAGGGATATATAAGATTACTTCCAAGTTGTGCAGTTTTTTGTTTTTTTTTTAAGAAATTAGAAGATGACTAAAAAAACAATGGTCATTTTGCCGAGCATGGAGACTTAATTGACAAAGCTAATGATCTAGAAAAACCTATGTTGGGAAATGTCACTTTATTATAGGCGTCTGCAAGTGCAGATGGGAAAACAGGTTTTTTTCTTCTGCAGCAGATTCATTAAGTGTTTAGAAAGAGGTTCTCTCTGCACCGCCTTCCCCAGCCTGAGTAGCTTGAGACTAAATCTGAACCCTTGTCTCGCGTCTGTTGGGAAGGAGGCGGCGTATGCATTGCCCTTTATAACAGACCCCGGACCTCCATGCCAGCCTCTCTCAGCCTCTGCTCCCCGGCCGGCCCAAGAGCATCATCAGGAGTGTCCAGGTGACCGTCAGCTCCGAGACAGGCCAACCCCCGCCTGGCCAGAGAGACGCCTCGGCGCGCCTTGCTGACCGTCTCATCGCCCAGGTGGTGGTTCAGAGTCTCCACAGCCCTGAGCTGCCCCCAGGCGCCCCCGTTGCTGCTTTACTAAGAGAGAGCTCGGGCCCGGTAACAGGCATTCCTCCTGTTCCTTGCTGTCTCCCTCTTAGTTTCTTTGTGTCTTCTCCTCCCTGGGTCACTCTGAGGAGTCCAGGCCAGCAGTTTAGTCGAGCCCGGTGGCCTGTGTGGGGCTTGTGAGGTTGCTCTGGGTGCAGTCTCTCCATCCCCATCTTTCCTTCCTTCATGGCTGTAGCCCCTGGGTTTACACAACGTCCCTGTGCCTCTGAGATAATGTCCTGTCCCCTCTCTTCACTTACGGCGTCTGCCAAGAATATTCCACACTTGAGAGAGCTTCAGGCCCCTGGGTCTGGGCGCTCCCACCGCCGGCAACGCGCCCTGGCGGGTCCCGTTCGCCTGCCTCCTGCCTGGTGCCTCCTGCCGCCCTGCCTCCTTGGCCTCCCTGAGCTCCTGCAGACCCGTCAGGCTCTCTTCCCCATGCTTCTCTCACTGCCGTTCCTGTCCCTGAACAGGGGTGCCCCCCAACTTTTGGGACTCTGGGTTAGGACTTAGACCTGGTTTTCAAAACCCAGTTCTAAAATACTCTCACATCTCTGACTATAATCAGAAGTCATCTTACGTCAAAAGGTGACTTAGGCTAATATATTCGATTTCTTGGCTTTTGGCTCCAAGTGAACAATTTGATAATTGCCTGTTTGATAGGTAGTGATTAAAAGCTGTGCACTGGTTAAACTGTTCTCTCACTGGAAATCCGTTTTCAGATATTGACTGCTCCAACAAAACGGTGTTTAATGGTGTTATTCTCAGAAAGTGAGACAGCATTTTCTCTGATAAAAATGAGAATGAAATCCATCTCATAACTATTGTTCAGTAAAGCATTTAATTACAGAAATATAAGGCAAAGAATTTTTTTTTTTGGTGGAAAAAGAAGTAGATTTGCGCTTCTTGCTCCTCCTGCCGGGCTCTCGGTTTGCTGGTTCTCAGAGGTGGGAGCCAAGCAGGCTGGTGCAGACAACCCTGCACAACCGGACCAGCCCTTGAACCTCTCAGTTTCAGTCCCGGCTCTGTTTCAAGGTAGACTCTAATTCTACGGAAGAATTTTTCTTATGACTTCTTTTCTGTTAGAAATTTTAATGCCGGTAGAGAAATAGCTAATATATACCAATGACATCTTAGTGCCTCTTTCTTAATTTTTATTTTTTGATAGAACAGTGCTAGGAAGAGTTATGGACTCTTGAAACGAGAGTGAAATTTTTTTTTTTCATCAACTGAAGCAGAATATAAAATAATTTTGCTTAATCAGAAAGAAAGCTCTCAGCTAGTTTTCCCAAAGGCATGGGCATTTTAAATTATATTTGGTTAGTCAAGTGAGTTGTCTTGACTTAAACTGTAATAACATTCTAGTGTGACTGTAATAAATTATAGTCTATAATTCGATTTATTGCAGTTTTAATGGGGGTATTATTTTTTTTACCAAAAAACGTTAAAACATTTGTTTTCTTTGTCAAATCTCAGGGTGCTCTGTTTGCAAGTTCCCTTTTCCGGGGATACAGAAAGGTTCCTACACTTTCTCAGCAGTAGTTCTCTGCCAGTGACATTGTGGTGTTCACCTCTGCCTCCTCCTCCCTTCTCTCTCGCTGTCTGTCTGTCCCTCGCTCCTGGAGGTTCGGGGAGCTGTCCCGTGTGCCAGGCCGTGGGACAAGAGGCGTGTGCTCACCTCGTGTTCCATGGCCTCCGTGCCTCTCCTCTTGGTTGTAATTTTGCTCTACTGACAGGGACGCAGAGAGACAGTGCTGGGGGTTTTCTCTCTGACGGGCCCCTCTTGAGCACAGTGTAAGTGTCGGAAAGGAAGGGATGGGAGGGTCCTGCGATGGAGCGGGGCCAGCACCTTCACCAGCAGCCGTGTTCTCTCTTTCACACCCCAGTGCTGTTGGGTGGTGGAGACGCCCTGACCTCGGCGCTGTGATCTCAGCCTCGCACCCTCACCACCTCCCTTGTGACCAGCAGCTGGCTATGTGCTGCAGGGACCTTTACCCTAGATTCCGTTATCACTGGGGTTTACCAAAGCAAACTCACAGCAGCTGGTGACAAAGGAGCATATGTGATGTGTGGGCTCCTACAACGTGCCTCAGAGTGTGCAGGTCCCAGAGGCTTGCTCAGTTGTGGGGACCCTCCTGAATCCTTCAGATCGATGCATTACATCAGAAGTTGGTTCATCTTTATCAAAATCCCAAGTCTGAAATATGTGAGTTCTCAGATTCCGTGGCACACCTCTGGGGTTCTCACTAGCTGCTTGTAACTTCTTCAACTTCCTTTAGGCTTAAAGGCAGAAAATTTAAGGGACCAAAGTTCATTTCTAACACCATGACAACTAGGAGAATTGAAAGTAGCCCAAAGAGATAGTGCCTGTGTAAGAACTTGGAGATAATACTGGTTTAATGATTGATTAAAGCTGTGGGTTGTCTTAGAGGCTGTTCAAAGTTATCATGAAATGATAGGGGTTCCAGATAATGTGGTATTAGAAGTTGTCAGGACACCGATGTGGCATAATTTTAATGAACAAAAAAATACCAGAAAGTGAATTCCAAATATGACCCCTGTGTTTTAAAATGTATTGAAGGAAAAGAGGATACATCTCTACATGTATTTGGTACACGTGTGTTTTCTGGAACCAGGGTTCTTCACATCCAGAATGACCAGGGATTTGGGCTAGATGGTCTCTAAGCCAGCCTGGGTCTGAGACTTCATGACTGTAGATGATGACTTTAAATATGGTTTCCTTTCCGGTAATCAGGAAATAACGGATTCCGTCTTAGTTTCGCTAATGTTGCCTGCCTCTAAGCTTTGTAATGTCCTTGAAACATCTCTGTGCTTGTGCTGAGCCATTTAAACTTTGTCGCCCATTTCCCCGTCTGGCCGTGCCGACGCTCTGTCCCTGCGCGGGCTTGCTCTGGTTGTGGCTGGCGGGGGCTGCCCTCCAGCTGCAGTACCTTCTCTCGTTGTGGAGCGCAGGCTGGCTCTAGGCACACCGGCCTCACTAGCTCGGCTCCTGGGCTCCAGAACACAGGTCCAGTGGTTGTGTCTGGGCTTGCTCCATGGCAGGTGGGATCTTCCTGGGTCAGAGATCGAACCTGTGTCTCCTGAATTTGGGCAGNTGTTTTCTTTGTCAAAT
This sequence comes from Neotragus pygmaeus, assembly GCA_006410875.1. Classification (NCBI taxonomy): domain Eukaryota; kingdom Metazoa; phylum Chordata; class Mammalia; order Artiodactyla; family Bovidae; genus Neotragus; species Neotragus pygmaeus. The sequence goes on from SJYV01030683.1 coordinate 9,302, forward strand.
CTCAGGGTGCTCTGTTTGCAAGTTCCCTTTTCCGGGGATACAGAAAGGTTCCTACACTTTCTCAGCAGTAGTTCTCTGCCAGTGACATTGTGGTGTTCACCTCTGCCTCCTCCTCCCTTCTCTCTCGCTGTCTGTCTGTCCCTCGCTCCTGGAGGTTCGGGGAGCTGTCCCGTGTGCCAGGCCGTGGGACAAGAGGCGTGTGCTCACCTCGTGTTCCATGGCCTCCGTGCCTCTCCTCTTGGTTGTAATTTTGCTCTACTGACAGGGACGCAGAGAGACAGTGCTGGGGGTTTTCTCTCTGACGGGCCCCTCTTGAGCACAGTGTAAGTGTCGGAAAGGAAGGGATGGGAGGGTCCTGCGATGGAGCGGGGCCAGCACCTTCACCAGCAGCCGTGTTCTCTCTTTCACACCCCAGTGCTGTTGGGTGGTGGAGACGCCCTGACCTCGGCGCTGTGATCTCAGCCTCGCACCCTCACCACCTCCCTTGTGACCAGCAGCTGGCTATGTGCTGCAGGGACCTTTACCCTAGATTCCGTTATCACTGGGGTTTACCAAAGCAAACTCACAGCAGCTGGTGACAAAGGAGCATACGTGATGTGTGGGCTCCTACAACGTGCCTCAGAGTGTGCAGGTCCCAGAGGCTTGCTCAGTTGTGGGGACCCTCCTGAATCCTTCAGATCGATGCATTACATCAGAAGTTGGTTCATCTTTATCAAAATCCCAAGTCTGAAATATGTGAGTTCTCAGATTCCGTGGCACACCTCTGGGGTTCTCACTAGCTGCTTGTAACTTCTTCAACTTCCTTTAGGCTTAAAGGCAGAAAATTTAAGGGACCAAAGTTCATTTCTAACACCATGACAACTAGGAGAATTGAAAGTAGCCCAAAGAGATAGTGCCTGTGTAAGAACTTGGAGATAATACTGGTTTAATGATTGATTAAAGCTGTGGGTTGTCTTAGAGGCTGTTCAAAGTTATCATGAAATGATAGGGGTTCCAGATAATGTGGTATTAGAAGTTGTCAGGACACCGATGTGGCATAATTTTAATGAACAAAAAAATACCAGAAAGTGAATTCCAAATATGACCCCTGTGTTTTAAAATGTATTGAAGGAAAAGAGGATACATCTCTACATGTATTTGGTACACGTGTGTTTTCTGGAACCAGGGTTCTTCACATCCAGAATGACCAGGGATTTGGGCTAGATGGTCTCTAAGCCAGCCTGGGTCTGAGACTTCATGACTGTAGATGATGACTTTAAATATGGTTTCCTTTCCGGTAATCAGGAAATAACGGATTCCGTCTTAGTTTCGCTAATGTTGCCTGCCTCTAAGCTTTGTAATGTCCTTGAAACATCTCTGTGCTTGTGCTGAGCCATTTAAACTTTGTCGCCCATTTCCCCGTCTGGCCGTGCCGACGCTCTGTCCCTGCGTGGGCTTGCTCTGGTTGTGGCTGGCGGGGGCTGCCCTCCAGCTGCAGTACCTTCTCTCGTTGTGGAGCGCAGGCTGGCTCTAGGCACACCCGCCTTACTAGCTCGGCTCCTGGGCTCCAGAACACAGGTCCAGTGGTTGTGTCTGGGCTTGCTCCATGGCAGGTGGGATCTTCCTGGGTCAGAGATCGAACCTGTGTCTCCTGAATTTGGGCAGGTGATTGATTCTTTACCACCGAGCCACCAGAGAAGCCCTCTGTGCTGCAGTTTAAATGAGAGCAGTATTTACCAAGGATCTATAGCATTTCAACAAGAAAAAGTGTATTTACTGTATCAGAACTTAATTTATAAACGTGGAACAGCTGATTATTCTATGCCTTTCAGTAAACTCCAGAAGACTGTAGCCTGGCCGTTACCCCGCCCCTGTCACCTATTAACCGGGTAATAACCTTGGACACACTGGTCATTTCTCTGTCCCTCAGTTTTTGCAGCAATAGAGTGGGCCCAATAATAGTGCCTATTTCCTAGGAAGCAAGATGATTAAATTATATAGTACATGGCAAGTTCACAAGAGTTCCTTGCACTGAATGCTTAGCAAATGGTGGTTGTTAATAGCATCACCAACTAAATGGATATGAATTGGAGCAAACTCTGAGAACTAGTGGGCAGAGGAGGACAGAGGAGCCCGGCGTGCTGCAGTCTGGAGTTGCAAAGAGCCAGAGACGACCTAGCGACTGGACAACAGGCCCTCCCTCCTTCCTTTTCAGTTCCTCTGACTCTGACCTTTTCTGAGACGAGGTCTGTTTCCATCTCTGCATGTCAGTCCCGAAGGTGGGCTTCGCCGCGGAGGTCAGAACGCGCTCCTCGTAGGAGTGACTGGCGGCTCCCGTCATGCTAGCTTGGTTTGCTTAGGGTCCACGGACTCCATCCTGAATCATTAAAACCTAAAGCAGCTGAAATAAGAAGAATCCTGTGAAGCTGGTAATAAAAAATTCTGGCCTGCTTTTTTGATGCAGGTATATTCATCTAAAATGATAGCTGCTTTTTACCATTCTATTTGTTTCTGGTTTCTTTAGTGATAAGTTGAGAAGTTGCAAATATTGCTTTGGAGTTGTTATCTTTTTGCAGACCAGAAAAGAGGTACGATCATGATTTAGAGTCATTAAGTTGATCTGTAGATTGAGGTTATTTGGGGGAGAGGAGTGTCAAAGGCAGAGAAGCCAAAAGATTTAAGAGCTTAGGAGATAGAGGTCTCTTGTCTGGCTCCCTTTTCAGATTCACAGGCTCGGGGTCAGGTCATTTGAGGTGACCAGGAAGGACAGCGCTGTTTAAAGGTGTACCTCTGCTGGGGTGCTCTGGAGTGTGCTGGAGGGACATTTGTTGACCGTTTGGAACAGGGAACAGCGGGCCGTGGTCCATTTTGCTCCTCAGTGGGTTCTTGTGTTTTTAATTGGGGTATAGTTGCTTTATAATGCTGTGTTGGTTTCTGCTGTAGAGCGAAGTGAATCAGTTATAGGATATATACAGTATATATATATACAGTATATAGACAGATATATACGTGTATCACCTCCGTTTCGAACTCACTCCCACCCCTCTGGGTCATCCCAGAGCACCGGGCTGGGCTCCCTGTGCTATACAGCGGCGTCCCTTGAGCGGTCTGCTCTACACGTGGGAGTGTGTATATGTGAGTCTCGGCCTCCCAGGCCATCCTGAACCCCTTTGCGCCCTTCCCGTATCATCACGTCCGTTCTCTGCGTCTGCGCCTCTGTTCCTGCCCTCCAAGTAAGTTCATCCGAGCCATTGTTTTAGATTCCACAGATTTTTAAAGTAGAGCTTTCTTGAGTAAATGTGTTTGAAGATAGATTTGGGGGAAACAAAAAACAGAGAAGATCCTTTGCCCTATTGTAGAAAAATACTCCGTTCATAAGAGATGGAATACAGAGGCGAGGAAACCCAGACCTGCTTCTCTGGAAGCGTGTGGGCGGTTTCTCTGGGTGGCAGGGGTGCCCGTGGGGCACGGCCCTCTGAGGAGGAACGTGGAGACCAGATAACCCAGGGCTGTAATCCGGTCACAGCCAACTTTCTGGCGACCCTGGTGCTGCCTCTTGTCTGCTCACCTGTCATGGAGGCCACGGCGGGTTCATGCAGAAGAAATCCTGTCAGCGCCCCGACAGCTCCCCCACTGCCCAGCGCAAAGGGCAGGTGCAGTGTTTGCGTCTCACCGGGGTGGGCAGGCAGGCAGGCGCCCGCAAGACACTGGGGATCCCCGAGTGGTCAGACAAGACATGGCCCCTGCCCCCCACGCCTCCTCGGGCCAAGAAACATAAACCAAATGTGCACCTGTGTGTGTGTACACACACACACACACACACACACTTGGGAGAAGGGCACAGGGCTGGGCTGACACAGCGGGGAAGCCCGGGGGTGGAGGGAGGGTGTCTGGGCTGTAACTTCTGGCTTCACTTTTCTTTTAAAGTCGGTTATCTGACTGCTGCCGCCGAGGCTCCCCGAGTGGTGACAGCGTCCGCCTCTCAGAGCGTTGTGTGCCTCAAGGCGGACGTTCAGTAACGACACCGTGTGCTGAATTTCTAGCCCTAACCTGATCGTCTCTTTTTGGAGTCAAAATATTTGTTGAGTGAACAAATGATTGACAGTCAAAGTGTAGATTGATTATGACTAAATTTGATTCATGGCCAATTGCCCCTCTTCAGGGAATACAAATGGTAACCAATGAAGTTTTTAAACAGGCATATTTTTTGCAGTGTTTCGTAGATTTCAGTTTAATCTAAACTGGATGTAGGTTATAGATTTCAGTGTTTCAATAAAAAAAATTTCTTCCATCGTAAAGTAATTTTATAAATTTATGGAAGTGTTGATGTTTCTCCACTAATCTCATTTTCTTAATTAAATAAAAATTTTTATTTTAAGGTAATACATATTTGCCATAGAAATTAAATATATATCTATAAGCAAAAGCAAGGAGTTTAAATTTAATGTGTGTTGATGTATTTATTTGATCGTATTGAGTGAGTTCAGAGAACTTTATGATGAAAAATTCCCTAAAGAGTTGGATGTAATCTGTGTTTAAAAATAAAAGTCTTAAAAATTGATTTTTTTCCCTCAAGAGCCAAATATATGAACCAAGCGTGCTTTGATGCTGATTTATGGTCATCAAAACTAAATTCTAGATTCAATAGATATTTTGCAATTTGTCATTCTGTTAAACTGTGTTATATCCACTTAGAAAATGAAATATGAGCAGGATGGTTGACGGACCTACTAGAAATCGCTGCCTGACACGCTGCTTCTAATTAGCCTGCTTTTGGAGCTCAGTGTTCTAAGTGTAAATTTTCCTTCTCCTCCTCTCTGTCCCCTGCCTTTTAGTAAATGTGCCAAATGCAACCTGTGACGTGTTATAGTTGGAAAGTTCTAATTGCATGCTGCTATGGTTTTTAATCAGAGCAAACTTGGTACAATTTCTAAACTGTATTTGGTCATTCTTGATACTGTAGAACTGTTAATAAGTTGCTGAACTACCGTATATATTTTTCAAATTAACAATTGATAATATATTATAGCAGGCTATAAATTTTTAAAAATACAGTATTTAGGAGTCTTTTTTCTGAACTGTGCTACTTTCCTTTTAATATATTTAAATGCCTCATGGAAGGTGATTATTAAATGTGTTCAACTCGGTTTCCATATAAAAACTGGTTAAGGTTAGAGATGAGTAGTTTTTAGAAAAGTAAAGATCTAGTTTTGAGAAGTGTTTATGTCCTAGAGACTATTTGTGTGTTTTAATCCTTTTTTTTTTTTTTAATTTCCTTAGAGGACGTTGAATCTTTCTTCAGATAAATGTGTGTGTGTGTGTTTTTTAAAGAATTGTTTTAGGAAATATCTCTCCATGTAGTTTTGAAATGCTTATCTTTATTTTTGAAATGTTTACTGTCAAATGTTAAAAACAAAAACCAACTTTATTTTGTTTCATGTGCAGAGCTATTTCAGAACCGTTTCATATACGAGATGCTTTTGAATTAGGAATTCACATAATAATGAATTCTGCTTATTTTGCTTCTCTGCGAAGGTTTGTTGTGTGAGCTTAAAATAAGACTGCAGCTGATTCGTGCAGCACATATTAACTGTTTATTTAGTTTTAAGTACATGACTGTATCTTTCATTTCTGATCAACCTGAGGAATTTGCATGCTACACAGCAGCCATCTTCTTTTATACTTTATTAAATATCTGTCAATTATAAATATCAAGGTTTTACATTAATGTCAAGATAGTACATCAAAAATTCATGGAATATGTGACTTTTTCCAAGGGTATTTAATACTTAATGCATTTGTGTCATTTTTCTTTCTAGAGATATTGACAGGTTTTATTAAGTGTTTGTTAGGGAGATTTCATTTTTATCAAGGGACTATAAAGAGAAGCTGCATGCTAAATCAATTTTTTAAAGCCAGAATATTGTTCATTTTTTTCATATTCAAACTCTTGTAATCCATAGGTTTTTTATTTAAATTTCTTCTTGGTTTATTTTTGTTTTATGTGAGTGATAGTTCAAGACAGAACTTTAATAAGGATGAAATATGCTGACTGTAGTGGTTTTTAATTTCCTTAAGCATAGCTACCAGACCCATGCAATATGGTAAATTCTTCAAAATGTCATACTTACATATTTAGCAATATTACTTCTTTTTATTGAAGCCAAACAAACGATTTTAGATATTAATCTTGCCCAAACACAGTGATTATTTTGTACTAGGTACAGTATTATTGTGTCTCATCTGGAACGCCTCCTCCGCTAGAAGAGGGACTGGGGAGGGCTTCCCTGGGCTGCCGGGCTTGACATAAGCAAACAAGAATCCTCTTTTAAAAGTGAGCTCTGCAGGGCTTCAGGTCTCACCATGAGCTGCAGCAATTGTTCATATCTCAACTTCGAATATTTATAATGCAAAAGAAAGTGAAAATATCAATCACTTTAAAAGTCTGCAGAAAATCTATGGCTGGTTTCTAAACTGTGTTTATGGGGCCACTGTTGTCCAAGCCAGACAGCCCCTCACCATCCAGTGCGTAGGTAGGTACATCCTGGAAACAGCTATCTCAACTTAAATCAATTAGCCACATTTTCTGCTTTTATTTAGATTTCTATTTTTAAGGTACATGTTAGGACCGTCTTCTACTGGAGATAAACAAAACCGTTATAGGATTTTGCTGTATAAAGTGAGAAATGTTCAGTTATCCTCCCCATAAAGTATAAGCGTAGTAAGTTTCATCCAAGAACATTTTTAGGAACTTGCAAGTAACTTCAGATTAATATTGTAATTTTTGGAAGATGTATTTTTAAACCTTGAGACTTAATGTGTTAAAAAAAATCTGTCCAGAGTTTAAACAGTGTCTGGAATAGACACATTTCTTATTCCTGTTTATTTTTTCAGGGTGTGTGAAAATACTTATATTTAAAGTTAAATGCTTTTCATCCATGCAAATCATTTCAATATTTGAATGTTTTAAGATTCTTGTAAAACTATTATATAATAATCTAAATAGGCAGGTTATATTTTTTTATTTTTAACAAACCAAATTTCTCTTGAGTGAAGCTGAGCTAGTAACCACTCTGGATAAACCCAGTTTGGGTTTAGGATAAGTTGCTCTGAAGGCCTCACACCCTGAGAGTTGCTGTTAATTCAAGAACCCTGCAGCTCTAATGTATTCCACTATGATGCCAGTAGGTGGCGCTGGTGTCACAGTAGTGAGAGCCCCATTGAAGTGGCAGTTACTTGCCTTTCTCTAGAGCCTCAAATTCCACTTCAGTCTGTTAAGTGAATGTGTTTGGCAGAATATAAATATTTTTTTAAACCAGAATTACGTATAGTGGGCACACCTTATTTTTTAAGCACATAAAGAACAACTGTTTCTAAGAGATTCTGCAAATATTACATAACTCTACAGCAAAAATAATCTTCAAAATTAATCTGCAGAAAGCATTTGCACATTTTTTTTTTCCTTGAGTTTTCTTTACGACTGTCAGGACAGTGAACATGAGCTTGTATTTTTGGTAAGAAATGTATATGAATAGTAGGAAGGGAGACATTTTTGAGAGTTAATTTTCCATCTTTTTCGCCCTTAGGGAGGTGGCCCTTATTTGAAGAGTTTTCGTAGAGTCCGAAGCTATTTAAAGATGTTTGAGTGTCTGGAGCATTCTTCCTCAAGTCATTGTGACATTTAGCGTTCTGATTTTGAAAACTCATCTTTCTCCAATAAGTCAAACTTTTTGAGGGGGAGGGGTGAAATTTTTAATACTTATGGTTTTAGAGTTGGAATTTACCAACTTTGAAAGTACCATAGTGCATTACACAGTTGAAATGAACTTAAAATATTTTAAAATAACAAAAGCAGCAATGCTTTCCCACCTCCTAGAGTTTGAGGAGAGATGGGCTATGCCACATTTCTAGTGTGTCAGACTATGAGAAACTTCATTTCATTATAAGTGAAAGGAAATTCTAGCAATAGAATTCTCTTTCTTTAAAATTTGGAAGCTTTTCTATGATACTTAGCACAGTTTGGGGTGTAGTGAAGTTCCTGTCTGCTGAATTTGTACTTTTATGAGAAAAAAAACGCGAGCATCGTTGTGGTCAAGTTCCATAATTAAATGGAAAGCGTCTTGGAGCACAGCCTTACATTTCATCTATTCAAAGAGGTAATGAGAAGCTTCTCCCATCTTTGCTGTGCTTGAACCAGAAACAGGATTGCCTGTTCCTAGTTAGAAAATGCAGCAAGAGAATGCCCCTGGGTAATAGGTTACTTTTATGTTAAATTGCATCTTCTTTAATTTCATTTTTATTATCACAACATCACAATATTGTGTGACTGTATTTCCTTAGGTTGACTTTTCTAACAAAAGGGTTAAAACTGGGTTGAGGGTTAGAGGGGAGAAGCAGGCACCTGGGAGCTAGCACCCAATTGACAGCCTCTTGTAATATATAATTTGCCTAAAATTGCGCGCGGAGCACCAGCTTTTGCTTTCTAATTNATTTCCTTAGGTTGACTTTTCTAACAAAAGGGTTAAAACTGGGTTGAGGGTTAGAGGGGAGAAGCAGGCACCTGGGAGCTAGCACCCAATTGACAGCCTCTTGTAATATATAATTTGCCTAAAATTGCGCGCGGAGCACCAGCTTTTGCTTTCTAATTGATTTACGGTTTGAGCCACTTTTGCCTCATCCCCCACTGTCCTGCGTGCCGGTGCCAGCGAGTACATTACAGTGAGCGATGATAAATTGCCGTGCACTTGTGATGCTAAGAGTGAAAACCTCATGCTGCATGGGGCTTCATGCATCACCAGCGGCGCAGACAGTGCAGCCGATTGCATGGGTGCCTCAGAAATCACCATTTGCTCATTTGCTCACTTACTGCAGTCTCAGCCTGTAATGGAAACCGAAGATTAAAAGTATACCGTTACAGCTTTTAATTTCTTAATAGAGACAAAGTTTTTTAAGTGCTCGAAAGGTCTAAGGTGTGTGTGGGGAGAGGNTCAGAAATCACCATTTGCTCATTTGCTCACTTACTGCAGTCTCAGCCTGTAATGGAAACCGAAGATTAAAAGTATACCGTTACAGCTTTTAATTTCTTAATAGAGACAAAGTTTTTTAAGTGCTCGAAAGGTCTAAGGTGTGTGTGGGGAGAGGGTTATGGAGCGAGAACCTGAGATGTTTAAAATTTTCTCCATTGTGTGACATTGGGGATATTTTTATCAAATCGTCTTTTGTCTAGAGGAAAAAAAAAAGTAGTGAAGTTTAAATGTGCCGATCTCAATTTTATCTTCATTATATTTGTTTGTAAAACTTAATTCATAATTTACAGAGCTATTTTTTCTTGATTTTCTGTATTTGAGCTGCATCTGCCATGTGTGTGATTCATTTGCACATAACAAGGTGATTTCCTTCTAAATGATTTTAAGTCAGAGATTAATGAGAGAAGTTTCAGTTTATTAGAGTACCTTTAATTGCTCCTTTTATGGAGGTAAGAAGAGCTCTGGACTCTTCGTAAGGGCTGTCCAGCACAGCATGGGACAGGATGTGCAGGCAGGTGGGACCTGACTTGGGCTCTGGGTATCTGTGTTGATCAGATACTCACCGTGTGGGTGTGCCTACCTTTTGTAAACTCAGTCCACCTTAAATTTTATTTGTGTGCCTTGTCTGTGGGCCCTGGTATCAGAATACAAGCAGCAGATTTATGGCGGCTGCTGGGCACAACAAATTAAGTTGACAGTGATGTATGAGCACATAATAGCACGATGAGCCCTCAGTAGCGCGGCTGGACGCCTCCTGCTTCATTTGGCTCTTGTTAGGATCCGTTAGGCAGCTAAATAATGAAATTCTGCTGACTGATTTCTGTCTTCCCTTTTTCTCTTTTCACCTCTGCTTTCTAAAACTTCCTCATTCCCAGACCCATCCTCATGCCCACAAACTGCCCTTGAAGGACTCCTTCACTTACGAGGACTACAGGTTGGTGTGTGGGAGGGTGATGGGGTCGGTGTGTATGTGGGTGAGGCATGTGCTGGAGGGTGGTTCCTGAGTGAATTTGGGGTCTCAGAAGTGCAAAGAGCTTTGATAAGAAGTGGTTTGCATGACCATTTAAAGCCTTTAAAAAAAAGTCTTTCCCAAGTTACCCTGGACAGCTGGGGTAAGTAGCCGCATTTTCATAGCCATGTGGAAATTTCCACTAACCTGTATTGGCGGGGATTAGTTGTTGTAGCCAAGTGCTGCCTGAGATTAATGTTAGTGTGGGGAGGTCTTGGGGATCTTTTTTCTAAGTAGACTATTTTAGTGCTTTGAAGTAGGGGCTTTTTAAAAAACAAAAAAACAAAAAGATTCAGTGTAGTGCACAGCATAGTAAAAAATAGCATTCCACATTTTGAAGCATTCTTAGAGGATTTCTGATCAGAAAGGAGTTCTATTGCTTGCTTTTCACTGAGGCTCCAAGTAGGAACAGAGTCAGCATTTGTGTGAAAGAGGCCTGGGGTCCCCCTGGCCGCCCAGCTCGGGACCTGTAGAGGACTGGCCAGCTCTGGTCTCAGCCAGCCCTCCTTCCAGGCCACTTTCTCCCCCAGAAACACCCCGCACCCTTAACCGATGACTCCTTGATTGCCCCTGGCTTCCTTTCCTTCCATACCCGTACCCCCCACCCCTCCCCACAACCAACTCTAAAAGTAAATTGTAAATGACGACGAAGGTGGCCACTTGTCACCTTTGCAATTTAGGAAAGGATTTTGAGAAGTCAGGTACCTGTGACTGCCCTGGGCTCTCTGATGTGCCGGCCCTAATCAGCCTCTTTTCTTCCAATGTTGCAGGTGGGCGGTCTCTTCCGTTATGACTCGACAAAACCAGATTCCCACGGAGGACGGCTCCCGGGTGACCCTGGCGCTTATCCCCCTGTGGGACATGTGCAACCACACCAGCGGCCTGGTGAGCACCCACCGCCCGGGGCGGGCTGCCTCGGGTCACTCTCCCCACCACCCCTCCTGGGTCATATAGTCGGGACGGGGCAGGCTGCCTCAGGTCACTCTCCCCGACCTCCCCTCCCAGAGGAGCAAACGGAACCAAACCTGCCACCTGCCCTGCCCCCCTGGGGTAGAGGCTGGAGGTTTTCTCCCTGTGTTTATTACTTAATCCTGAAAACGGGAGTCTTATGTCACTTTCAGAAGCTACAATTAACAGCATTTATGTGCTAAGCCTAGACGTACATTTTCTTATCTAAGGACCACAGGCTAAACCAAAGTTTCTTTTTCCTGATTCTTCGCAG
>SJYV01030685.1:7600-77379 GCA_006410875.1 Neotragus pygmaeus
TTTTTTTTTTCTCTTAGTTTCTGGTGTTGCCAGCAATTCTTGGTGTCCCTTGGCTGTATGCATCAATCCAGTCTTTACCTCTGTCTTCGTGTAATGTTATCTCTATGTGTCTTGTATTTTAGATTACTCCTGGTTTATTATAAAAGGATATAACTCAAGAATAGCCAGATAAAAGAGATGCACAGGGCAAGGTACGTGGGAAAGAATGCAGAGCTTCCCTGCCCTCTCTGGGCAGACGTGTCACTCTCCCAGCATCTCCACGTGGTCACCAACCTGGAAGCTCCAGAGTCAAGTTTCTGGTCCAAGTGATACCATTTTTTAGTTAATGAGAAGCTGAGTTGATAATTGTATACTATGGAATAGCTCATGCAATACCTTTAAAACCAAGTTCACAAATTTCTGCCACAAAGGATTTATTTTCTTTCCAAGCCATAATGTATGCAACACCATGGAATTGGTTGACTCCTGTAGTTTTCAGTCTGAAAAGGAAGAAAAAGCCCTTGCTCTGTGATGACGATCAGGCTCCAAAGATGTGTATAAGAGACAGGTTACATGTAAAGCAATTATATTACAATTTTAAAAAAATAGCGTTTACTTAGAGTCTAATGAAGCCTTCAGAAAAATGCAGACTTAAATGTATCAAAAAATATCTATTTAGTGCCACTGTACTCTAGGGACTGTCCTAGAGATTAGGAGTAGAGCAGTAAATAAAATATACAAATATTTTACTTATAATGCACCTACAGTGAGTAGGTAAATATGTGGTCCCTTGGTCTGAACAGGGGATTAGTTCCAAGACCCACCACAGGTACAAAATCTGCCGATCCTCAAGTCCTTTATATAAACTAGTGTGGTAATCTAAGCATATTTCCCATATTTCCTAAATCATCTTTAGGTTATAATACCTAATACAATGTAAATGCTATATAAATAGTTACCAATACAGTGTAAATGCTGTGTAAATAGTTGCTGTTGCAATGTAAATACGTCTGGCTTTTTAAAACTTTACTGAATTTTATTTTGCAAATATTTTTGCTCCAAGTCTGGTCAAATCTGCAGATGCAGAACCTTCAGTGTGGAGGGAAAACTGATCAAATAGCATGTATGATGTGGCATATGGTGATGAGTGAAGTTGCTCAGTCGTATTCAACTCGCTGTGACCCCTACAGTTTCGGGACTGTAGCCCGCCAGGGTCCTCCGTGCATGGGATTCTCCATGGACGAGAATACTGGAGTGGGTTGCCATTTCTGTCTCCAGGGGCAGGGGCCAGGGGCATGGGGGTGGTCATGTGGGTCTTTGTGAGCATTGGTAAGACTTTGGCTATTACTTAGAGGGAAATGAGAAGCCAACCAGAGAGGTCTGAGTGAAAGGGTAAGAAGATCTGAGGTAACGGAGCACACAAATTTGCAGGAATATTGCAATAACCCCCAGGGCAGAGAATGGAAACTTGTACTAGAGTGGGAGCAGTGAGGGTGAGAAAAGATGGTCAGGGTCTAGACATGTTTTGAAGGAGATGCTGAGAAAATATGCTGATGGATTTGATGGAGTCTATGAGAGTCAAGTTTTGTTTCTTAATAAAGGCATATTAATGACTTCCCTGGGGTCCAGTGGGTGAGAATGCACCTGCCAATGCAGGGGATATGGGTTCGATCCCTGGTCGGGGATGATACCATATGCCACGTAGCAACTAGGCTCATGCACCACAGCTACTGAGCCCAAGCTCTCGAGCCCGTGCTCCACAATAAGAGAAGCCACCGCAATGAGAAACCTGAGCACCGCAACTGGAGGAGGCCCACACCAACAACAAAGACCCAGTGCAGTCAAAAATAAATAAAATAAAATACAATTTAAAGAAAACATTAGGAATTCCCTGGTGGTCCAGTGGTTAAGACTCCAGATTTCCACTATAGGGGGCACAGGTTCAATCCCTGATTGGGGAACTAAGATCCTACAAGCTGCACAGCCACAAAAAGAGACATATTCACATGTATTGAATGTGCCTATTCTGCTGTGTAAAATCCAACTTCCATTATTCTTTGACCACTGTTATTCCAGCAACTTTCTGGAGGCTGGTTTTCATTTTTCTAAAACTTACTTTCTTATGGTTTTATCAGTCATTGGTCCTGCTAGATCTTCATCTTACAGCAAAACTTGGCAATTCCAATGGAATACAATTGAGCACACAGGAATCTAGCTTTTGTCAGAAAAAACAATATAACTTAAAATCCTGACTCATCAAATTATCTCTGGAAAGCAAATAAATCAATTCTCTTCTCATTTTACACCCAGCATTATATAATGAACATTGAACTCTCCTCTTTTCCTGCTTATTTCTATAATTTTCACAGAAGAACACTCACCCTTCTTTAATCTGTCACAAGAATCCATCACAACTGAAAAGGCTTTCCATCCCTCTTCAGTAAACAACAACCTAGCCACTACAATAAACCCTCTGCCAATCAAATTATTTGGGGGGCGTATTTCCCTATGCAGTAAATGCTTTGCTCAGAAGAAAAATTTGTTACCATTTGGTTAATCTGTAAATAGGCTACCAAAACAAAGTACCACAAACTGGGTAGCTTAGAACAACAGAAATTTATTCTCTCACAGTTCTGGAGGCCAGACATCCAAAATCAAGGTCTTGGCAGAGCCATGATCTCTCTCAAGTTTCTAGGAAAGAGTTTTTTTCTTTATTGCTTGCTTGCTTTTTTTTTTTTTTTTCTCTTAGTTTCTGGTGTTGCCAGCAATTCTTGGTGTCCCTTGGCTGTATGCATCAATCCAGTCTTTACCTCTGTCTTCGTGTAATGTTATCTCTATGTGTCTTGTATTTTAGATTACTCCTGGTTTATTATAAAAGGATATAACTCAAGAATAGCCAGATAAAAGAGATGCACAGGGCAAGGTACGTGGGAAAGAATGCAGAGCTTCCCTGCCCTCTCTGGGCAGACGTGTCACTCTCCCAGCATCTCCACGTGGTCACCAACCTGGAAGCTCCAGAGTCAAGTTTCTGGTCCAAGTGATACCATTTTTTAGTTAATGAGAAGCTGAGTTGATAATTGTATACTATGGAATAGCTCATGCAATACCTTTAAAACCAAGTTCACAAATTTCTGCCACAAAGGATTTATTTTCTTTCCAAGCCATAATGTATGCAACACCATAGAATTGGTTGACTCCTGTAGTTTTCAGTCTGAAAAGGAAGAAAAAGCCCTTGCTCTGTAATGACGATCAGGCTCCAACCCTATTTCTACCAAAGATCCTACCAGACCTTTTGGATTAGTTCTCAAGGCCCCAGGTCACTCACCAGACCCTAACACAAATCTAAGAATGAGCCAAGTGGAAGGCCATCTTCATCTACTGCTTATGGTGAAAGCTATTCAAAACTTTGAATTTGCATCATTTAAATGGCTCAAATACCCTGTTTTCTAGTGAGCCAAGGTCTTTCATTACCTATTCTAAGAGACAGTGCTTGCCTGGAGAGTTATTATTTGGCAGACCATCCCATTGAGGCTCATCCTGGACCAGATAGAACCTCCTGCGTTGGCAGGGAGATTCTTCACCACTGAGCGACCAGGGAAGCCGCTCACTAGATCTTTAGCTGTGGCTCTAACAGCTGTTTAAGGCTTTCCTTCCTCACACCATGACTGGTTTGGGAATTCTTTGGGGCTTAAGCCTGTAGGTGGGGTTCCCTGTTAGTAGACAGAGGGAACTGGAATGGCAAAAGCAGAGGAAGTGAGGCAGGCAGGGACTGCCACCTTATCACAATTGTTCCTGAACCTTACTTTGTTAAACATTCAAAGGTCGTCACCAACTTTACTAGCTCTTTAAACCAGGGACACTAAAAACACATCACTTCAACTGCCACCATCACACTTGGGCCATAAGAGGGGTTCACTGAAGAAGTATTTTCTGAGAACCTAGGTTGACACTGAACTGTTGTCTTGGGGCTAAAGATCTGTTGGTGAACAAGGGCTCCCAATCATGGTGCGTAAGCTCTGTCAGGAAAGCTGCACAACACACAAGTACGAAAGTGAATTACATTATTTTCCCAAATGATAAGGACTGTGAAAGAAATAAACAAGGTGATGTAACAGAGTTACTTTAGTGGGGGGTGGGTAGGGCTGGGGAGGCACTCTTGGAATCCGTGTACAGAGAGGTTGACATGTGAAGTGAGACCCAAAGGGTGATGAAGAATCTGTCATGTAATAAGTCACTTGAAGTCCAGTGTGTAGGGACTTCCCTGGAGGTCCAGGGGTTTAGATTTGCCTTCCAGAGCAAGGTGTTCAGGTTCAGTCCATGGTCGGGGAGCTAAGATCCCTCATACCTCACAGCCAAAAAACCAAAAAACATAAAACAGAAATGATACTGTAGCAAATTCAATAAAGACTTTTAAAAAATATTCCACATCAAAAAAAAAAAAAAAAAGAAAGAAAGAAAGAAAGAAAGAAAACAAAACAACTCTTTAGCGCCCTGCTGTGCGTGTGCGGAAAAGCCTTTGTCCTGGGACATGGGGTGCGGCTGCCCCCTCGTCCATCATGCAAGGCATGTTCGTGGGGAAGATGGTGCTAAACCATTTGTAGACGACCTGCTTCTTGGTCAGGGTTTCCAACGTAGCAGAGCAGCTCCCTGGCTGCCATCTATTGAAAGTCAGCCTTCGACCCAAGGGTTTGTAAACAAGAAAAAAATGTAACTAAAAAAAAGGTAAGAAAAAAAATTTTTTTAATTAAAAAGAAACCTTTTAAGCCCAGAGTATATATAAATCTTGTATTAGGTCTTGGAAAAAGGATACTGAGATTAAAATATAAAGATGAAGAAGTGGTCCTTGTCATTTGTAACCTAATATCTAATGAGGAAGGCAGGCATAGTATGTATTAATTATCATAATTCATAGTAGAAGTGCTATAAGAGAGATGTAAACAAAATTGCAAAGTAGTACAGAAGGAGAGGGATAATTGTCATTAAAGTATTTGGAAGATTTAGGAGATGACCTTCAAAGATGAGGTGACAGCTGAGATTGCTAATAACAAAGTGGCTCATAGTCATCAAGTCTTTATGTGTCAGCCCCTATGCTAATGAGATTTACAAGAATTCTCATACTTAATCCCATTAACACTAAAAGGTAGATTCTATTAGTCAGCCTCATTTTACAATAAATACATGAAATGGGGTTTGAATCTGGTTCATCTATATATAGAACTTTTTCTTATATAGATATTATGCACCTAAATGATAATCAGTTGGTTAGCTATGTTTTTCTCTAACTTATTCATTTCATTTTGTGTATCATCTGAACATTTCTTACCACATAATTCTGAGTCATAGTATCATTCCCAAAATACCTGAACATGATAAAAACATTTCAGATAATGAGGGAAAGTTGATAGCTACCTAAACTGAAGAATATACAAGTTATTAGGATAAGTGCACCACAAATATTTTGGTTTACTGTTTTCTAATTTTTTTAAATTTTATTATTTTATTTTTAATTTGTTTATTTATTTTAATTTAATAAATAAAATAAATTTATTTTAATTAATTTATTTTATTTTTAAATATTTATTATTTTTAATTTTATTTATTTCACCTGATATTGGTGTTCAAAGTAAATATATATGTGTAGGCCAAAAAGAGAAGTTAATCACTTTTAAAATTCTTTCTGCAGACCATCAAGCTACAAATAGTAAGTCTGTAAAGCCATAAAGCCTTCAAAAGATCCGTAACCTGAGTAAGATGCTGGTGGATGGAATTGGGACTCTTACTGGAAATCTGATGTGTGAGCTTTAGACCTGGGCTATGCTTTCTTGGGAAAACAAGATGGCAATTTATATATTAATCATTTGTATTTGAAAGGAAATAAGAAAATTACACTGGCACATAGTTGCCTCTTTCTCTTGTCATTTATTAAACAGTAATATTTTTTGACCCTGGAGATGTAAAAATGTCACATGTTGATTTATTTGTCTGCCTGTGATAGATGATGGATGATCCTAAAAGTTGGATTCTGTTATAGTCTAGTTAGTGTTGCTGAGTTAAAGATAAGATGGCATCAAATTTTGAACAGAAGGCATTGAGTATTAACTTTGAGGGTTTCTGGTTTAACTTTACTTGGGTACTGACTGTAATTTTTCCCAATCTTTTGAGTTTATATATATAATATGTGCTATTATCTTATAAATGTAATGATTATATATTATATAATACACATAGAATATGTAATATACAGTACATATTAATATATATTACATATTATATACAATAATATATTATACTATCAATATACGACATGGTATATAATGATTTGATATTTTAATACATAAGAGCAATTTCATACTATCTCTCTCTCTTTTTAAAAACTTTTAATTTGTATTGGGGTATATGATTCCTGGAGGAGAAACCAGCAACCCACTCCAGTATTCTTGACTGGAGAATCCCATGGACAGAGAAGCCTGGCAGGCTACAGTCCAACACACACACACACACAGTGACTAAGCATGCATGTGCAATAAGTTACATGAGGCATTTGATACTCTATTATAAAATGGGTTTTGTGATAGAAGATTTTGCCTAACTGTAGACTAATGTAAGTGTTCTGGACACATTTGAGGTAGTCTAGGCTAAGCTATGATGTTCATAGTTTTGATACACTAAAATGCATTTTTGGCTTACTGTATTTTCAATTTATGGTTTTATTTGGATGCAAACTCACGCACAGTCAATAAAGATTTGTATTTGGGTTTTTTTCATAGCAAAATTTTACATGATCCACACTTTCCAAGTAATCATCCAACCCTTTAATTGTGCATGTATACGTTTCTACAACCTTTCTAGCCAACACTAACTTTCCATTAATTTTAACTATAAAGAAAATCAGAGAATGTTAGTTTTTTCTAAGTCTAGCATTTTCCCAAATGTTCCATTATTTTTCTAGATATCAGAACTAATCTTATTGTCCTTAAACTTAGCTCAGGACTGGGCTGTGATCCCATGACTTGTCTGGCCAAAAGAACTCCAAATTCATTGGCTACCTTTCAGATGATTGACTGATGTTCCTGCCAACATTGTTTGTTAGTCTCCTGAGTCAAAAGGCATTCAATAGAGATAGAATTGACAATATGCTTGATTTCTAAACCACAGAGCAATTCCTAAGGATGTGAAGAAACACAAGTCCTTGGAGTAAAGGCTTATTCATACAACATTGTTTTCACAGTTAAATTATAACATCTAAAGAGATACGCTACCATTCTAGTAACCAAAGCAACAATTCTCTATTTACACCAGTCTTTAGAATACTCAATAAACTGAAAACCATAGTTGCCTGAATGATCCAGTTGCTAGCCTAATTATTATAATGATTAAATCATTTGTTTTGATTGATTCTAAGTCATACTTTCTTAATGAGCATAGATTTTTTTTTTTTTTGAAACAGTGGCATAAGAGAAACTATTAATTATGTGCTTGGATATTCCTGGTGGCTCAGACGGTAAAGCGTCTGTCTACAATGTGGGAGACCCGTGTTCGATCCCTGGGTTGGGAAGATCCCCTGGAGAAGGAAATGGCAATCCACTCCAGAACTATTGCCTGGAAAATCCCATGGACAGAGGAGCCTGGTGGGCTGCAGCTCATGGGGTGGCAAAGAGTCGGACACGACTGAGCGACTTCACTTCACTTCACTTCACTACAATCAAAATGGCCTTCAGTGTTTGCTGAACTTACTGTAATACACTATGGTGGTTGGTTAGTCAGATGTTTTGAATGTTTGTATTTAGTATTTATCCATCATATTTATAAAATACATATCAGATTTTTTTAAATGTTAAAAGCAGTGATGTTGTTCAAAAGTTTTAAAAAGTAGCAAAAAGGTGCCAGAGAACAACATAAATGGATCTCCATCTTTCTGAGTAGTTGAAAAATAAAATTTATTAATTACCTGGGGTTTTGCAATGCCTCAAAGATCACTCATCTTTGACTCTAACTCAAAGACTTGTAACTCTGGAATATTTATTTGAGGTTAATATAAACTTCTTATAATGACTCCCTCTTTCCATTNCTCCATCTTTCTGAGTAGTTGAAAAATAAAATTTATTAATTACCTGGGGTTTTGCAATGCCTCAAAGATCACTCATCTTTGACTCTAACTCAAAGACTTGTAACTCTGGAATATTTATTTGAGGTTAATATAAACTTCTTATAATGACTCCCCCTTTCCATTTAAAGTAATATTTTAAATATAAATGCATAACATCCTCATTTAAAGGTATTATATAATATATATAATTTCATAATTTATGAATTACATTTACTTTAATATTGCTTTAATGATTCAAGATCTTAGAAAATTTAAGATCATTTATTTTGCCACACTGTGCATGTGGAACTTCCTCAACCAGGGATCGAACCCAGGCTTCCTGCACTGGAAAGATGGAGTCTTAACCACGGGACCACCAGGGAAGTCCTAAGATCACTGTTTTGATCATCAGTGCCAGTTGTACAAAATGGCTTATGGAGTATATATCATCTATTTCAAGTATATATCACCTATTTCTCTAAGTTAATCTAGATGCTCTGAGAAGCAGATGCCAAGACAGCATTAAATGGGGAAAGATTTTATGGCTTATGTGAAATGCTCGTGCTAAAAATACATTGGGGAGAGTTCAGATATGCTTGGGAGACAGGTCAGATGTTGATGCAAGTCTGCTCCTAAGTGAGGGAGAGAGAAGACTGTAAAGAAAGATGGTTGGGTGGTACCTCGTAGATTGCCGAACAATCAGTGGAAGGGTCAATGGCTATTAGCATGTCCTTGAGCCAAAGAATCTGCCTGCAATGCAGGAGACCCTGTTTCAATTCCTAGGTCAGGAAGATCTGCTGGAGAAGAGATAAGCTACCCACTCCAGTATTCTTGGCCTTGCCTTGTGGTTCAGCTGGTAAAGAATTCACCCTCAATGCAAGAGATCTGGGTTTGATCCCTGGCTTGGGAGGATCCCCTGGAAAATGGAACAGCTACCCACTCCAGTATTCTTGGCCTGGAGAATTCCATGGACTGTATATAGTCCATGGGGTCACAAAGAGTCGGACACAACTGAGCGACTTTCGCTTTCACTTGAGCCAATTTGGCTGACAGTATGTTTCTTTGCCTTCCTTTCTTTCCTTATTATTTTTTTAAACTGAAGTATAGTTCATTTATAATATTGTGTTTGCTATGGAGCACAGCAAAGTGACTCAGTTGTACATATATGCATCTTTTTCCAATTCTTTTCCATTATGGGTTATTACAAGATATTGAATATAGTTCCCTGTGCTAAAAGTAGCTCCTTGTTTATTTTATGAATGGTGGTGTGTATCTTAATCCTGTACTCTTAATTTATCCCTCTGCTCCTCTTTGCCCTTTAGTAACCACAGGTTTGTTTTCTAAGTCTATGAGTCTGTTTCTGTTTTGTAAATAAGTTCACTTGTATTATTTGTTAGATTCCACATGTAAGTGATATCATATAATATTTGTGTGTCTGGCTTACTTTGGTCAGTATGATAATCTCTAAGTCCATCCATGTTGTTGCAGTTGGCAATATTTCATTCTCTTTATGACAGTAATATTCTGTGTATATGTACCACATCTTTATCCATTTATCTGTCGATGGACATTTAGGTTGCTTCTGTGTCTTGGCTATTGTAAATAGTGCTGCTCTGAACATTGGAGTACATGTATCTTTTCAAATTAGAGTTTTCATCTTTTCCAGACATATGCCCAAGAGTGGGATTGCTGGGTCATTTGGAAACCCTATTCTTCAGTTTTTAAGGAACTTCCCTACTGTTTTCCATAGCAGCTGCACCAATTTGCAGGGAATGCCTTGTCTTCTCCGGCTGGTCTGCCTTAGTATTGCCACTGTACCTTACTCACTGTCTGGAAGCCATCTGTGAGATGCATGTCCTCAGCTCAAAAACTAAGGTGAATGTACAGTCCAAGAGCTGAGACCTTCAGTTAATTCCTTTCTCTGAAGTAGGGCATTTGTCAGGCACATTTCTCACTTTGGTGGCTGCCACAACCACTAAGTCAGCCTCTCCAAACCCAGTCTCTTTCCTGGTTTCTGCTCCTAAATTGTGAAGTGCCTCCTGGAAGGCTCCATCTGAATGGCCTGCCGATGCATCAAGTTCAGTGCTTCAGTGCATTTCAAAATGAACACTTGATTCTGTCCTAACTCATAACCACCATTCTCCCAAGCACCAAAGCATATCTTACCTCTTCTTTCGTTTGCCTTCCAAATGCAAATAACTAATGAATTCTGTCGATCCAGTGTCTATACCATTTTCCTTTCTCTTCTTAGCCCTCTGTAGGCCCCCAATGTTAGTTCTCAGGTTTAGACCTTCATCACATTTATGGTACATTATGCGCACGTCTGGCCTCTCTACGGGTGTCTCCCACCTCCCAGCTCTCCTCTCTAATCCATTTAAAGTGCTGCTTACAGGTCAGTCTCTTTGAAGGGCAGCCATTGTACTATTTCTATTCTGAAAATAAAAACTTTTCAGAGATAGCTGCACACTCATGTTGACTGCACCATTATTTACAAGAGCCAAGATATGGAAACAACCTGTCTATCAACAGATAAAATGGATAAAGAAGATGTGATCCATATGCACAGTGGAATATTAACCAGTCACGAGAAAGAAGGAAATCTGCCAAGTGAAACCACATGGATGGACCTTGTGTGCACTATGATAAGTAAAGTAAGTCAGACAGAGAAACCTATATGATCTCTCTGATATGTGGAACAGGAAAAAATTGCACTTGTAAAAACAGAGAGTAGAATGGTGGTTACCAGGATCCAGGGATAGGGATATGTTTTTGTTTGTTAAGATTATTATTATTTTTTTTATGTAGACCATTTTTAAAGTCTTTATTGAATTTGTTACAATATCTCTTCTGTTTTATGTTTTGTTTTTTTGGTCGCAAGGCATGTGGGATCTCAGCTCTCTGACAGAGATAAAACTCATATCTCCTATATTGGAAGGCAAAGTCTTAACCACTGGACTTCTAGGGAAGTCCCTAGGGAGATGTTAAAGTGCATAAAAACCTAAAAGAAGTAGGTGAATCCTGGAGAGCTAACTCACAAAATAATGGTTACAGTCAACAATATTATAAATTTCAGAGTTGCCAAGAGGCTAAATCTTAACTATTTTCAGCACACAAAAAAATAGTAAGTATTTTGATATGATAACATTTTTAACTAACATGACAGTAGTAATCATATTGCAATATGTGAATTACCAAGCCAACACATTCAGTTCAGTTCAGTTCAGTTCAGTTGCTCAGTCGTGTCCGACTCTTTGCGACCCCATGAATCGCAGCACGCCAGGCCTCCCTGTTCATCACCATCTCTCGGAGTTCACTCAGACTTAGGTCCATCGAGTCTGTGATGCCATCCAACCATCTCATCCTCAATCGTCCCCTTCTCCTCCTGCCCCCAATCCCTCCCAGCATCAGAGTCTTTTCCAGTGAGTCAACTCTTCGCATCAGGTGGCCAAAGTACTGGAGTTTCAGCTTTAGCATCATTCCTTCCAAAGAAATCTCAGGGCTAATCTCCTTCAGAATGGACTGGTTGGATCTCCTTGCAGTCCAAGGGACTCTCAAGAGTCTTCTCCAACACCACAGTTCAAAAGCATCAATTCTTCGGCCCTCAGCCTTCTTCACAGTCCAACTCTCACATCCATACATGACCACAGGAAAAACCATAGCCTTGACTAGATGGACCTTAGTTGGCAAAGTAATGTCTCTGCTTTTGAATATACTATCTAGGTTGGTCATAACTTTTCTTCCAAGGAGGAAGCGTCTTTTAATTTCATGGCTGCAGTCACCATCTCCAGCCAACACATTGTACACCTCAAACTTACACCATGTTATAGTTCAATTAAAGTTCAATAAAAACAAAGCCCCTTCAATGTCTCCCTATTTCTTATTAATTGAACTTCTATACCCGTAGCCTCTTCTGGTGTTGCTAGTGGTAAAGAACCCTGCTGCCAATGCAGGTAGACCTAGGAGACCCAGGTTTGATCCCTGGGTTAAGAACATTCCCTGGAGAAGAAAATGACAACCCACCCCAGTACTCTTGCCTGGAGCATCCCATGGACGGAGGAGCCTGGCAGGCTGCAGTCCATGGGGTTGTGGAGAGTCAGACACGACTGAAGCGACTTAGCATGCAGCCTCTCATTCAGGGCCTTCATGATCTGGCTCCATGATCTAGTTTTTCAACTTTTCCTCCTAAAATTCATTGTGTACACACTGGTTGTAGTCTTTCTGAGTTACAGAAGAACCACAATTATACTCTGAACTTTCTCATCTCCATGAATTTTCCTCCTAGACTTGGTTTTACTTTCTCAGTCCCATTATCCTTCAAAACCATCCATCACAACCCAGCTCAATTGTTATTTCCTTTGCAGATCTTTCTCCAAATCCCTTAACTGGAAGTGCTCTATTTGCTGACATTTCCTGGTAAATGAAATATGCCTCCAGTTTACAATGGAATTTTTGTTATAGGATGTGGGAATAAGTATACATTATCAAACATATCAAAATTGATTTTGTGAGGAGAAATGTATTATCTGGTTCATGCAAATACAAATACTGTGATCTAGCAGAAAGGCATCAATTCTGGGTATGTAGAACTCTTGGCCCTGAAAAATGGAAAATGCAAATTTCAAAAGAAATATTTTGGTGTCATGGAATACTGGCAGATAGCAGGCAGCCACCTAGCAATTTTACTTGTAATTGGAAATCACATAATACAGTAAAGCAAATGCCACTACAGAATTCCAACAAGTACCATAATTAAAACCAAGCCACAAGAAAGTAAATGTGGCTGAATTATTATATAGATAGCTGAAGTACATTTAGGAAGAAATCATTATGAACAAGAACAAAAGATAAAGCAAAACAATACAGCTGAATGAACTTCAATATCATGTTTATACTTGAAGTGCTTGTTGAATATTAGTACCTTGCAAAAAACAGTTTTTTAAAAAAGGAAATAAATACATTCACTTGCACATGATATTACTCCAAAACCCTTGTTGCATTTAGCTATGGCTTTTTTGAGGAGTAAATTTAAATATAAAATGTTTGAGGAATAACTGAAACACTATATTGGATCAGCCTGTGGTCTGTGGTTTTTAAATTCTTCCTAAGAAAGATGGCAAGAGGATGCAAACGCACAGACTTTGTTGCTGTTTTTTCCCTTCTTTTGAACCCCCACAGCACAGTGCCTGGCATCTCTCAGTGCATGTGGCCATGTCAACCTGCTACCGGGTCTCTACTGGATCCCACTGGACTAGGATTCTTGAGGGTTGGCTGTGTGTTACTCCAGCTTTATATCTTCACAGTCATTTGCTCATGGATGAAAGAAAGAAATGAGATTGAATGGGCCATCAGCTGAAATAGAAGGAAAAGTAGAGGCCGATCAGACAGATAAAGGAAAAAGGGGAATCAAGGGCTGAGAAGAGCACCTGGGGAGGATATTCTTGGGATAGTAGGTTCTGTATAGGGAGGAACTATCAGAAAAGCAGCTGAACTAGCAGAAGTCGAATCATAAACACTTCCTACATCACATTGAAGAGTTTGGACTGTATTCTTTAGACCACTGGGAAATCATTCAAGGAAGTGGAAAGATGAGACTTTGAGAAAGATCATTCCAGCAGACCATGAGAGTTAGATGGGAGTGTGGGGGAGGGATAGACATGTGGCCATGGGGACGGGGAAGACCAGCTAGGAGGAGGCTTTTGCAACATTTCAGACATGCCATGGCTAGAGCTGGTTCTAAAGCCGAAGTTGGGGAACAAAGCAAATGAAAGAATCATATCTGAAAGCTTCAAGCAGAGGGACTTGCTCATCAGCTGTACACAGGCCAGGAGAGGGAGTCCAGGAAGAGTCTCAGGTATTTCGTGGTGGTACCATCTACTGAGCAGTGTTTTAAGGAATAAAATGAATTCCACTTTGGGACCTGAGATAAATGGAAACAGTGAAGGTTATAAATAAATTGAAGAAATGTGATTCAAGAGAGAGCTGGAGAGCCGAGAGAGAGCTGTTTATTATACTATACTTAACTGTGCTTTATCTTTCCATATCTCAGGCTATCATTCTTCCCTTCCAATAGTTTTTTTCCAGCTTTCAGAAACTCTTAATATTCTGTATAGAAGAGTGCTTCCAAAATCCTCTATTTTTTTCCCCGTAGGTAAAGCCTTCTTGGCCTGCTGTTTCATGTGTCTTACTGATCTTACAGAGCCCACCTCACTTTTTTTACCCCAAATATAACATTTAGAGGGCTTCCCAGGTGGCACAGTGGTAAAGAATCTGCCTGCAATGCAGAAGACCCAGGTTCGATCCCTGGGTTGGAAAGATCCCCTGGAGAAGGGAATAGCAACTCACTCCAGTATCCTTGCCTGGAGAATCCCATCGGCAGAGGAGCCTGATGGGCTACAGTTCACGGGGTCACAAAGAATTGGACA
Source organism: Neotragus pygmaeus (assembly GCA_006410875.1). Classification (NCBI taxonomy): domain Eukaryota; kingdom Metazoa; phylum Chordata; class Mammalia; order Artiodactyla; family Bovidae; genus Neotragus; species Neotragus pygmaeus. The sequence continues at coordinate 22,088 of SJYV01030685.1, forward strand.
CGACTGAGTGATTAACACAGACATACGCATAACATTTAAAAAAAAAATACCTGATAGACCACTAAGTCATCCTAACAGGAGATTATTTTTCAGCATGCAATAAGAACATCTCCAGCATCCCAGAATCCTCAAAGGGTAGCACCTTTCCAATATTTTTTGTATCAAATTGTGAATCAGTCTACTTGGTGAGCTTTAGTATAAAGCTTTATCAAATTGAACCTGTAAATTCCCAAGTGCCAGTCAGAATCTGTGATATTAATACTTTCATGGGCAAAAGACGCCATGCCCCTTTTAAAAATATAGTGACTCTCTACCTCTCTAAAGCAGTACATTATCTTTACTGTAAGAAACAACAAAGAGGTCTTTCTAAGGCAGGACTAGAGGTTTGTATAGGAAATTTAGGTAAAATTTAAAGTAGAAAGAAAGAAAAAGAAAACATTTTAGCTGAATTTTGAACTTTTTTCCATTCAGAAGCAAATTTAGGGGCTTCCCTGGTGGTCCAGTGGCTAATACTCCACACTCCCAGAGCGGAGGACTTGAGTTCGATTCCTGATCAGAGAACAAGATCCCACATACTTCAGAAAGAAAAAAATTAAGTACAATAAATTCACAACCAACATAAAACAGCTCACTGTCTCAAGACATTTACTTTATTTTTTAAAGGATAAATTTATCTTTGTGGGGGTCTAAATAAACATGTAAGTGAGAATCACTGATTTTTACCAGTGATATGAAACCACCTCTGGGCCACATAAGCTCAGATAGAACTGATTTGGTAACTTCTCCTAAAGCAGAAAGTGAGAAGTTTTCAACTGCGGGAGAATTTCTAAATTTCAGACAACACACACTTATGTTGGAACATATCCCAAGACCTTGGAACCAATACTCAAATTACCTATGACACATAGGCCAGAATTTAAGCACTTGAATTCTCAACACACAGATCATCTCATATCGATGACAAACAAATTCACAGCTGCCAAGTTTTATGATTCAGTTAGGAGACAGGAGACAATTTATTGAAACTTTCCCCATGATCTCAGTATCCTAGGACTTTATGGTGGAAAGCTGGAAAGTAGGAAAGATAATAAGTTGTGGAATAATTTGAAATAGGAAATATTGAAATTCTACTTTTAAGAACCAGGATAATAACTGGACTTCTTTGTGTTCCGATCCTGAGATGTGCAGGTAAAGTTTGTTGTTATCGTTGTCATTTCAGTCACTAAGTTTTGTCTGGCTCTTTTGCAACCCCATGGACTATAGTCCACCAGGCTCCTCTGTCTGTGGAATTTCCCAGAGAAGAATACTGGAGTGGGTTGCCATTTCTTTCTCCAGGGGATCTTTCTGACTTAGGGACTGAGTCTGTGTCTCCTACCTTGGCAGGATTTTTCTTTTTCTTTTTTTTAACCATTGAGCCACCAGGGAAACCCCAACAGGTAAAGTTTAATGACTTTTGTTCTCTTTGTTTTGATTCCTGGATAATCATAGATGTCCAAAGGAGAGTTTGGCTGCACTGGGTTTCCATAGATGATTACACAGTATTTTTCATTTGTTCTGAATGGTGAATGTTTTTCCTTACGAACAGTGAAACAGAGCAGGACCCTGTGGTCCTTCCCCCCATGTCCTCTGCCTGCCTTTTGTCTGTGGTGGAAAGCATTAGTCAAAGTATAAGTTTAATCCGAGAAGTGAGAACATGTGGACACAGAGGAAAGTAGGCAAAGGAGATGAAATAACAATTGTGTACCAATTAAGCATAGTCAAGGTCCTTTAGTTCCTTCTCAAGGGCCATAGATAATATTCTGAGCCATATCCTGTGAATTCTTATAGATACTAAAACATTAGGTGGAAGAAGTTAACTATGTGATGATCAGACTGTACCCACGATATAAGCTGCCACAATTGTGAGAACTGACCTGAAAGAAATGGGAAAAAATGGACCCTAGAACTAAATATTAACTGTACCTAAAACAACCAAAGTGACACTGGTCAGGACCACTGACCAGTCTGAAGATGACTGTGCAGCTTCTGCCTGTAGCCCCTCTCCCCCAGCTCTGCCTACTGGGGGAAGAACGGAGGAGGGAGTCGGCTTTTGGACATGTCTGCCCTGTCTCACAGCTGCCGGCATCTGAAATAAAGCCAACTTTCCTTTTCACCAACCTGGCCTGTTTATTGGCTTTGGGGCAGTGAGCAGCCAGATCTCCCACTTTGTGGTAACAATAGTACCAGTCACTTTAACAGTGATAGAAAAAAGTCTCTATTTCAGAGCTCATTAGGAGAAAATGTCCCCACAGATGCTTACCATTTTCTATATTCCAGGCATTGTGAAAATGAGAGTCATTCAGTTGTGTCCAACTCTTTGCAACCCCATGGACTATAGCCTGTCCTTTTCCTCTTTCCACTGGACTGGGTAGCCATTCCCTTCTCCAGAGGATCTGCCACACCCAGAGATCAAATCCATGTCTCCCGCATTGCAGGTGGATTCTTCACTGTCTGAGCCACCAGGGAACTGGCTGTTTAATTGAAATGACTCAATTTCATTTAATGAAATTCATTTATGAATTCAATTTATGTCAACTCTAAATATGACACATGTATCTGTTATGTGTTGCTGTGTAACAAATTAAGCAAATCACCACAAACTCAACCCATTTACTAGTTCATTGCTATGTAGAAATCTGGGCAGTATGGCCACAGTGCACCTGAATGCTCAGAGTCTCTAGTAGCTAAAATCAGGTATCAGCCTCGCTCTGTTCTCAGCTGGATGTCAGGATCATTTTTCCAAGTAGAATTTAGTTCCGTGAATGAGGCTGGCTGTCAGTGGGGAATTTCTTTTTGCTGGCTGTCAGTAGGGAGCTGGCTGTCAGTGGGGAGCTTCTTAGCTTATAGAGACCTCCTACATCCTTTGCCCCGTGGTCCCCTCCATCCTCAAAGCCAATGGAGAGTCTCCATTGTGTTGAATATGCCTCACACTTCAAATGTCTCTTATTGGATCACTTAGTTTAGGCCAAACTTGGATAACTTCCCTACTTTAAGGTCGTCTGATTTCAGATCATAACTGCATCTGCAAAATCCCTTCACAATAGCACCTAGATTCATGTTAGATTGACTAGGGGAAGATGTGTGTACCCTAGAGGGTAGGGGTATAGAGGACAGTCATAGAATCTTGCTCCTCAGTTGCACAATTCTGTAATCAAATTGTCAGCTAGGCTGTTTTCTCATCTGAAGGCTTGACTGGGGGAGAATGTGCTTCCAAGATGATTCAGCTTGTTGGCAGAATTCATGTACTTGTAACTGTGTGGTTGAAGTGAACTGAAGTGAAAGTCACTCAGTCGAGTCCGACTCTTTGCGACCCCATGGACTATAGTCCATGGAATTCTCCAAGCCAGAATACTGGAGTGGGTTGCCTTTCCCTTCTCCAGGGAATCTTCCCAAGCCAGGGATCAAACCCAGGTTTTTTGCATTGCAGGCAGATTCTTTACCAGCTCTGTAGTTGAGGACTTTGGAGTTTTGTTGGCTGTTGGCCGAGTCACTCACTGGTCCTAGTGGTACCCCAACAATGCCCTGCCATAGAACCATGTATCTCAATAGGCAGCTTGGGACATGGCTGTTTTGCTTCTTGAAGACCAGTAAGAGAGTATCATTGTCCAGTCTGCTAACACAGAATCTTATGTGATGTAATCTAACTATAAAAGTGTTATCCTATTCTCTTTGCTGTATTCTTTCTTTATTTTCTGCTTCTTGGAGTTCCTTATTAAAATTTTTTTTTTAATTTTGTATTGGGTTATAGCCAATTAAAAATGTTGTAATAGTTTCAGGGGGACAGCAAAAGGACTCAGCCATATATATATACATGTATCNGGCAGGAGGAGAAGGGGACGACCGAGGATGAAATGGTTGGATGGCATCACTGACTTGATGGACGTGAGTCTGAGTGAACTCTGGGAGTTGGTAATGGACAGGGAGGCCTGGCGTGCTGCGATTCATGGGGTTGCGAAGAGTCGGACACGACTGAGAGACTGAAATGAACTGAACTGAACTGAAGCAGTAGCCATTATTTTATACTCCTTTTCTCTCATTGGATGATTTATGCTGCATCTTTCATTCATGAATTTATCGAAATCTATACTGAAACCCATATATTTTTCTTAAAAAATTTATTTTGAAACATTATGTAACTTCACACATTTAAAAATATTTATGCATTTATTTATTTTTGGCTGTGTTGGGTCTTCGTTGGTGCTTGGGCTTTTCACTAGTTTTGGGGAGTAGGGGCTTTTCCTTTTGCAGTGCAAGAGCTTCTCACTGCAGTGGCTTCTCTTGTTGCAGAGCACGGGCTCTAGGGCATGCAGGCTTCGGTAGTTGCAGCTCCTGGTCTGGAGCTCAGGCTGAATATTTGTGGTGCATGGGCTTAGTTGTACCATGGCATGTAGCATCTTCCCAACCCAGACATTGAACCCATGTCTCCCACATTAGTAGGTGGATTATTTACCACTGAGCCACCAGGGAAGCCCCAGTATTTTTCTTGATATAAGGACTTTGGTTAATCCTTATCCAGTCTTTTCAGTTTTACTTCTTTTCATGCATTTGGTAAAGTGAAGTGGTCCACATTCATTCTCTAGTCACATTATTATGATGCTGATTATGCTTTCTTAAACACTTTTAATTTCCAAACTATTAATAAGTCTCTTGAAGGAACTGAATTTTAAGATAAATTTCCTTTAACATATTTTAATTATATGTGTCTTGTTCTTAAATGAGGTTGAGTGGTAAACTATGGCTAAAGCGGGGATTAAATCTGGAGACTGTTGGTGGTTAAAAAAATTATGTGGATATCTATCTGTCTATCATCTATCTGTCTATTTATATAGTTTGTAGCATTGGGTCAAGAGATGTATGTGGGGATGATCACTGATCATAGAACCTAACATCCTGGGGATTTACAGTCTGCATGTTCAAGGGAACATGAATCAAACTTAATGAATTAAATTGAGCAGCACCAGTTCTGTGCTCAGCTCTACACCAACCTCTATACAGGAACAAAAATGAGATACACTTCGTTTTCTGTTCTGAGGCTTACAGTGTTGCCAGGGAAACAAAGCTCATGCATATTAGACAGACATACTGTAAGATGGCATAGGATTGCATTAAAATTAGATAGATGAGTATATGAGTATAAGTGATATCAGATCTCAAAGGAGGTAGGATGGGTTAGAGAGGGCTTGCTAAAGAAGCTTTGGGTTATAAGTAGAGTTTGGAAAGGCAAAAATTAGTGAAACACCCATTCAGGGATGGAATTTTTTTTAAAAAAACACCCAAAGCATTTTGTATTGGGATATAACTGATTAACAATATTGTGTTAGTTTCAGGTGAACAATGAAGGGACTCAGCCATACACGTATATGTATCCATTCTCCCCTAAACCCCATTCCCATCTAGGCTGGCACATAACGCCGAGCAGTTCCTGTACAATAGATCTTTGTTGGTTATCGATTTTCAATGTAGCAGCGTATACACGACATTTCCTAAGTCCGTAACTATCAGGGATGGGAAATATTTTGAACACTAGTTTGCCATTAGAACTGACCCTAACCTCTTTGAAAGACAATAAGAGAGCAGAATAGGGATTTATGTTAGGGAGAGGGTAGTAAGCATTGACTCTATCTAATCTTTATGAGATAATCATCACTCTTATTTTGTGACAGTAGACGTTAGGGTAATGGGGGTTAAAATATCTATTTGCAACATAAAAATGCCAAAATGTGAAAGGACATACTCTTTGTCACACTGTAGGATGTTAAGATAGGATTCAATTGTCCAGTTTTTTGTCTCGCTTGTTTTAAACAGAAAACCCTACTATGACTCTTTCAATATTTTAAAACTCCAAAACCTTGTGACTAGCCTTACATGTAATTGCAAATGAAAACCAGAGACAACAAAACAGGATATTAATTTCTCATCTAATTAAAAGATGTCATAAAGTATAAAATGCTTCATCTTGTCTTACAATTATGCGAGTTGAAAAAGTACTTTTCAGTCCACACTTTCTTTAGATTCCTACAACAAATCTTTCAATAGCAACCATGGTTTATAGGCAGCTACTTTCTATTGTAATAACCTATCTAAAAAGTTATATTTCACTGTATGTAACGGAAGAATGTATTTTAAGTGGCTATTTATAAATTACAATTGCACTAAATCATCAGGCAATAGTATTTGTTGAGAAAGCTAGTAATTGAATGTTATTACCCAATTGTTTATGACCTTATCATTTTTCAGAGTCTCTCAGAAACCAATTTTGTACAATGAGCTATTGGTGTAAGTAGACAGTTAGAAATTCTCATAAGCTGAAATCTACTTCTCCCAGCTATAAATTCTTTGTCTAGTAAATACAAGCTCATCTTGTGCTCATAAAGTAGGGCACTACACTACTTTTCTGCTATTTTAGTACCTCTTGAATGTGTTTCCTTTCTAACTGAAAAAAGAATTGAGCTCATAAATTCTCCCTGAACTCCTAAGAGCCACAGTAAGCACTGCCTACCAAGAATCTATTCCAGTAGATAGGCCTGGGATCAATATTGATCGTGACATTAAATAAATGGGTCTAATCTTCCCTTTTCAACACTCAAGGCTATAAGTAATGTGATCTCAAAGAAGCACAACAGGAAAAGTAGGCATGGGAGTGGGGAACCCAGCCTTATGTCTTGTGCCAGAAAACAGACTAATTGTCTTTTGAAGTGTCTATTTCTAGGTCAGACAGCAAAGGGGAATGGAGCCTCCCAAATTCACTTTAAATGTAGCTAGAACATGAGGGCTGCCTAGTTTTTTTTATTACAGGTTGTGAAGTACACAAGGGTCTGCTAAGGGGGCAAATAGAGTTAAATCCATCTCTCATTTGGCTTGCTAGTCTGTGTGCCTACATGAGAATATATCTGCTTAGATGAAGGGGTATCGTTTCCTTATTCACACAACTGCTCTCGTGTGGATGGGCTGTGCCCTACTAAAGACTGTCCCATTGGCCCCCAAAGCAAATCTATTAACCATACCTGTGGAATCTTGTGTGTGTGTGTGCATGCACATGTTCATTTGTGTCTAACACTTTGTGAACCCATGGACTGTAGGTCCACTAGGCTCCTCTGTCCACAGGATTCTCTAGGCAAGAATACTGGAGTGGGTTGCTATTTCTTTCTCCAGGGTATCTTACTGACCCAGGAAGTAATAAATGTAATAAATGTCTTCACCTGGCTTATTCTAGTTAAACATGTGCCTTGCTTTCTCTGTGTGAAGCCATCTTAAGAAGAAATTCTCAACATATGTTGAAGACAACTTTCAACTCTCTTCAACAACAAAGGAAAAAAAAAAACATATTCCAGCTTCATAAAAAGTTGCAGTTTATGTTAATCCTTCACTTGCTATGAAATTTAAAATAATATTTAGTTTCAAGACAAAACATAATGTTACTAGTTTCTTACATGGATCCTTCTGTTCAGTTCAGTTCAGTCGTTCAGTCGTGTTCGACTCTTTGTGATCCCACGGACTGCAGCACCCCAGGCTTCTCTGTCCATCGCCAAATGCTGGAGCTTGCTCAAACTCACGTCCATCGAGTTGGTGATGCCATCCAACCATCTCATCCTTGTCACCCCCTTCTCCTCCCGCCTTCAATCTTTCCCAGCATCAGGATCTTTTCAAATGAGTCAGTTCTTCGCATCAGGTGGCCAAAGTATTGGAGTTTCAGCTTCAGCAGCAGTCCTTCCAATGAATATTTAGGACTGATATCCTTTAGGATGAACTGGTTTGATCTTCTTGCTATCCAAGGGAATCTCAAGAATCTTCTCAACACCACACTTCAAAAGCATCAATTCTTCGGCACTCAACTTTCTTTATGGTCCATCTCTCACATCCATTCATGGCTACTGGGAAAACCATAGTTTTGACTAGACAAACTTTTGTCAGCAAAATAATGTTTCTGCTTTTTAATATGCCGTCTAGGTTTGTTATAGCTTTTCTTCCAAGCAGCAAGTGTCTTTTAATTTCATGGCTGCAGTCACCATCTGCAGTGATTTTGGAGCCCAAGAAAATAAAGTCAGTCACTGTTTCCATTGTTTCCCCATTTGACATGGATCCTTACTACCTGCTAAATAGTTTCAGGTGGAACTAGTAGTGAAGAACCTGCCTGGCAATGCAGGAGACAAAGGAGCCATGGGTTCAATTCCTGGGTTGGGAAGATCCCCTGGAGTAGGGCATGGCAACCCACTCCAGCCTTCTTGCCTGGAGAATCCCCTGGAGAGAGGAGCCTGGTGGGCTATAGTCCATGGGGTCATGACTGAAGCAACTTAGTAGGCATTCAAACAGTTCTATGGTATGATTCCTAGTGACACTTTGTCATTCCATAGTTGACATTATTATTCAAACTCAGAAGGTATAATTTTATCTTCATTGCCTTTCTTTATTTTTAAAAAAATATTTCTTCGTTTATCTGGCCATGCCAGGTCTTAGTTGTGGGATGCAGGATCTTCGATCTTCTTTGGGGCAGTTGGGATCTTAGTTGAGGCATGTGGAATCTAGTTCCCTGACCAGGGTCCTCTGCATTAGGAACTCAGAGTCTTAACCACTGGACCAGCAGGGAAGTCCCCAGAGACTCTTTAGAGTGTCCACTATTCTATTAGGGGCTTCCCAAGTGGCTCAGTGGTAAAGAATCCACCTGCAAGAGACTCAGAAGATGCAGTTCTGGTTCCTGGATCAAGAAGATTTCCTGGAGAAGGAAATGGCAACCCATTCCACTATTCTTGCCTGGAGAATCCCATGGACAGAGAAGCTTGATGGGCTACAGTGCATGGGGTCGCAGAGTCAGACATGAATGAGCACTCACACACTCTTCTGTTACTGTTACTCATAAGTTCTTTGGTTGTCTGGCCTTGGCCTGATGAATGAGGGAATCATGTAAGATTCCTCCACCATCAACACCCTTAAACTGCCCTCGTGTAACTCTGCTACCCACTCTAGCTTTATTTACTGCTTTATTTTTACTGCATATGTACTTCCTTCTCCATCTTTCCACTTCCCCTTTTCTGGCACAATATGAATCCTTTTCCCTGATATTAGGAGTATCCTAATATCCTTGCGGGTGAGGCTCTTGTTGATCAAGTGTTCCTATTTTGTGAGTGGAAGAGTAAGTAAATAGTGGGGAACCAAACAGGCCCAAACACAGCAAATTCCCATCCACTCTTTCTGGAATATGCCCTGAGATTGTCTCTTGTGTCTTGGCTCAAACTAGTCCATCTAACTAGATGAGTTTTCCCATTCTATTGTCCTCTTAAAATCAAACTTACTCTAATATTCAAGTCAAAGGTTGATTCTTAAAGTATTTCCTGAAATAGGATATTTTACTTCCTCTCAGTATACATTTTTTAAAAAAACTTTTAATTTAATATTTGAGTATAGCCCATTAGCAATGTTGTGATAGTTTCAGGTGGACAGCGAAGGGGACTCAGCCTCACATATACACGTATCCATCCTCCCCCAGACTCCCTTCCCATTCAGGCTACCACATAACATTGAGCAGAGTTCCCTGTGGTCTACAGTAGAACCTTGTTGGTAATCCATTTTAAAAGCACACATCATTTTAATATATATTTTTAAAATTTTTATTTATTTGTATGCATGTGTGCTCAGTTGTGTTCAACTCTGTGACCCCATGGAGTTAGGCTGAGCCTGGTCTTAGTTACAGCACGTGGGGTCTTTAATTGCAGCAAGTAGAATCTAGTCCCCTGACCAGGGACTGAATTCCGGTCCCCTGCATTGAGAGCATAGTCTTTTTTTTTTTTAATATATATATATATAAATATATATATATGTGTGTATATATACATATATATATATGTATGTAATATATGTATGTATGTATGTGGGTGGGTGTGTCTACAGGAATCCCAGAAATAAAGCTCTCTAATCTTCTGGGCTCAGTGACTTAACAGCAAGAGAAATAAAATGGCTATCCAATTCCAAGAAGGATCGTGCTGGGTCACCTGCTCATGAATGCTTCTGCCGGAACCTCACGCTCCGGACCCAAAGGAGAGTACAGAGTCTTAACTGCTGGACCATTGGGGAAGTCCCTTCTTAGAGTACATCTTACAGATTTAGAAGCAACTTGAGGCTGAATGAGAGCACCGAAGGCCAGATAGATGGGAGCCAGGATGCCAGTCCTCAGACAGCAAGTAGGGGTCTAAAGGTTAGGGAGATACACAGACCACCTCCAGCAAGTTAAAGCCAAGAATGTGGAGCAAGTGATAAAGCAGGTCAAGATCCACCAAAGCCAAAATTTTGGAGATTTTCTTTTAAGTTTATATCCAGCTTTTGACGAAATGTTCTTGCTTTCTGAAGAGCTGGTGTTTGTGAGCAGTTCCAGAATTTTCAGTTCTTAGTTTTTTCTTCTAATACTCATCACACTGCACCTGGCACCTTGAAAGTGTTCATCTCCCTTATTAGTCTATAAGCCTCCTGAGGCCTGACACTATCTTGCTCATCTCACCTTCATTGTCTAGTGAGCGCTGTTTGCAAAGGGATGTCAACAAATATCTCTTGAGTTGTAGTTCTAAAGATGAATTGAATTTGTGGAAACTACTGTGAATTTAATTTTACACATGTTGAGAGTACAGACTTGCAGGGCATTCAGAGGGAATATCAGCAATCAGCTGAAATAAAAAGACTTGAGATCTGGAGGGAGTGGATGGATGGAGAGACACATTTGGATGCTTTCCACATATGGATGAAAACCTAAGATGTGTGTGTAGAGGTAAAAGAGCTCTAAGTTGAACATTGAATAGAGGGGGAATATAAATTTATTGATTATGCCAACATTTACCAATAATCTATTTTAAAATTATTTAAAAAATTTTAACATTTATTTATTTTTGGCCATGTCATACAGCTTAGTTCCCTAAACAGGGATGGAACCCAAGCCCCCTCCAGTGGAAGCTCAGAGTCCTAACCACCGGACCACCAGGGAATTCCTTTACTAATAATTTAGGGTGTTCCAAGCATTTAAGTAGGTATGATTATAGAAATATACTTAATGGAATAAGATAGTCTCTACCATCAAAGGTCTTCAGTCTTTCAGTGGTAGCAATAGACTAATGAAGAGATGACTGTAAATATATTAATATTATAAATATTGTAAATATATTAATATATATATTAATAATATGCAAGAAAGTGGATATGACAGTGATTTTAAAAATTAACACAATAGGTTTTTTTTTTTTGGTTGTAATGAGATCACTGAGCATCTTAGAAAATTCTGCTTCAGAGCAGTAGTGAGGCAAATCTGCATTAAGTTTGTCATACTTATTATGTGGTGACCTAAAAATATATGTACATTTTAATAAATTCTAAATTATTATTATTAAAGAAGAAAAAAAGAAGAAGAGTATGACAGAGGATGAGATTGTTGGATGGCATCACCAATTCAATGGACATGAGTCTGAACAAACCCCAGGAGATAGTGAAGGACAGCGAAGCCTGGTAGCCTGGCGTGCTGCAGTCTGTGGGGTCTCGAAGAGTTGGATACCACTGAGCGTCCAAACAACATTATTAGGTGCAATACCTCTTAAGAAAATTTACATAGCTCCACGTTTGTTTCACTTCAAAATATACTGTTTTTTTCCACTAAGTGTGATGATCTGAATAATCTAAATGTTTTAGTTGATCTTCATTTATAAACATAGGATTTTAATGACCATATTAGTCCAAACCATAAAGCTCTGGAATCCTACGTGAATGAATTGTTTGGAGAAAGATGAAAGAGTGGTGGTAAAAAAAAAAAAGTGTAATGAGCTTACTCTCATGGCCCCATTTTATTCTGGTCATAATAAAGTACTTTCCAGCTTCAATTTATTTTTAGACATCGAGAGAAGATTAGGCGACCGCCATATTTAAAGACCTGAACAGACATTGATGACCCATTTTGCACACTGAAGTTTTGTTCTAGTGTTTCTTGTGCCACTGCTGGTAGTTTACAGTTGCATGTGGTTTAAACTATAAAGGACATTCTTCATTTCAGCTAAAACAAATTCTACAGCCTTTCACCAGGAAAAGAAAGTTGCCTCTCCCATAAATTACCAAGTATTTAGAAAGGTGTGGAGCCCACATGCAAAAAAAAGGGTTGCAACCTATTGAGAAAAATACAATGAGGCAGTTACAGAGACTTCATACCTGCCAGGTGTTGCTCAGAAATTATGCATCACTGTGTATGTGAAAGTACATAGCAGAGACTGGCACACCACATACGCCTTGCTGCACATAATTGAAGTCTCAATAGTTTTATTTTTTAGTATATAATTGGAAAAGATTCTCTTGGCAGATATCATTAATCAGTGGTTATTTATGTATTGATAAATCAATTCTAGATAGAAGTGAGAGGATTATCCATGAAGTCTTAATGTCAACAGTTTCAGAGGATCTGAAACCAGTGACTTTCTTAAGAGGGAAGGGAAAAATTAGGCTATTTATTTTTGTTAGGCTTTTTGATCTAGATTTCTGGTCTGGGTAAAATTAATAGCAAGAGATCTTGTTTCATTTCCTTATCAATTGGTATTCACTACTTTCATAAAATGCGTTTAAAAATATTAAACACGAAATTAAAATATATGATATGTAATATAACTAAGATTTTGATGCTTTCTCTCAAATATGTTCTAAATGATTAGCCCATGAATTGACGAATCATTGGGAATTATTGGCAGCATTTCTTTTCTCTTTATTTTTCTTGGCTGGAAACAACAGAAATTTATTCTCTCATAGTTCTGGAGGCTGGAATTCTGAAACCAGCATCACTGGGGTGAAATCAAGGTGTTGGCACAGCTGTGCTCCCTCCAGGAGCTTTAAGGGAGAATCCATTCCTTGCCTCGTTCATCTTCTAGAGGACACCTGCACTCCTCGGCTTGTGATCCCTTCCTCCATTTTCAAAGCCAGCTGAGCAGCATCTGCATCAGTGATCATGTTGCTTTCCTCTCCCTTGTCTGTGATATCTCCCTCAGTCTTCCTCTTACAAGGACACTTGCAATGGCATTCAGGATGCATCCAGACAAACTTGCATAATCTTCTGTGTTGAGATCCCTAAATTAATCACTCTTGCAGAGTCTCTTTAGTAGCATTTGCGGGGTCCAAGAATTAGGATGTGGAGATCTTTGGGCATCAATGTTCAACCCATCACATGTACCACTTACTAGTTGTGTGTCTGTGGGCAAGCTTCCTCCCCTCTCTGTACCTCTGAAGCCTCGTTTTTTTGTTTTTGTTTTTTAGTTTAAATTTATATATTTTTAAGTGGAGGATAATTGCTTTACAATATTGTGTTTGTTTCTGCCATATAACAACATGAATCAATCATAGGTATACATATGTCCCCTCCCTCTTGAGCCTCCCTCCCACCTTCCACCCCATCCCTCCACTCTAGGGTTTCCTGGTGGCTCACTAGTAAAGAATTCACCCACCAATGCAGGAGAAATGGGCGCAGCCCCTGGTGGATCCTCATTTTTCAAATGGATATAATAATAGTACTTAAGTTATGGTTCTTAGGATTAAATATGAAGTGTTGAGCACATGGTCTGGCATGCAGTAGGTACTCAACAAATGAAAATTGTTATTATCTTATCATCATCATCATCATCATGCCCTTTAAATGTGCCAGGCACATACTAAGTGCTAGGAATCCAAGGATGAAAAGACACATTTCTTGTCCTCAAAAGTTTATAATTCCCTGGAGACACACAAATGCAAACAGTGTACCTTCAAATTGCTTGGGCTGCATGCATTTCTTAAGGGAATTTCACTAACTCCATTTTATTTGAACTCAAGTAGTAAGCACCTTGCATGATCATTTTTCAAAAAAAAAAAAAAGAATTATTTGGCTGTGTTGGGTCTTAGTTGTGGCTTGTGGGCTCAGAGATGTCTCCTTAGCATGATATTTTAATCAGGAATAAATAATAGGCCTCATGATTTCACAACTCTATGTCAATTAATTTAATGCTTATAAGTGAGGTTAATAGTAAGATAAAGCAAATTCAGATATTCGTTAAGTAAGAGACTCATTTAACCAATCAAACAACCCCTCTTTGCTGGGTATTATTATGGGTGGTGGGAGTTGAGCTGAGGAAGAGTTGGGAATCTTACTCAATTTTCAGGTTAATAAGCAAGCCTGTTATTGTGTCTGGATGCTGGCAGGAGACAAGAGGCTGGGGTCAAAGATGAAGGACTTTGTTACTCAGGGCACAGCAGCCAACATGAGCTTCCTCTTTGCTTGTTCCAGTTTCTCACATCCCTCAGTTTCCACAGGATAACTCAGGTGGGCCTACCTGGATGCTTCCACACGTGTTGGGTTGCATTACAGGAGAGCAACACTTGCTTGGAGAATCCATCAGTTTCAGAGAGAACAAGTTGTTCTTTGAGGGGAGTTGTTACCTCTTCCCTCTCAAGTTGCTGTTGCTATTTAGTCACTAAGTTGTGTCTGACTCCTTGCAACTCCCTGGACTATAGCCCTCAGGCTCCTCTGTCCGTGGGATTCTCCAGGCAAGAATACTGGAGTCGGTGACCATTTTCTTCTCCAGGAGATATTTCTGACTCACGGATCAAACCTGCATCTCCTGCTTGGCAGGCAGATTCTTTGCCACTAAGCCACTTGGGACGCCCTTCCCTCTCAAGTTGCTTGTAACCCTGAGAAACTGCCCAGGTAAGACCAGTGGAGGCCTTGTGTTCTTGGCATACTTAGCATGACTCTGATGGGACTCTTAGGGCCCATTAGCTGATTGCCTCTCCCAACAGATCCCTAGATCTTTGTCCTTACAGAGCTTATAATCTATTATTAGGCTTCTTACTGGTTTAAAGGATTTCATCCTTGCCTGTTTCTTCTTTCTGAATTGCTGTCAACATTGCTTTGAAGCTTGAACTGGCCTTTCCCCCATATTTGCTTTTTATTCTCACTATTGCTTCATCTTCCATTGCTATTTACATTTCCCCTGTTAAGTCTCATGCATAAGTCAAATACTGCCTATATCCTAGAAGTCACATTGCTATCATAAAGACTGGACTGAGTTCCTCAAGACGTTTTCAAGCAGTTTCCTCAAAGCCTCACTATCTATTCAGGGTGTTTCTCTGGCCTAAAGCAATTGTCACATATAGGCCTGAAGACAGGTCAGTCAGAGTTTTGTCAAGGCAGTTATTTAGCCTGGATCACTCTGAGTTGGGTCTCAAGACTCTGGCCTTTGTGTCTGCTATGGCTAGCTGAAAGTCAAAGTGAAAGTTGCTCAGTCTTGTCCGATTCTTTGCAACGCCATGCTCTGTCCATGGAATTCTCCAGGCCAGAATACTGGGATGGGTAACTCTTACTTTCTCCAGGGGATCTTCCCAATCCAGGGATCAAACTCAGGTTTCCTGCATGTACAGAACTGTCTGTCTACTCGTGTGCATGCTGAGTTGCTTTAGTCATGTCTGATACTTTGTGACCCAATAGCCTGCCAGGCTCCTTTGTCCATGGGATTCTCCAGACAAGAATACTGGAGTGGGTTGCCATGCTCTCCAGAGGAATCTTCCATGACCCATGGATCGAAACCATGGTTCTTAAGTCTCCTGTATTAGCAGGCGGGTTCTTTACCATTAGTGCCACCTGGGAAACCCTGTCTGTCGACTTACTTTACCCCTGTGTTTCTTCCTATCCTCAGCTCTGGTTCTTTACAGAATGATCATGCTCTGAAATTTTCATTGGGTGGTAACCAGTGGGATTCTCTAGGCAAGAATACTGTAGTGGGTTGCCATGCTCTCCTCCAGGAAACCTTCCCAACCCAGAGATCGAACCCACATCTTTGATGTCTCTTGTATTAGCCGGGGGGGGTCCTTTACCACTAGCACCACCTGGGGAGCCCTGTAACTATGTGGGTAGACTTGTGCTGTATATTTAAATCAGCAATAGTTAGTTTATATGTGTGACTTTGTACATCGGTATATTACTCATGGTTTATGGATGGTTATGCATTGCAAGTATATCTATGTATACACACGCACACATATATGACTGAAATAACTAATTTATAGCATATTAGCTCCAAGGTACTATCATGATTTTAGAAAGCTGAAGCAGTAATTTCCTTACCAGTTATATTGTCATATAAATATATACATTTGGTGTGGGAAAGAAAAAAATGTTGTACAGGCAAAAGATTGTGTCTGAGAAAAACAGAATATTTGAAAGAGACTTAAATTCCATGACTAAATGAGAGAAGGAAATGACATTTCAAATACAATGCCCTTGTCAGGATATGCTAGAAAAAAAATTATGTCACTGACAAGCCAAAAAAGGAGGCATTTGTATGCTACTGACAGTTGGTGCAATGTGTATGTGCAAGTAAATTTAAGTGTGAAGGAAAAAAGGAAAAAGACAACTGAAAGAAAATAGACCAAAGAGAAAAAGCAATTGAAACAAATGTTTAGCCATATGTGATGGACAGCAAGGAGATCAAATCAGTCAGTCCTGGAGGAGATCAACCGTGAATATTCATTGGAAGGACTGATGCTGAAGCTGAAGCTCCAATATTTTGGCCACTTGATTTGAAGAGCCGACTCACTGGAAAAGACTCTGATGTTGGGAAAGGAGGAAAAGGGGGCAACAGAGGATGAAATGGTTAGATGGCATCACAGACTCAATGGGCATGAATCTGAGCAAACTCTGGGAGATAATAAGGAGAGGGAAGCCTGGTGTGTGAAAGACCATGGGCTCACAAAGAGTTGGACACGACTTAGTGACGGAACAACAAACAGTTCTTAAATGTAATTGCCTAAGATTCTCAGTGATGGATCTATGCTGACATGCTGTCTGAGATTTCAGACCAAGTACTCAGGTTCACTTTGCGTTAAAATCTTTACCCTAGACTTGAACCAACACCTCACTTCCATCAGAGCAACTCAGCTATTAGCATCATGGAATATCGGGGTGTAAGTTGATCAGGAAGAAATCCTGGTTTTAGGATAAAATGGCAAAGATATAAAGACCCCATGGAGATAATGCTGTAGTCAGCATTGAAAACATTGGCTGAATAGATGGCTTGGACACAGTTTCATGCAAAGGATCTGGATAAATGCTATTAGGAGTTAACTAAATCAAGGATATCTAAAAATGTTTCATGAAGTTGTAGCATGGCAATTAATTTATTATAATACCACCCACAGATTCCCAGGTTCTTATGACATTGCTCTTTTGGGGAAGTTGTGGGGGAAATGAATCCCCTCTAGGATTTATGTGACTCTACAGCTTGCAGTGAGGTAGGCTTTGAATCAGTAGTAGGAAGAACTTCCTCCCAGAATCCAGAGGAATTCAAGAAGGATCAGAGGACTATGAGTCATGTTTGGCAGATACCAAACAGTGCTGCTGGGGAGGTGGGTTTTGGAAACCAAGGCATTAAGGAGATTAAGTGAGAGTCTACATATTCCAGCACTGGGGATTATTTGGCTAACATACACTGAGCTCAAGCAAGCTTTTCATAAATATTTTATGGATGAACTCATTGTTTCAATACTTTCTAAGTATTTTGAATCCCTCGTGAACTGTGAAACTAAAACTGGATTTGGTATGTTAATGTCATTACTATTTATGTATTGTAACCCTGAGCAAACCAGTGAGTAACTTTTGTTGGTAAGACATCAGACTCTTTTCTAATTGATAGGGATAAAAGAAACATGAGAAATGACCCTTTCATTAAAGGCTTTTACTTTGGGAGACAAGACATACCCGTGAAGGGAGAACTACTAAAGCAAGAAAGTACCGGATTAGTTGTGACTACATTTGTTTCCTCACTCTTTCCAGAGACTTGAAAGGCAAAGCTTTAGCCCTTTGAACTAGTTTTTCTTTTTCTTTATGGCTCTTCTCCCACCCCTTTTCAACCCCAAGTGTTGAGTTGGAAAGTTTAGATCATCTGTGAGTTCCTATCATAATTTACTTTGAGAAACACAGTATTGGCAGTAATTGTGGAGGGTGGCATTTCCTGGGCCCTTTGCAGAAAGTGTGTGCGTGCTCAGCCGCTCAGTCATGTCCAGCTCCTTGTGATCCCATGGACTGTAGCCCACCAGGCTCCTCTGTCCATGGAGTTTTCCAGGCAAGAATACTGGAGTGGGTTGCCATTTCCTACTCCAGGGGGTGTTCCAAACCGGGGACCCAACTCGCATCTCTTGCATCTACTGCATTGGTGGATGGGTCTTTCCCACTAGCACCACCTGGGAAATGTTTACAAGAATGAAAAGTGAAAAGAAAGTGAAAGTGAAAATGAAGTCGCTCAGTTGTGTCTGACTCTTTGCGACTCGTGGACTGTAGCCCACCAAGCTCCTCCGTCCATGGGATTCTCCAGGCAAGAATACTGGAGTGGGTTATCATTTCCTTCAGAGGATCTTCCGGACCCAGCGATTAAACCCAAGTCTCCCGCATCGCAGGCACACTCCTTAACCTCTGAGCCACCAGGGAAGCCCACTCTCACTCTTACAAGAGTGAGACTCAGATAATTAGAAATGTGGGGTATGGATATTGCAGGAGGGAGGAAGAGCCTGAAGGGGCCACCTTTGAGGAATGAATGAATACACTTATTTTACTGAAATGGGTAGGGCAGGATATTCTGGGAGAGAAAAAAAGATCTTGGAGAGAGATGGGGCAGTATGCAGATTGTAAAAGTTCTTTAATAGGGACTAATGTAACCTATAAGTAATGAAAAGTCAATGCAGGTTTGTACATATGTGTGTAATTTATACAAAATAGGATTTAAGAAGCGTTCTAGACAGAGGCATAGTGTGGGTTGAAGAAGTGAGGATATAAGAGGTAGACAAGCTATTCAGTGGCTTTAAATGGCTAGATATAACTGAATTAATCATCTTATAATGTAAGAGTGTGTGTATGTGTGTGTGGTGTGGAGGGTGAGGAAGTTTGGCATCGAGATTTCCTTAGGTCACAAGCTAATTAATAGCAGAGACAGACTAGAAACCAAGTATCCCTCCTCACAATTTAGGACTATGTCCACTGTATCATGGTTAGGCATCTATTGCAACATCCAGAGCTAACAAATGAAGGCCTGAACTGGATACTGCCACTTGAAATTGAGATGAAAAGGACATTTGAGAGGAGGTGTTGAAGGGAAGAAGTTAAAAATTATTAGCAACCCTTTGTTTTGATTTAAGAGGCGAGCCATGACTCATGGAAAAAACCTGTTCCCTATCAGATAACCTATAGCCCAGTTGCCTGGTCCTCACAAGAGACCCCCCGGGTAATTGTTTCCTCCTGTTAAAGATTACCTAGAGCATTATTTCTTCGAGAATTGGCTAACCGCCGCAAGGTGGTCAGTCAGCCTCCTTCGACTTGATGAATTCCAGACCTATCTCTGTAAAGGTCAAGCTATGCCCACCAATCAGTTTGTTCAGAGTGTCTTCGCTCCTCCTATACCTGCTTGTAGCTTTAGTGTATAAAAACTGCTCTGTAATTGAAGTCAGGGTTCGCTCCTTTCGAGGAAGGTCGAACCCCGGCGCGCCGGTTCAATAAACCCTCTTGCTTTTTGCATCGAATTCAAGTCTCGGTGATCTGTGAAGCGACGTTTCCCGAGAATAGGCCTTTCTGGGGCCTAACAGTGTAAAGTAAGAACCAGTGGAGATGTGATTGGTGGCTGGACAGTGTATTTGTTTCCTATAGCTGCTGTAACAAATTACCCTAGACTTGAGGGTTTAGAACAACACAGATATGTTATCTTCCCATTCTGGAAGGTCAGAAGTCTGCAATGGGTTCTGCTGGACTAAAATCAAGGTGTTGGCTAGCTACATTCCTTCTGGAAGCTCTAGGGGAGGACCTGTTTATCTTTTCCAGCTTCTAGACGTTGCTTGCCTTTCTTAGCTCATGGTCCCTTTCTATCTTCAAAGCCAGGAAAGCCTGTTCAAACCTTTCTGAAGGCCCATCACTCTAACACTGACTCTTCTTTCTCCGTCTTCCACACTTAAAGGACTCTTGTATTACTCTGGGCTTTCTGGATAATTCAGCTGGTAAAGAATTCATCTGCAATGTAGGAGATACTGGTTCAATTTCTGGGTCAGGAAGATCTCCTGGAAAAAGGATAGACTATCCCGTCTAGTATTCTTGGGCTTCTCTTGTGGTTCAGATGGTAAAGAAGCCACCTGCAATGCAGGAGACCTGGGTTTGATCCCTGGGTTGGGAAGATCTCCTGGAGGAGGGCATGGCAATCCATTCTAGTATTTTTGCCTGGAGAATCCCCATGGACAGGGGAGAGAAGCAGGCTACAGTCCATGGGGTTACAAATAGTTGGACGTGACTGAGCAACTAAGCAATTACTCTGGGTCCACCCATATAAACTGGGATAATCTCCTTATTTTGCAGACAGTTGATTAACAACCTTAATTCCATTTCTAATTTCTGATTTTCCCCTTGCTATGTAACATAACATAGTCACAGTTTTCAGGGATTAGGTCATGAACATCTTTGAGGGTAGGGGAAGGAGGTGCCATCATGCTGCCTACCATAGATAAATTGCATGTGTGCTATGTCACTTCATTTCTGTCTGACTCTTTGTGGCCCCATGGACTATTGCCCACCAGGCTCCTCTGTCCATGGGATTCTCTGGGCAAGAATACTGGAGTGGGTTGCCATTCTCTCCTCCAGAGGATCTTCCTGACCCAGGGATCGAACTTGCATCTCTTATGTCTCCTTAATTGGCAGGTGGGTTCTTTACCACTGGGTAGCCCAGCTCTTTACCACCTTGGAGGCCCAGGAGATAATGGGGCATCTGGAGAGGTAGATTATATGAAGGTAAAAAATCAAGGATAATTCCAAGGTTTTGAATCTGGGATACTGTAAAGACAATAATACCAATGACAGAAGTAGGAAAGTTGAGAGAGGAAACTGACATGTGGGCAAATCACCTTGAGAAATGTTGAACTTTAATTAAAGATGCTATTTTCAGGGGAAACTTCTGAACAGGCAATTATCAAGAACTCAGGGTCAGAAAAGCTATTTGACTAGTGCTAATACTACCATGGTAAGATCTATTCCATGTTGTTAATTTTTCTGTTGTGTATTTCAGTGTATTCAATAATTTTTACTATAAATACTTGTATATATGGATGTTTTGTTATGCACCATAGAAACTCATATTACAATTAATATGTCTTACTATTTCAGAATTTATTTTGCCTCTAAAATAACTTTTCTATATATACATAGTATATAGTTCCACATATACATAGTTTTATATTATAAAAAAACTGAAGGCAAAACTTTATCATAGCACCAGTGTTTTAATGGAGTTCTACACAATTTCAAATGAAAATTCTTTTACATAATAGGTATAATATTCAATATCCAGAGGCAATTTCCTTTGCAAGCCAAAGTCATAGCAGCTGGTCATGATTCAAAATATTTTCAGGTAGTTGTACAGATCGCTAACGGGTACCACTGTGAATTATTCCAAAAAACATTCCAAAATCAATGCCAACATCTTATCATTTTGAGAAATTTATTTCCTAGAGTATTTGGCTTCACAAATTTATTCTGTAATTTTCCAAAGCACTGCAGATAGGGTAAAAATATATAGCCAGAGAGCAAGATTTATATGGTACAGTAATTAAAGCAGCATTGTACTAACACAAGGCAAGATAAATAGACCAAGGAGAAAGAATCAATAATCCAGAAATGGCCAAAAGTCTATACAGGGAACTTGAGGTATAACAGTTATTAGTCAGTTGAAGAAAGGGTTCTGGGATACACGGTATTAAAGGAAAAGAAAAATATTTTTCTACTTCACACAATAAAAAAAATAATTTCAGGTGGATTAAGATTCATATACAACAAGTGAAATCTTAAAACGTGCAGCAAAAAATGAAGCCAAATTTATTCATATCTCTGAAAGCACCTACCATAAGAACAGATTGTTGAATATAATGATATAAAAACTGAAAACCTGCATCTGACAAAGGCATTATTTAAAAGCTTATAAAGCAAACCAAAATTGGGATAGATTTTTGAAATACATATGCTAGCAGAGTATTAGAATCCAAAATACATGAAGAGTTCCTACAAACAAGAGTGAATAAAATAAATAATTCAATAGGAAAATCATCAATGAATAGGGAAAAATATATTACAGAAATTATACCCAAAGGACAGTAGACACAAAGATGCTCAATCACATCTGAATTCAAGAAAATAGAATTAAAATACAATGAGATATTGAAAAGAAGCAAGAAGAATTACCATCCCAAAGCTGCTAGAATGAAATCTACATCACAGAAAATTAATCAAAATGAAAATGTAGACTGTTATGTCCCAGATGAAGTGACAAGATAAAACCCCAGAAAAATAACTAAATGAAGTGGAGATAACCTTCCAGAAAAAGAATTCAGAGTAATGATAGAGAAGATGATTCAGGATCTTGGAAAAAGAATGGAGAAGATGCAAGAAATGTTTACCGAAAATGTCAAAGAACTAAAGAACAAACAAACAGGGATGAACAATACACTTGAAGGAATCAATAGTGGAATAATTGAGGCNCATTAGAGAGAAGGAAAGTGTATTTACAAAGTCAACAAGCACCCAGAGATTTCTGTGTGTGTGTGTGTCCAAGTTCTTTAAGACGAAATTAGATTTCGAATCTGGGGAATATTTTTGCTGTTGTCTTGCCAAAACTTGGATTAAAGCACCATTATCAGGGCTTTTGAAATGTGGTGTTGGAGGAGATTCTTGAGAGTCCCTTGGACAGCAAGGAGATGGAACCAATCAATCCTGAAGGAAATCAATCCTGAATATTCATTGGAAGGACTGATGCTGAAGCTGAAGCTCCAATACTTTGGCCACCTGATGCGAAGAGTTGACTCATTTGAAAAGACCCTGATACTGGGAAGGATTGAAGGCAGGAGAAGGGGATGACAGAGGACGAGATGGGTGGATGGCATCACTGACTCTATGGACATGAGTGAGCAAGCTCTGGGAGTTGGTGATGGACAGGGAAGCCTGGCATGATGCAGTCAGTCCATGGAGTTGCAAAGAGTCAGACACGACTGATAAATATATATGTGTGTGTATATATGTATATATATGTATATGTATAAATCTATTCTTTTTCAGATTCTTTTCTGTTATAGGTTATTACAGGGAAGCTTGGCATGCTGCAGTCCATAGGGCCTCAAAGAGTCAGACTCGACTGAGTGACTGAATAACAACAACAGCAATCAGGGAAATTATCTTTCAAGTTGCTGGAGTTTTCTTGAGTAACAGAGCTACTGGAGTGAGAAAGCTAATAAGAGGTGTGAATTTGCTTCTTAAAATCAAATGTGTAATAGGAGGTGTTTTTTTGTTTGTTTGTTTTATTCCACCTTCTCCTCCCTCCAGGATTCTGCTGTCAGTGGAGAAAAAAATTTGGGTGCCAACTTAAGGAAACAGAGTCTGTGTTTGCAATGCCAATGAGGGTACCCAAGCGGAATTGTTAAATAGCCTGAGGGTTATTCTAGCTCAGAAACCTAAAGATATTTTAGGCCTCAGCAGCCAAAATTTTAAAAAACCACGCTGAATTCTAGACAGAAACACACAAAATGCATAAAATATTACTATGTTAAATTTTCTCTGCCACAAAATAATACAGGTCCATTGTTAAAATTCAAATATTATAAAAATATATTAACTAAAATAGTAACAAAATAAAATTAGCAAAAAATAATTAAATAGTTAAAGGAACTCTTCGCTACACCATCACCTTTCTCTCCATAAAAAATACTGTACACCCGTGGTGGATTCATGTTGATGTATGGCAAAACCAATACAGTATTGTAAAGTAATTAGCTTTCAATTAAAACAGATAAATTTAAATAAAAAAACTGTTAAAATATGGCTTGTATTTCTTTAGCTGTTATTCTTTTTTTTACATAAATTCATTCATACTACATAGTGTATTACGACTCTCCTTATAAATGACTATATATCTTGATGTTCATCCAAGTTAGTACTTAATATAACCACTTCATTCTTTTTCATTGTGAATTCCATTTTATGGCTATTCTGTAATTTAAAATTAATGATTTTTTGAAGGCTTACTTTTCCCCACGGCTATTTTATTTTTCTCCTTTGATTTTCATCTGCTTTTGTGATTAGACACAAGTAGAAAAATAAAAAGTTTAGATTTGACTAGAAAAAAAAGCTATGAATAGTGAGATAAAAACAAATCATTCTCATGATCTTGGAGTAGGGATTAATTGAGAGAATGTGTACAAATAGCCCTCTGTGTCTGGCACATAGTAGATATTCAATAAAACCTGCCTTGATTTCCTTTAAAAAAATAGTGAGATAACTGTTTTCAAAAGGCAAATTTCCATTCTGTGGTATGAGCAGTACAGTTATGTCAAAAAGGTAAAATGAACGGTATTATATCTGCATTTTAAAGAATGTTCAGGTGTTACTAGTAAAGGAATCAATAACAGTCAGATTTAGAAGAACTAAATTTCCCTTGATTGTATAGAGACATTAGAATTTCTGGAGGAAATAAACCTTGGTGTAAAAATAAACTTTCAGATTTAAAATTAGGGACAGACCATCTGTGGTTCTCCTGGAAAGGAGTGCTTTATCTACAGAGCTCAGTGGACTTTGAAAGGTCAGGGATAAAAAGCAATCTCACATTTTGATGACCTATGTCCTGGTAAATGAGAGAATGGTAACTGGATCACTTTCACCACAAATCTGAGTAACAATTGCTTTGTCCCTCTTCTCTCATTCTGGCTCATCTTTTCCAGCCTTTCCATAGCTATAACAATTTCCCTGCATTAATGTCCTCCTCCCTGCTGTTTGCAATTCAACAACCTTTTCCTCCACATGAGCAAGAGTAGTAATTACGGTAAACACCAGTGACACACAGTACATTAGTTAGTAGTAGCAGTGTTAGTCACTCAGTCGTGTCCGACTCTTTGCAGCCCCAAGGACTGTAGCTTACCAGGCTCTTCTGTCCATGGAATTCTCCAGGCAAGAATACTGGAGTAGGTTGCCATTCCCTTTTCCAGGGGTTCTCCAGAGGATCTTTCCCAACCGGGGATGGAACCCAGATCTCCTGCATTGCAGGCAGATTCTTTACTGTCTGAACCACCAGGGAAGCCCCCACCCCCAGTACATTACTATCACAATTTGTCTATAAAAACCTCCTTTTTTTTTTTCATTTCCCTTCCTGACTCCTTAGATGTTACCACTATTCTGAATTTTAAGATAAATATTCCTTTGTTTATACACTGGTTTTAGCAAATATATATGTGCGACAGAGATGGTTGGATGGTATCACCAGCTCCGTGGACACAGGTTTGAGCTAGCTCTGGGAGATGGTGAAGGACAGCAAAGACTGGCATGCTTCAGTTCATGGGGTCACAAAGAATCGGACATGACTGAGCGACTGAACAACAGCAAATAATATGTCATTTAGTTATGCTTGTTCCTGTTGTAAAAGGAGCAACTTACTGTACATAATTTATGTGACCTTTACTTAACTTTATGTCTCTAAGAATCATTTATGCTGCGAATGTGGTGGTTGTTGCCTCATGTTCACTGCTCGAGATATTTCACGTCCTGACTATGGTGCTGCTGCTGCTGCTAAGTCACTTCAGTCGGAACTTATTTCTCTTTTTCTCAGTTCTAAGTATTTCAAAATTTTCATTCATGATTTTCTCTTTGATCCATAGTTATTTGGAAGTCTATTTTTAAACCCCACTTATTTAAGTGGATCTTTAAAAATTAAAATGTACTGTTATTTAACTTTTAAGTGAAATCTTAAAAAATATTAGTCTGCTATGTATTTCTAAATCTGTTGCCTTGTGAGCAGAGATTACGAAGTTTAGATTAGGAATCAACAAACCCAGTCAACACTTTTTTTTTTTTTAACAGCTAGTGAGCTAAGAATGGTTGGCATATTTTTATTTATTTATCTATTTATGGCCACTTTGCACGTGGGACCCTAGTTCCCCTAACCAGGAATCAAACTTGTGCCCCCTGCAGTGGAGGTGTGGAGTCTTTTTTTTTTTTTCCTGTTTTAAAAAACTAATTTATTTTAATTGGAAGATAATTACTTTACAATATTGTGATGGTTTTTGCCATATATCGACATGAATCAGTCACAGGTACACGTGTGTTCCCCCATGCTGAACCCGCCTCCCACCTCCCTCCCCACCCCATCCCTCTGGATTGGCCCAGAGCACCAGCTTTCTTTAAGTGCCCTGCTTCATGCATCGAACTTGCCCTGGTCATCTGTTTTACATATGGTAATATGCATATTCCAGTGCTATTTGCTGTGTTATCTCTTGTGTTGGCTGCTGCTGCTGCTGCTAAGTCGCTTCAGTCATGTCTGTTGGCAGGTGGGTTCTTTAACATTAGTGCCACCTGGGATCTAGCCCATTACAGAAGAAGTTTTTCAACTCCTGGTCTAAATAATCCAAATTCTTTGAAATGTGTTAAGGTACACTGGTAAATTTATGTAAGTATTTCTTACAGGTTGGATGAGAAGATATATTCTTTTAGTGTTGTATGTTGACATTGTAATCTTTAAATGTTGTGTATCTATATATCTGTATCTATCTATATACATGGAATTATCAATAACTTATCAATATACAGTAAGATAATTTTGAAACAGCCCCAACATAATGTTGCATCTATCAGTTTCTCCTTACAGATTTCATTATTATGTGATGCCCTATCTCCAGTAATGATTATTAATCTTAAAGTTCATTGTGTGTGATATTAATGTAGCTCCACCAGTCTTCTTTTCATTATTATATACTTTATATATCTTATGTTTTCTATGTCCTTATGTTTTATAAATTGCATATACCAATGTTTTTGAAAAGTACTTTGACTCTTTTAGCTATAGAATTTAATCTATTTATGTTGTGATTACTTACATATTTGAATATTTTTCCCTTCAGTTTTTACTTTCTTTTATTTGACCCCCCTTTTCTACACTTCTTTCCAGTTTTAAGTTTTTCTCTGCACAGGGTAGAAAAATAGATATATTGTTATGTTTATTTGATCATTTCTGATTGCCTTCCCCTTCCTCTGCTGGTTTGGAATTTCTACATTCTCTGTCTACTCTTTTTTAATATACTGTAAAACATAATCACCAAAGGCATGTTTTCTGGAGCCAAGCTATCTGAGTTCAAATCTCAACTTTGTCACATAATAGATGAGTTATAGCTCACATTTTTGTGTATTTTTCCCCCTCCCATATAAAATGGAGACTGTTAGAAGATTGTTGTAAGAATGTAAATGAGTGTGCGTGCATGTGCTGTTGCTTCAGTCATGTCCAAGTCTTTGCACCCCGTGGACTGTAGCCTGCCAGGCTCACTGTCCATGAGATTTTCCAGGCAAGAATACTGAAATGGGTTTCCTTTCCCTTCTCCGGGAGATCTTCCTGACCCAGGGATCAAACTTGTGTCTCCTGTATCTCCTGCATTGCAGGTGGATTCTTTACCATTGAGCCAGCAGGGAAGCCCAAACATAAAATTATAGAAGTATAAACTATGTAAGGTGAAAGATACGGTTTAATTGTAGTCTATGTGAAATCAACTTGGATGTTTTACCTCTCTGTAATTACTTTGCCAACAAAGGTCCGTCTAGCTAAGACTATGGTTTTTCAGTGGTCATGTATGGATGTGAGAGTTGGACTGTGAAGAAAGCTGAGCGCCGAAGAATTGATGCTTTTGAACTGTAGTGTTGGAGAAGACTCTTGAGAGTCCCTTGAACTGCAAGGAGATCCAACCAGTCCATCCTAAAGGAGATCAGTCCTAATGTTCATTGGAAGGACTGATGTTGAAGCTGAAACTCCAATACTTTGGCCACCTGATGCAAAGAATTGACTCATTGGAAAAGATCCTGATGCTGGGAAAGATTGAAGGTGGGAGGAGAAGGGGGTGACAGAGTATGAGATGGTTGGATGGCATCACCAACTCAATGGACATGAGTTTGGGTAAACTCCGGGAGTTGTTGATGGACAGGGAGGCCTGGCATGCTGCAGTCCATGGGGTTGCAAAGAGTTGGACACGACTGAATGACTGAAATGAACTGAACTGATTGTCAGGGTATGCCTGGATCAAAGGGGCTGATCCCTGGAATATTTGCTTCTCAACCCACTATATTTGAATGTTGTGTTTTCTTCAGAGCACACAATTTAAGGAGAAAAGTGAAAACTCAAAGCACATTCAAGGCAGGGTGTGGAGTGTACTTATGAGGACTCACCAATCCATTTGAAGAACAGTGAGAGGTTCTAGAGATTTTGAAGAAGAAGAAAATATGAGAAGATCTGGTAGTTACTTAATAATCGGTTCAAATATTTCAAGCCTTGCGGTGTCAATAAGAAATGAGGTTAATTTTGTCTGGCTCTTAGGGGCAGAATAAGCACCAGTGCTTAAGTTAGGGAAAGTCGATTTGATGTTCACAAATCAAATGATACAGACTTTAGAGTTAAGCATTTTTAATTTGGATTTTAATTCTGGCATCAGCATTGGCTTTCCCAAAAGGAATAAAACTTCTGAGTTTCCTTTTCCTGGTAAATAGGTATAACAAGGCCCATCTCATTTTAAGGATTAGCAATAGCATATAAAAATCGCATAGTTCCTGGCATAGTATTCAATAAAAATTATAATTATACATAATGTAGATAAAAATAGAGATCTCTAACAATGGATAAGTTTAAGTGGTTGATGGTGTAGAGGAAATATTGTAGAGAGGATTTCTACTTAAGATAGTGGACCGGACTTAGGGTCTATTCCAACTTTTGATTCTGGTTTTATTTCCCATCTTGGTGTGAAATCTTTCTTTCCCCTGACTACCCTTCTTCCTTATTGGATGAAACAAACAGATTCAATCTGTTTTAACCAAGTTTATTTTATAGTCTTTCCTTGATTCCTGGGAGTCGTGACCTTAAAGAAGTAAAAAAGGAGGGGCCATAGCTATGATGAATGGGGGGTTTCAAGAAGTGAACGCAATGTCACACATGGAAGGACTTCTCATTCAGTGGTTCCGGAGGCAACTGGGCAGATAAAAGGTTATGAGGGTTGGTTAGGATGACGGAAGATGAGATGGTTCTATAGCATCACCAACAGGATGGACATGAGTTCGAGCAAGCTTGAGGAGCTGTGATGGACAGGGAAGCCTAGTGTGCTGCAGTCCATGGGGTCGCAAAGAGTTGCACACGACTGAGCTACTGAACTGAACTGAGCAAGGTCGTGAGAGGTATTATGTGGAAGAAGCCTCCACTATTTCAAACCACATCAGGTCCTTGGCAGGAGTTACCAGAAAAAAATAGCATCCCAGGCAGGCATGTGAAGCGGGTCTGGTCTTGCTGCTTTCAGCTAAGGACTGGCAGTTGGAGATTCCCAGGGAGAAGGCAATGGCACCCCACTCCAGTACTCTTGCCTGGAAAATCCCATGGACGGAGGAGCCTGGTAGGCTGCAGTCCAAGAGTAGGACAGGACTGGGCGACATCACTTTCACTTCTCACTTTCACGCATTGGAGAAGGAAATGACAACCCACTCCAGTGTTCTTGCCTGGAGAATTCCAAGGTCGGGGGAGCCTGGTGGGCTGCCGTCTATGGGGTCGCACAGAGTCGGGCACGACTGAAGAGACTTAGCAGCAGCAGCAACAGGGATCGAAAGGAGGCTCCCTTGGGTACCACCACTTGATGGCATGAGTTGGGGAGAAAAATAAGAAGAGACAAAAGGAGGAAAATAGGTGGGAGGGTCCCGGGAGGAAGACAGAGGCTGGAGGGTTTTGGGGTGCGCCCGGTTTACTGTTCGCAGGTTAGTGGCCACGACGTGCGCACCAGGACCTGGGGCGCTCCCTCCGCCCGGAGCATCCACTTTTGCCCGGGGCAAATCTCTTGCTCTCCTCCCCTTCCAGCGCCTCCTGGCTGCTAGTCGGTCCTGCTAGGGCACTTCTGGAAACCCGTCGGCGGCTTAGAACTTCGGTCCGACTTTGATCGTGACCTTGATAGCTCCGCGCGTCGCCCGGCCCTCTCTCCCACCGCCACTCTCCCGCCCACCCGGCCTCCGGGCGCGTTCGCCTCCCGCGCTGGGGTCTGCCAGTTACTCGGCGGCTCGGCTGCCGTCAAGACCCGGAGAGCGGAGCCGGGCTCGGGGCCGCGCGGCGCGCGCTCGCGGGCTCGCTCCCGGCAGGGGAACTGGGCATGCGCGGCGCGCGGCCGATTCAGCGGGAGAGCCGGCGAGCGGGCGTGCAGCTCCAGACTTCCCCGGCAGCGGCGGCGGGCGAGGCGGTCTCGCCGAGCGCGAGGCCGGCGCTGAGCTCGCCCCGGGAGACCGCTTCTCCTCGGCCGGGCGCCGACGGCGGAGGACTGGGAGGGAGCGGTCCGGGTCGGGGGCTTTCTCCCGGCCGCCTCCCGCCTGGTGAGGGCTCGAGGCGCCTCCGGGGAAGCCACGGCCCCGAGGGCGGATCCGAGGTAAGAGCCCCTCAGAGAAGGGCGCCTACCGGGGTCCCGCGGCTCGGATTCTTCCGTCGATTTTCAAAACCCGCCTTTGTGTGCCGAGATGGAGCGGTGCCAGGCGCCGCGTCCGCCTTGGTTCACTCTGACTGCTTTCAACTGGTGTCGGGAGCCAGGTGTGCTAGGGCGCTGCCTCCGGAGCGAGTCCGCGCGCGGGTCCCGGGCGCCCCGAGCCGGCGCCCGCCCTCCGCGCTCGGGGCTCCGGCAGGGTGGGCGGAGGAGACGCACTCGGTCCTTGTCACATTCCCCGGTAACCTGAGCTTCCTCAGGTACACCTGCGTTTCTCTGGTCCTCTGGGCGACTCCAGGACCGAATATTCTTCTCCCGGCTTGTCTGAGACTTGGGCTTTCGTAGAGCTACCCTCCCCATCCCCACATTGGTGTGTGTGTGCGTGTGTGGTCTTTTCCGATTGACACTTTGCAACAAGATCCCACCATCGCATACCCCTCCAATTTCGAGAGAGCACGTTGTTTGTGCGTAGTTGTCACTCCTAATTCCTGGTGACTTTCCTTTCTTAGCGGCTTGACTCGGCTCACTTACCATTTTACTTTTGGGAAGACGGCCCTTCTGGGGTCTTTGTCAGTAAATGCCTTCGGAGTGGGTTTCTAAGACCCTGCCCGCTCCTCCTACGCTCTCACTTTCTCCTTTCCTTTCAGGGACTCCCTGTATACAAAATCTTACCAGGGATCGTCCCCTCCCTTGNTGTTCCTTTTCTTTCATTATTTTACACTCGTGTTCACCTACTACTTTAAACTTAAAAAAAAAATTTTACAAATTTTTTTTGGTCATGCAGCATGCAGAATCTTTGAATCTTCAGAATTCCTAAATCAGGAATCGAACTCCTGCCTCCCCCTGCAGTGGGGCAGCAGAATCTTTACCACTGGATCACCAGGGAAATCCTCACCCACTACTTTTTATTCTTCTCCAGACTCTTCTGTTTCTTCATTTATCTACTTTAACTCTGCAGCAGCTCACTTGAACCACGACGTGTATAAGGAAATACATTAAGAGTATCCAGAATAAAAGATGATGGTTTTTCTTAAGGTCTTGGTTTAGATGCTTGAAGTTTTGTCAGATGGATATTTTAGCACTGATTTGATTTATATAAGGTTTGTCAGCTTTTCGGAGTTGTGTTAAGCATACAACTATGTTTGGGTCATCAGAAGGCAACGCAAGTTAATGATAATTACAAACTTTCAGACATCTGCAATGATATGTAAAGAATTTTAATTTTAGTTAAGTACTTTGCTTAGGGTACATCCCTGCAGGGAATTCCTGTGTGAAATTGTTTGCAGCTGTTAGTGATTGAAAATATTTTCTTCAGAAAAATCCTGTAATGGAATAGTTGTAAACATTTGAGGTTTAGTGTATCTATGGAAGGTGTGAGGTTCTTCCATGCCTTACCACAGCCTCTTCAGTGTTTTCTAGATACATTCTTAAATGGTATTTTTAAAAACATATTTTGTTTTTTAGATCAGATTTATAGAAAAAGTGTGAAGATAGTAAAGTGACATCTTATATACCTCCATATTGTTCCCTCTTGTTACCTGTCTCTTATACACATCTTTTGTGTGCCGAGATGGAGCGGTGCCAGGCGCCGCGTCCGCCTTGGTTCACTCTGACTGCTTTCAACTGGTGTCGGGAGCCAGGTGTGCTAGGGCGCTGCCTCCGGAGCGAGTCCGCGCGCGGGTCCCGGGCGCCCCGAGCCGGCGCCCGCCCTCCGCGCTCGGGGCTCCGGCAGGGTGGGCGGAGGAGACGCACTCGGTCCTTGTCACATTCCCCGGTAACCTGAGCTTCCTCAGGTACACCTGCGTTTCTCTGGTCCTCTGGGCGACTCCAGGACCGAATATTCTTCTCCCGGCTTGTCTGAGACTTGGGCTTTCGTAGAGCTACCCTCCCCATCCCCACATTGGTGTGTGTGTGCGTGTGTGGTCTTTTCCGATTGACACTTTGCAACAAGATCCCACCATCGCATACCCCTCCAATTTCGAGAGAGCACGTTGTTTGTGCGTAGTTGTCACTCCTAATTCCTGGTGACTTTCCTTTCTTAGCGGCTTGACTCGGCTCACTTACCATTTTACTTTTGGGAAGACGGCCCTTCTGGGGTCTTTGTCAGTAAATGCCTTCGGAGTGGGTTTCTAAGACCCTGCCCGCTCCTCCTACGCTCTCACTTTCTCCTTTCCTTTCAGGGACTCCCTGTATACAAAATCTTACCAGGGATCGTCCCCTCCCTTGCATTGTTTGTCAAATCCTTTCCCGATGCAACTCGGGACAGCCTCGCTGGACTCTCTTTGGCGGGAGGATAATGTATTAGGTATGAGGATTTGAACCCCTTAGGCGTCAAGAGCGGTAGAGCATTAGGAATTGGAATTCACCTTTACAAAATGTATTTCCATGAAATGTATTACTGCTTTTCAGTCCTCACCTCACATAGTAAGAGGAATAGCTAATATCCGAAGATTCGGATGAAACTTGGTTTGAGACGCGTGTGACTACTTTGGTTTTGGGTTTTTCTTGGGGGGAAATAGAAGAATTGGGATTCCTAGAAGTCTTCTTTATATACATACAACAAAGTAGCTGTGTTATGTATTGCTTCTAATGTATTTCCATTGAAAGGACACCATTCTTCTACAGGGAACTGGGTTTTGTAAAGTGTGAACCAGTAATTTAGATCATGTGGTCATTGAAAATTAAAGACTGTGTTGTCCTTTCTCACCTATTTTCTATTTGGAATTGGAGTTTTCTGGACATATTACTATAGTTCTTATGTAGCTGGTGTGGGAAATTTTTGGTCATGGGCTCACATTTTTATTTGGTAATTTGAAAAATAACCCACTTTGTAGACTTGCCATGTAAAGGGTAGGGTAGAATGTATCACAAATGTAATAACATTTTATAGCTGCCTTTAGTGCAGAATTCAGAAATTAAGACTTCTAAAAATTCCACAAGTCATTCTCTTCATAGAAGAAAAGGAAAGATAACTTGCTTTTAATTCCAGTGTTGTGAGATAACTCACAATATTTGATACATCCTTATTGTAATCTTTTTTCTCCCACTTTTCAGTGTCATTGAATATCATTATATAGTAATTTTCATCCTTTTACTAGTATTGGGGGAATATTTTAACTTGTATTTAGCATGAAGTTTCTTCAAAATGGTTTATTCTTGTTTGTTCCCTGTTGGGAATCTAATTCCAAATTTTGAACACTTGGCTTGTTTCTGATCAATGTAAAGATTTTAATATTATTTTTATCTCTAGATTTTCCTNGGGGAATATTTTAACTTGTATTTAGCATGAAGTTTCTTCAAAATGGTTTATTCTTGTTTGTTCCCTGTTGGGAATCTAATTCCAAATTTTGAACACTTGGCTTGTTTCTGATCAATGTAAAGATTTTAATATTATTTTTATCTCTAGATTTTCCTGCTTTCAATTTTTTGTCTATGCTAATACTTTTCAGATATCAGTTCTTTCTTTCTTTTTTTTTTTTTTAATGCTATGACATAGGCTTCCTGCCCTTTCCTTTCAGTGGTTTTATGTGGTACATTTCAAATAGTAATCTGTTCCTTTTCTTTCATTATTTTACACTCGTGTTCACCTACTACTTTAAACTTAAAAAAAAAATTTTACAAATTTTTTTTGGTCATGCAGCATGCAGAATCTTTGAATCTTCAGAATTCCTAAATCAGGAATCGAACTCCTGCCTCCCCCTGCAGTGGGGCAGCAGAATCTTTACCACTGGATCACCAGGGAAATCCTCACCCACTACTTTTTATTCTTCTCCAGACTCTTCTGTTTCTTCATTTATCTACTTTAACTCTGCAGCAGCTCACTTGAACCACGACGTGTATAAGGAAATACATTAAGAGTATCCAGAATAAAAGATGATGGTTTTTCTTAAGGTCTTGGTTTAGATGCTTGAAGTTTTGTCAGATGGATATTTTAGCACTGATTTGATTTATATAAGGTTTGTCAGCTTTTCGGAGTTGTGTTAAGCATACAACTATGTTTGGGTCATCAGAAGGCAACGCAAGTTAATGATAATTACAAACTTTCAGACATCTGCAATGATATGTAAAGAATTTTAATTTTAGTTAAGTACTTTGCTTAGGGTACATCCCTGCAGGGAATTCCTGTGTGAAATTGTTTGCAGCTGTTAGTGATTGAAAATATTTTCTTCAGAAAAATCCTGTAATGGAATAGTTGTAAACATTTGAGGTTTAGTGTATCTATGGAAGGTGTGAGGTTCTTCCATGCCTTACCACAGCCTCTTCAGTGTTTTCTAGATACATTCTTAAATGGTATTTTTAAAAACATATTTTGTTTTTTAGATCAGATTTATAGAAAAAGTGTGAAGATAGTAAAGTGACATCTTATATACCTCCATATTGTTCCCTCTTGTTACTATCCTACATTAGTATTTGTTACATCAATGAGACAGTCTTGGTACATTGTTGTTTAGTCATTAAGTCCTGTCCGACTCTTTTGCAGCCCCGTGGACTATAGTCCTGCCAAGCTCCTCTGTTCTTGGGATTTCCCAGGCAAGAAGACTGGAGTGGGTAGCCATTTTCTTCTCCAGGGGATCTTCCTGCCAGAGGAATCAAACTTGCATCTCCCGTATTGCCAGGCGAATTCTTTACCACTGAGCTACCAGGGAAGCTCGTTGGTACATTATTATTAACAAAAGTTTATACTTTAGATTTCCTTAGTTATAGCTAATGTGCCTTTTCTTTTCCAGGACCTGTCATCTCAGGTGCCACATTACACTTAGTTGTCACATGTCTTTAGGCTTCTCTTGGCTGTGACAGTTTGTTAGATTTTCCTTGTTTTGGATGCTCTTTGCAGTTTTGAGGAGTACTGCTCAGGTATTTGGAGAATGCCCTTTATAGGAATTAGTCGAATATTCTCCTCATCAGATTGAGGTTTTGGGTTTTTGAGAGGAAGGTCACTAAAGTACAGTGCTATTTTTATCACATAATGTAAAGGGTGCTTACTACCTCAGTTGGTAAAGAATCTGCCTGCAATGTAGGACACCCTGGTTCGATTCCTGAGTGGAGAAGTTACGCTGGAGAAGGGATAGGCTACCACTCCAGTATTCTTGGGCTTCCTTTATGGCTCAGCTGATTAAGAATTGGCCTGCAATGCAGGAGACCTGGGTTCGATCTCTGGTAAAGAATCACCCGCAATGCAAGAGACCTGGGTTCGATCCCTGGGTTGGGAAGATCCCCTGGAGAAGGGAAAGGCTACCCACTCCAGTATTCTGGCCTGGAGAATTCCAAACAGTCAGACACAACAGAGTGACTTTCACTTCACTTTCACTATCAGACATGATTTATCACTGTTGATATTGATCTTGATCACCTGGCTGCAATAGTATTAGTTTTCTGCACTGAAAAGATTGCTCTTTTTTCTTTCTTTAATGCTATTTCTTAGAAGAAGTCACTGTGAACAGCCTATACTTAAGAAGTGGAGAATTATACTTCTCTTCCTTGCGTGTATTTATATACATTTTTTGAAATTTTTTTGCATGGAAGATTTGTCTCTTTCCTCCATTTATTAAGGGGTTCCCTCATAGTTCAGTTGGTAAAGAATCTGCCTGCAATGCAGGAGACCCTGGTTTGATTCCTGAGTCATGAAGATTCCCTAGAGAAGGGATAGGCTACCCACTCCAGTATTCTTGAGCTTCCTTTATGGCTCAGCTGGTAAAGAATACCCCTGCAATGCAGGAGACCTGGGTTTGATCCCTGGGTTGGGAAGATCCCCTGGAGAAGCGAAAGGCTACCCACTCCAGTATTCTGGCCTGGAGAAAACCATGGGCCATATGTATAGTCCATGGGGTCGCAAAGAGTTGGACACTGTTGAGCAACTTTCACTCACACACTCCATTTATTAATTTACTCAATCATTTGTTTATATTGGTCTGGACTCCTGGGTATTTTTGTACTTTGGGTTGGAATCCAATACTACTTTATTTTGTTCCCCAGACTGTTTCAGTTTTGGACACTGTGAGCTCTTTCAGTTGGTTCCTGTCTTCCTTTGACATCTATTTTTTAAAATTTAAATTTATTTTAATTGGAGGTGAATTATTTTATAATATTGTATTGGTTTTGCCATACATCAATATGAATCCACGACGAGTGTACACATGTTCCCTATCCTGAACCCCCCTCCCACCTCCCTCCCCGAATCATCCTTCTGGGTCATCCCATTGCACCAGCCCCAAGCATCTTGTATCCTGCATCGAACCTGGACTGACGATTCGTCACAGATGTATAGAACAGTCTTTTGGACTCTGTGGGAGAGGGAGAGGGTGGGATGATTTGGGAGAATGGCATTGAAACATGTATAATATCATATAAGAAATGACATCTCTCTATTAATGTAAGGTTTAAAAAAAAAATCTTTCCTTACTTTCTAACATAAGATGCTCCAAGATTATCTTCTGTATTTTTGTTTCCTGCCCTAGTCCTAGGGTTAGCCAGAAAGAAACTGCTTCATCTTCTTGGGAAATGATGTTAGAAGCCAAGATCTGGGTTCTAAGTATTCTTTTTTTTAAAAATTATTATTATTTTTAATTGGAGTATAATTGCTTTACAATGTTGTGTTCATTTCTGCTGTACAACAGTGTGGATCAGCTATATGTTACATATATGCTCCTCCCTCCCACCCCTCTAGGTCATCACGGACTCTAGGTATTCTTGCTGCTCCTGAGGTGTCATTACTTCTAGAACCTCTCATGGGACAGCAGGGAATGCATATGTGTGTATATACAAATGCCTGTATATGTACTTAGCGTGTTTCTCTATGTAACCATGTGTATCTGTGCATGTGCTCAGTCCAGTCCAACTCTTTGTAGCCCCATGGATTGGAGTGCCGTCTCCTCCACATGCATATCTATTTTAAGCTAAATATGAGTTCACATGGTTTTCTCTTACTCCACCTAATCCATTACCACCTGTATCATTCTGGATTTCTTTCCTCACTTATCTGTAAATTCACTCTAACAGGGAGAAGAAACCTGGCTTTCACCATCTGCCACCCATTCACTTAATTGTTCAAACCCATTATGTGTGTACAACAACATCAAAATTGTTAACCTGTGCTTTCTTTAGAAAGAGGAGGAAACAGCTTTATCAACTAGAGTACAGTGCTTATGTGCTATTCCTTTTACAGATTCCACTTAGTCTTAGAGGTGCCACTCCTTTCCTTCCCATCCTTTTAAGTGAGGTTGTTGCACACATTTATGATACAGGTAGATACTTTTGTCACATCCTAACTTCCATCTTGGGATCCCCACACTTCCTAAGTGATTTTTTAAAAAATTTACATATATTGTTTCACTCTTTGTTTTGTGAAGTTCTGTGGGTTTTGACAAACGTGTAATTTCATTTATTTGTCTACAGAAGTATCATACTGAATAATTCCAACACTTAAACATCTTCTGTGTTTCACATATCATACCCTTAACCCCACCCCCTGGCAGCCACTGATTTTTTTTTTTTTTTTTTTTTACTGTCTCTATAGTTTTGCCCTTTCTGGATATCATATCACTAAAATCATACAGCCTTGTCCTATTGGCTTCTTTCACTTAGGAATGTGCATTGAAGGTTCATTCATGTCTTCTTGTGGTTTGATAGCTCATTTCTTTTTATCGTGTAATAATATTGCATTGTATGGATGTATCCACAGTTTGTATCTATTCATCTGTTAAAGAGTATTTTGCTTGCTTCTGATTTTTGGCAGCTATGAGTAAAGCTGCTATGATTATTCATGGGTAAATTTTTGTGTGGACAAAAGTTTTCAGATCAGTTGGATAAATACCTAGGAACACAATTGTTGGATCATATGGTAAGATTCTGGCTAGCTTTGTCACATATTACCAATCTGTTTTCCAGAGAAACTGTACATCTTGCATTTCTACCAGCAGTGAATGCAAGCTCCCATTGCTCCTCATCCTTCTTAACATTTGATACTATCAGTTTTTTGGATTTTATCCATACTAATAAACACACAATAATATCTCATTGCTTTAATTGGCCCTTTCCCTAATGGCATTTAATGTTAAGCATCTTTTCATATGCTGTTTTCCATCTGTATATTTCTTTGATGAGATGTCTGTTAGGAACTTTTGCCCATTTAAAAATAGATCTCTGTTTTCTTTTTGGCTGTGCTGTGTCTTCCTTGCTACGCAGAGGCTTTCTCTTGTTGTGACAAGTGGGGGCTACTCTTTAGTTGCAG
The DNA here is from genome assembly GCA_006410875.1 of Neotragus pygmaeus. NCBI lineage: Eukaryota > Metazoa > Chordata > Mammalia > Artiodactyla > Bovidae > Neotragus > Neotragus pygmaeus. The sequence goes on from SJYV01030685.1 coordinate 60,858, forward strand.
TGCTTGGGCTTCTCATTGGGGGGCTTCTCTCATTGTGGAGCATAGGCTTTATGGTGCGAGGGCTCAGTAGTTGTGGCAGTGGGGCCTAATTGTCCCACGGTGTGTGAGACCTTGGTTCCCGGACCAGGGATCAAACCTGTGTCCCTTGCATTGCAAGGTGGATTCTTAACCACTGGACCACCAGGGAAGACCCGTTTTCTATTGTTGAATTTTAAGAATTCTTTATATATATTTTTGGTACAAGCGCTGTATCAGATACTTGTTCTGCAAGTGTATTTTTCTAGATTGGCTTGTCTTTTTGTTCTCTTAACAGCGTCTTTACAGAGCAAATATTTTTAATTTTAATGAAAGCCAACTTACCAGTTTTATGCATAGGCTTTTGGTGTTGTATTTAAAAACTCATTGCCAAACTCAAGATCACCTAGGTTTAATCCTGTTTTCCCACCCCTTAAAAGTTTTATAGTTTTGTGTTTTGCTTTTAGATAGATGACTCATATTGAGTTAATTTTTGTACAAAGGGTAAAGTCTGTGTCAGATTCATTTTTTTTCCCCGGTGCATTTCAAGTACCAGTAGCTAGTAAATGTGATATTTTAAGTAAAGTAGATTATAAATTAGGTTTACGGTGGAAAGGAAAGTGTTTTGATTTGATTGTTTTTACATGTTTTGCAAAATCAGTTAAAAGAAACAGTTGAAAAATGACTTGGAAACCCAAAATGTAACACTGCATAGGCTTTAGACTATATACCAAGACTGATTCCTGGACATCGTATATAATTCATTTTCTTCTTTCTCACCAACTCAGAGATTCTTCTTTGTGGAAATTAGAATTGTTAATTGAGTAAAACATAACAGTTAGTTTAGATCTAATCATAGAAATAATTAATAAAGCTCTGTTTTTCACAGAAAAAGTCCCAAATAAGTGATTTGCAGGATGTATGCTGAGAAGGGACAGATGATATCCACACCATCTAGAAACCTGAGACTCTTGCCATTTTTCAAGTGACTTTTTTTTTTTCAAGTACCTTTCATTTGGTCAACGCTTTTTGTTGTCGACATTAGGGCCAGCAGTATTGTTATATTACAGTTAGAACCAGAACCCTTCAAGAAGCATCTAGATTAGATCAGACATTATAAAACTAGCACCTTTGGTGTGGCAAGCATTACATACATTATTTAACTCTCACAAGACCTCTTGAAGGCAAGTCTCCTTATTTCTATATTACAGGTAAGAAATAGGCTCAGAAAGAGAAAATGACTTGCCTGTGGTCTGCATGGGGAGAGAGAGACAGAGTTAGGATAGATATCTTGATCTTTCTGACTCTAAAACCCATGTTTTTAGCTTTCTTGTGTTATCTCTGGTTTCCCTCAAAGCTCAGTTGGTAAAGAATCTGTCTGCAATGCGGGAGACCCCGGTTCGATTCATGGGTTGGGAAGATCCCCTGGAGAAGGGATAGGCTGCCCTCTCTAGTATTCTTGGACTTCCCTGGTGGCTCAGCTGGTAAAGAATCTCTAATAACTGATGTTACGGATGTTACAGCTCTAGTAAGCTGGTGTTATATCTGCTGCTGCTGCTGCTGCTAAGTCACTTCAGTTATGTCCAACTCTGTGTGACCCCATAGACGGCAGCCCACAGGCTCCTCTGTCCCTGGGATTCTCCAAGAATACTGGAGTGGGTTGCCATTTCCTTCTCCAATGTATGAAAGTGAAAAGTGAAAGTGAAGTCGCTCAGTCGTGTCTGAGTCAGCGACCCCATGGACTGCAGCCTACCAGGCTCCTCCGTCCATGAGAGTTTCCAGGCAAGAGTACTGGAGTGGGATGCCATTGCCTTCTCCGGTGTTATCTCTAGTAACTGAAAAAGTGCTAGGGAAGTATTAATGTGTTTTTGATTTTATTCTTTTCTTTTACATAGTATTTAAATGACTACTGATTTAACTGCGAATGCCTCAAAAGATTGTGTTTTTGAGATCTGTGGAAATTCTTTTAATTTTTTTTTTTTAATGTTGATGGATCTACATCCCACTGATCCAGAGCTATGAGGTATTGCATCATCTATAAAGAATGAGATTCCTTTAAAGAGAGGAAGTTGTGGGGGATTACGAAAAGTAGAACACACGTTGTTGTCATTAGCTATTTGTTTATCCCTATGCCTTGCTGAATTAAGTTTCTTGAGGGCAGGAAAGTGTCTCATTGATATTTAAGCACATCACATGTGCTACCCATTCACAAAACGTTTGCCAGATGACATCAGCACACTATCATAACTTTTTACAGAAGTATCTTTAGAATGTTTAGAAGGGGACGAACTTTTCTTCACCAAGGACTTTGAAGGTAATTACATTTCATTTGTTCATTCAATTCATCATTTATTGAGCATTTGTTGAGTATCTGTTCTGTGCCAGACACTGTACACACAGAGAGGAATAAGACAAGATCTCTGCCTTCTGTCATCAGGGAACCCAGAGAAAGGAGGCAACCAAACAACCATCTCAATACAGTGTGGAGCTAAATGGAGTATGTATTAAACAAACAAGCAGCCAATGGACTTTGAAATCAGAGAGACCTTATCTGCCTTAGTTTTCTTATGTTAGAAGTGGAAACAATAGCAGTACCTGCTGATGCAGTTGTTGGGAGGAGGTTAAGTGAACAAGAGAAAAAAAATGTACACATTTATATTTATATCTCAGTATGTAGAAGAAGGGAGAGGCTCACTGTTGTTGATGGAGTCAGAAAAGTCTTTACTGGGTATGTGGCACTTGGCTTTATTATAGGATAAATTTTTGAGGTCAACAATGAGAGGACTCCAGGGCATTCCGGGCAGAAAGATAAATACATGTGACGTGTGCAGAATGGGTTGGCATGACAGGAGTGATGCGGAATTCTGCACGTTCTCACAGATGGAGCCCCCAGGATGATTAGAAAGAACTGAATAACCATTTACTTTTCATTTTTATGAGTAACGATACAAAAGAGTAGTCATTACAATGGAGTGGGAGAAACTCAAGGTACCAAACCTGCTAGAAGAATTGCGTGAATGCCTCCTGCTAATCATGTGATTTCTGAATGCAGTCCTTTATGTAGCAGATAAATTCTTGTGTTCCTTTTCAGCCCTGTTACACTCAAGTGATTTTACTAAGAAAGAGCACTTGTGTGTTTGGGTGAAATCAGAAGTCCTGTCTCAAACCATTCTTTTAAAAAAAAAAAACTTTTTATTTTGTATTGGAGTGTAGCTGATTAACAATGTAATAGTTTCAGATCATTCTTTTCTTTTTTAATTGATTTACATTTATAGTTGATTTACATTATGAGTTTATAGTGTACAGCAGAGTGATTCAGTTATATATGTATATATATAGAGAGACAGACACACACACAGATGAATTAATATATATGTATATACACACACACATATTTTTCCATTATGGTTTATTAGCAAATCATTCTTATATTTAGTAGCATGAAAGTGTTAGTGTTCAGTCATGCCTGACTTTTTGCCACCCCATGGACTATAGCCTGCCAGGTTCCTCTGTCCATGGAATTCTCCAGGCAAGGATACTGGAGTGGGCTGCCATACCCTTCTCCAAGGGATCTTCTTCCTAACCCAGGGATCGAACCCAGGTCTCATGCATTGCAGAAGATTCTTTATCGTCAGGGAAGTCACATAAGAATCTAATATCCTAATGAAGTGGGATCTAGTCCTGTTTGAGCCTTCCAGAATTCTAAAAACCATGAACAATTTTTCACCAGAACCTGAAACACAATACTTAGGAATGTGCTAAAGTAATTTGTTCAGTGAATCAATTATGAATTGATAAGAGGTCAGAGTTCTGTAGTTGAAAAATTGTGATTTTAATATAAGGAGAAAGAAAAGAACATGAAGCTCAATAGAAGGAAGCAAAGTGAAAGTGAAAGTGAAGTCGCTCAGTTGTGTCCGACTCTTTGCGACCCCGTGGACTGTAGCCCACCAGGCTCCTCTGTGCATGGGATTCTCCAGGCAAGAATATTGGAGTGGGTTGCCATTTCCTTCTCCAAGAAGGAAGCAAAGTTTATATTTAAATAGAGGGGAAAAGATATTTTTCAAAGTTCTCTGTTAAAGGCTGCTGCTGCTGCTGCTAAGTCGCATCAGTCGTGTCCAACTCTGTGCAACCCCATAGATGGCAGCCCAACAGGCTCCTCTGTCCCTGGGATTCTCCAAGCAAGAATACTGGAGTGGGTTGCCGTTTCCTTCTCCAATGCACGAAAGTGAAAAGTGAAAGTGAAGTCGCTCAGTCATGTCCGACTCTTAGTGACCCCATGGACTGTAGCCTAACAGGCTCCTCCGTCCATGGGATTCGCCAAGCAAGAGTACTGGAGTCGGGTATCATTGCCTTCTCCGTTTTAAAGACTAGTGATATGAATTTCATTTTATTTAGAAAGCTTTTTTATTAGCACAATTAGAATATTACTTCTCTATCACCATTAGAATATTACTCCTCTTCCTAGAAATATATGCATATTATTGATATAGTAAACCAATAGTGACATATTGGCTTAATGCAACAATAGAATGTTTCCAGTGTCTGGAATATAACATTTGTGATCACTGAATACTCTGATTTTTCTGCAAATTCTAGTATTTGTAATGTTTTATAATTTTGTAATTATTTCTAATATTTTTCATTAGAAAATAAAAAATATAAGCAGCAGAACAAATTCATAAAGAAATACGTGGATGAAATGCGTTACTTTTGAGAAGACATTGAACATGATTTAATTTTCTACAATAATTTTGACATTTTGAGTTAATGGTAACCTTAGACATGAACATATAATAAGATGATTGTGAGTATATTGACTTTTAAATGTGAGAAAGATATAACTATGATGAAAGAGAGAGCAGATACATTTAACTTTCATATGGAAGAAATAAGACATTATTATAGCTATATAGACTTCCCCCCCCAAATAAGTATGTTAATCTTGTCTGTGTGTTTATTTATATATATGTAATATCCAGTTTCTCTTTCCAATATATTTGAAAACTTTGTTTTTTGAAAAACTGTATATTGGGATTTTAAAATATTGCTCTTTAATTTAGAAATATTGATTTAGAACCCTATCTTTAGGGTTTCTTGATTTGTCTTTATTATTTTAGTATATTTATCTGCATTATCGGAACTTCTGATCTAAAATCTTTTTAGTTTGTGGACTATAAGGTAGGTTAGATATTTTAGTCAAAAGAAAACATTGGTTTTTGTTGGTAGTTTTTTTTATTTAGCTCTTTTGTGGGGCCTTGTTAGGCTCTGAATAATTTAAAAGCAATGGAATTCTTTCTGTGATAAAAATCTAGTCATCAGGCCAAATCTTGTAGCATTATTCACGTGATACTCATGCATGTAAAGGTGTATAATTAATATGTGTGCTTGAAGTATGTATATTAAAGAGGGTGTTTTTAATTATTAAAATAGCCCTCTAAAGATTTTAACATGTGTGATTCACAGATTTGCTTAAAATCTTAGCTCTTCTGTTTTTAAGTGAATGATCTATGATAGCCAAGCCTGAAGAATAATGTGTTAAGAATAATAACAAAAAATTTATAACTTCTTTAAATTTAGGAGTAATTATTTTTATTTTTCTGCATTAGCATATTTGCTATGCAGAAGCATAAAGATAACCTGAGTTTAAAGTAGCATGTTTTTCTGTTGTTTTACTTTTTCGTATATTTCTTATCCAAACGACCAAAACAAAAATTTCAGCACCATTTATTACAGTGTCCATGCACTTGACTGTAGTTCACGTTTTTCAGTTTAATCTGAAGACTTTCCATAGTCTCACAAAGGAAACAGTTGTATAAAAATCTTGAAGCAGATAAATGACCATGTGAGTGTTTCCTCAGTACCCCTTCTCTATCCTGCTTCCCTCTTTCCTGCCTTTCTCTGTCTTCCAGCCTCAGGGTCTGACTACTTTTTATTCAGGGCCCAAATGGCATTAGTTGAAAATGTATCTTTCATAACTTTGCTATCTTTCCAGTTACCATTCAGACTTTCTCACTGCGTGGTGAGATCTCAGCTGTGGTGAGTGAAATCTGAATAAAAGAGACATTCATGGTGGTTATGACAGTGAAGGTTAAGTTTAGGCTGCCGGAGAGTTTGAAACAAAGGAGGGATTGAAGCCCTCATCACCTTCATCTTATTTGGGTAGTAATAAATTATTTTGGAAGTAGTAAGGTCTCATTATGAAGATAGTGAAATCTTGTCCAGACTAAGTACATTCACAGTGACTGACTTCAGCTGGAATGCATCTGGACACCACTAAGTTTTTATACTAATTAGAAAAGATCCACCATGGTTTTGTTTGTATGTTGGTGACTTAAAAAAAAAAACATTTTGTTTTGTAGGAGCCCCTTAATACTACAGGGAATTTTAGAATTTGAATTCAAATAGTTGTCAAGTAAATTTGTATAATGTAGAAAAGTTTTTTGGTATGGAAAAGTCCATGATGTTCTAAAGGATCTTCAAATAGGAGTAAAGTTTCCCTCATCTTGCCCTCAAAGCCTCCCCTCTCACACCTTCCCTATAACTGTTGTTGTTTAGTCGCTCAGTCGTGTCTGACTCTTTGGGATCCCATGGACTATAGCCAGCCAGCCTCCTCTGTCCATGGGATTTCCTAGGCAAGCATACTGGAGTGGGTTGCCATTTTCATCTCCAGGGGATCTTCCTGACCCAGGGATTGAACCTATGTTTCCTGCTTGGCAGGTGGATTCTTTACCTCTAAGCCACCAGGGAAGCCCAGCTATATCTGTTACCTGGAGTCATTTCCATTTGCTCTCTCTGCCAGGCAGTTGGAATATTTGAAGTATAATTTTGTGAGTTGTCACAAAACAAATGTACTATGAAGTAGATGGCCTAAGAATAAGGGATAATTTAACTCATTGGCTGCCAATTAGATTTTCATGTTATGTTTATGGTTTTCAAAGGCATTTATATGATGTACCTAAAAGATTCCAAACTAATGGATTGAGTGATGAAATCATTGGGAGAACTTGTGGTAGACTCTGATATATGATAGAAATAGTTCAGCAGTAACAAAAGTAGAAACACTAAGATTTCCCAAGAACCTGTAAGCTGTTTTTACCACTACTGTGCTGTTCATGAACTACATATGGGGCACTTCAATTACATACACTGTAAAGAATAATGTATTATTTGTTAGAAATTTATTTGATAAATAAACATAAAATAAAGTTGTGTCCCAAACTATACCTGTTCTTGCAAGATTTAACAGATGGATTTTGGCTAATGCTGATTTTATTAGACTATTGTGGATATTGATTGGATTTTAGAAATTAGATGTAACAAATGCTTGCTGTCCATTAGAGGCAGATGGGTTTGATTCTGTGATCCTGAGAGAGCAGATATAAATTTGGGGGGAAGCTTTTAAGCTGATCTAAACCTGCTGAGTTTTTCTCTCTTCCAAAGGAGGACAGAAGTATGTAGAATTTTGCAAGGAGCTGATTAGAGAACTTTGCTTAATTTTAAAGACAAAAGATACTAATTAATTTTTTCAAAAGATACTAATTAATGTTTTCTGGAAGAACTTTTGAAGATTTTTATAATTTTATTCATTTTTGCCTGTGCTGGATCTTCACTGCTGCAAGAGAGTGTTCTCTGGTTGCGGTGAGCAGGAGCTACTCTCTAGTTGCAGTCCTTGGGTTTCTCATTGTGGTGGCTTCTTTTGCTGGGCAGCACAGGCTTTAAGGAGCAAGGGCTTTGGTAGCTGATGCATGTAGGCTCAGTAGTTTCGGCTCCCAGACTCTAGAGCATAGGCTCAATAGTTCTGGTGCATGGACTTAGTTGCCCCGCAGCAAGTGGGCTCTTCCTGGACCGGGGATTGAACCCGTGTCTCTGGCATTGGCAGGCAGATTATTTACCACTGAGCCATCGGGGAAGCTCCTGATGCTCTTTTAGAAACTTCTCGCTGTGATCACCTTAGCTTCCTATTTCCCCTTTAGTCTTACTAAGTTTCTGTTACTGCTGTCAGTCATACCAGTCACTGGGAAGGATAATGTGATGGTGATGGTTTAGTCACTAAGTCATGTCTGACTCTTGTGACCTCCTGGTGTGTAGCCTACCAGCTCCTTTGTCCATGGGAAGGATGATACTGTGGTAACATTTCCTTTAAAAGGAAAATTACAGAAGAGGAATATGTATACAAATGCATAGTGAATATAAAAAAAAAATCCCAGAAATTCTTTTGTATGTAAGGGTGAGTTAGTCGTTGTGGTGATAGGTCTTGTTTGACTCATTTCAGCTTTTTCCAGTGATCCTTTTGTGATATGCATATATGAGATAGTTATGTGAGATTAAGGATTTGGTTAAACCATTAGCAAGCACATTGGCTTAATTCAGCCCAATCAAATTCCTTGATCTAACAATTCTGGACATATACAGCTTTATTTAATAGAAAATAATTTTGTTTCATTTAGTGAAACTTAATTTTCAATAAAGAAATATTAAATAAATTTTATTACTGTATTACTGCTGCTAAGTCACTTCAGTCGTGTCCAACTCTGTGTGACCTCGTAGATGGCAGCCAACCAGGCTCCCCTGCCCCTGGGATCCTCCAGGCAAGAACTACTGGAGTGGGTTGCCATTTCTTTCTCCAATGCAAGAAAGTGAAAAGTGAAAGTGAAGTCGCTCAGTCGTGTCCAACTCTTAGCGACTCCGTGAACCGCAGCCTATCAGACTCCTCCATCCATGCGATTTTCCAGGCAAGAGTACTGGAGTGGGGTGCCATTGCCTTCTCCAGCCTGTGTTACTAAGTAGCAATAATTACTGTAATTAACAAAACAGACAAGGTTGCGAACCTTAGAATACACAGTGTCAGAAATCTAGATTAGAAGAAGCATGAAAGACTTAAAAGAAGCGCTGGATTCTATGTAAATAGTCAAAAATGTGGAAAGTAAAGAATGACCTTTCTGGCTTCTTCCTCCCTCCCTTCCTTCATCTGTCTCCTTTTCTTTTTTTTCTCATTTTCATTTCTAAGAGAGTGAAGATGTTAACATTTTGTATTCTATTTTTCAACACATCCCAATATTGTGGATTTATAAAATAATAACATTTTCAGATTACATTTTATTTTACAGTCATCCTGCAGAAGAACATTTGTTATTTGTGAACAGCTTTGGGAAAAATTATGGTATACCAATACTCCCTTTGAAAGATTTTTCAACTAAGGTCAGCTTAAGATCAGAACAGACAAGTATGGTTTGTATTAGTTTTATAGACACTACTCAGTATTCTTTAATTGGAAATGTCTAGGAATGAAGAAGCCATTATTCATAAAATGAAGTCATGCTGTAGACCTCAGACTGGTCGTAAAGTGGTCATCTTTAGAGATGGCGAAATGTGTCTTACTGGGAATTTGAAATGTGGGTAACTTGAAGACCTTCATTTGAAGCAACACTGCCTCTGCCTCCTCTAGTGGAGCCCAGCACTTCCTAACACACTGCTCAGATTACACACCACTGACATGATCCCCTCAATGTATTTGGCTCATGTGTTTCTCGTTAGCTATTGTGAATGAAAGATTCATAACTATCTATTTCAGAAAAACGTCTTTATTTGCATTACAAAGAGCTCGCTTGGAACAGGATCAAGAATTGTTTTTAAATTGTAAGTCAGCATGTATGGTTTGGGTCATGATTGACTCTGGACGTTAAAAAAAAAAANTTTTTTTTTTTTCCTGATGGGAACTTGTGCTTAAATACTTGCTTCTACCATATCATGTCTCTTCCCACTCCTAACGTTTTCTTACTTTTCTCCAGCATGTCTTAAAGGGGCTTGTAAACCCAGTTCTAAAATATGTCATGCATCTCCCTTCAACAGGTAATTGGCCTCATGCCTATCTTTAATCAGAAACTGCACTGAAGTATCTCATTCATTTTCCTTCTTCCTCAGATGTGATTGAAGTTTCCAACCTCGTGACTGCCTTCTAATTTTCAATGTGACTTAGACCAGTTATTTTTCTGTCATATGCATGTGTCTGAGTCAGTGTTTATATAGTAAGCTGTTGGAGTCATGGGTCTCTTGGTGCAGTATGATGCACAGCTAGAAACTGTTCTCTTAATGATCTCTTGTGCTGCCTTTCCATCTGGCTCCCAGCCAAGATTCTTGTACCTGTTGCTTTCTCTGCCTCACTTTTCATATACACTTGTCAGCCCACTTTAGTCTGCTGCCTAAGCTCATTCCCGTAGGTTATTTGTAATCTTCATAAAGGCCAAACTTAAAGGAAAACATTTGGTTTTTCTCGTACTTGATTTTGCTGTGGCTCTTAGAAAGAACATGGATTATATTTAGTTCAGTATTGAATTTTTATAATCTAGATTTTCTAGTACTCTGTAGATTGTTAATTTTACTTACTTATTTTTGTTGTTTATTTATTTGGCTGCGCCAGTCCTAGCACACGGAAGCTTTAGTTGCAGCACCCAGGCTCTCTCTAGTGGCACATGGGCTTAGTTGCCCCCACAGTACGTGGGGTTTTAGTTCCCCGACGAGAGATTGAACCTGTATCCTCTGCATTGCAATGTGGATTATTAACCACTGGACCACCAAAGTCCCCATAGATTGTCTGTTTGCTGAATGGATATATGTTTGCAATGATCACTGTCTCCCCTCCCGCCCCCCGAAAAATGTTTTAGTTCTTTGGCTCCCATGGTGCTGTTCTTTCCTGGTTTCTTTTTTTATCTATCTGTACTTAGATGTTAATTCAGAAGCTCTACTCCTTGGAATTTAATAGGTATGTAAAAAATTGTTCCATGGTGGTAATCTTTTAAAGTAAGTTCTAGCATCATTTGTTGGTAGCAAGGAGAGCCAGCACTTTTTTGCAGGGAGTGGGTGGGGGATGGGAGAGTGGGGATGAGTAGGTTCTCAGTTCATGGTTTTGTCTATTATCTGAATACTCACAGGTTGAGAAGTTTCTGAATTTTCCAGAATTATTTTCTCCGCTTTCATCTAATTTCATGTTTCATTATCTTCCAAGGTAACTTCAGCCACTCACATTGTTTCACTTAGAACATTGACTCTAAATTCTTTTATCTCTCGCAGATGCTGTTCTCCTGAGCTCCATGCCTTTAGTTCTGACTGTACCTGCATGTTGCACAGGCCCCTTGGCCTTCAAAGATGCCCAAATACATTGTTGCCTTTTTCCTAACCCAGCTCCCTTCTCTTCTCTTTCTGTTCCTCTGAATGGAGCCACTGTTACACAAATGGTAACTCTGTGAATCTTTCTGAACTCCTAATTCTTCCTTAGCTCTTAACTTTGTCCAACCTTGAAGGGATCAGTTTGTTGATTCTTACTATAGAATGGGTGACAGCATCCCTTTCCCCCTATCTTTACTGTTAATCATATTTTTTATGTTGCTTACACTTCCTCATTGTTTCCCCACATGTTCATTACACAGTACAGTTCCCCCTCGTATGGCACGCAGCAGCTCCTGCCCTCCTCCCAGGCTTTTCCTCTTTGCCAGTGCCCCACAAATGCTGTAACAATTGTCATTCCCTGAATACACTCAGCTTCACTCTTGCGTGACTTTGCACACTGCGTTTCCTCTGCCTGAATTTCCTCTCTGTTGTCCTCATCAGCTTATCTATATCATTTTAGATTTGGCTTAAAGATCACTTTCCCAGAAAAAAGTCCTTTCTTTGTGCCTAAGTGGTAGGCTGTATTTACTTTAAAATAGTAATTATGCTGTGTTTTATGGTTTATTTACTCTCTCTTCTCTCTAACCAGTCTGACAGTTATAGGTGGAGGATGTGTTGGAATACTCTTTGTCTTTCTTGTGCCTTAGCACAATGCTGGATGCAGAGCGTGTACTCAGTTTTTGTTTTAATGTGCATTTGGTGAATGTATGCTTAACATGCCTTTTGGTGTTAGCTGGCTTCTCTTCTCCAGGTAAAGAGAGTATGACGGAAAAACTGAGCAGAATTCATTTATTCAGTATTGGACCATTTTACCCGCTTCCTTTCACAGAGCATACTGGAGGTGAAATTTTGAGGCTGTCTGTTTACAGTATTATTCTGTTCCCCTATCTCCTGTCATTCTTCCATATGTTGCACCATAGATGCCTTAAGGTTGTCCTCCAGTTACCTAAGACATATCTCTTTGACTGTCTTCTCTACCCTTGAGAACTGGTGAGATATATTGTTCAAGTTATGTCTAGCTGGAGAGCCTATAATTTATAGATAAAATGCTGAGATTGGGAAGTTAAAAACATTTAAATTAAAAATTAAAATGGGGCAATTTAAACATTAAATTTAAATAGAAACTTTTGCTTGCCACCCCCCTTCACAACCTTTCTTTCAATGAAAAGAAGACCTATAGTATTTGCCAGTGAGAGATCAGGACCCAACCAAAGTACCTATCCGGCCGTGACTTATTTTGTATCATAGTTAACAAAAATAAAGTATTTAAGGAAAAGTAGCTTATGAGTAATCAAAATAAGAATATTAAAATATTATATGTATATGAGAAATTTAGAGTGTGTGTAGTTCAGCATTCTTATTTTACTGACAAAGAAAGTGAAACCAAAATGTGTCAAGTGATTTGCCCTAAGTCACACAACTAGTTTATTGCAGAATTTCATAATATCTAAGCATTCTAAGCCTTCATATAGCTGTACTCTCATGAGCCTGGTGCTCTATTGAATTTGTTAGGAAAATGAAAATTCATTTATTCAAAATATTTATCAGCTATCTTCAAAAAAAAAAAACTAGATATAGTTCTAGGCACTGATGATACAGATGCTAATAAGGTGGCTCTCCCTGGTTGCACCTAAATCGTGGAGTGAGGGAGGCATTAAAAATTATGAAAATGATATAAATGATATCTATCTACTTAATTCACAGGTATAATACTTGGCCTATATTAAAAATCTCTTTATTAAAGTCTGAGAACAGACTTGCTTAGGTTTTTTTTTTCCCAATCCCAGAGCAAACAGGAAGAAAGAAAAATAGATGATGATGAGGTTCTAGAAAGGTTTATAAACAGTAATGTGAAGCTGATAAGCTGGGGAGAAAGAGAAAAAAATAAATTTATTTGTCGCTCAGTCGTGTCCAACGCTTTGCGACCCCGTGGACTGTAGCCCACCAGGCTCCTCTGTCCATGGGATTCTCCAGGCAAGAATACTGGGGTGGGTTGCCATTTCCTTCTCCAGGGGATCTTCCCTACCCAGGGATTGAACCCAGGTCTCCCACGTTGCAGGCAGACGCTTTAACCTCTGAGCCACCAAGGAAGCCCATATACTATATATACTATACATTAATATCAGGCAGAAGCACCCAAACTCATTGCAGACTAGGAAATGACTGTAGTCCTGAGCAGAGCATCAGTGGGCTGAGTGTCCTTTGGGCTGCAGAAGAATGGTATCATCACATCAGGGAATGAGTTTTCTATCGTTTTCTCCACTCAATCCTGAAGGAAATCAACCCTGAATATTCACTGGAAGAACTGTTGCTGAAGCTGAAGCTCCAATACTTTGGCCACCTGATGCAAAGAGCCAACTCATTGAAAAAGACCACGATGCTGGAAAAGATTGAAGGCAAAAGAAGGAGGCAGAAGAGGATGAGATGGTTAGATAGCATCACTGACTCGATGGTCATGAATTTGAGCAAACTCTGGGAGGTAGTGAAAGACCGGGAAGCCTGGCGTGCTGCAGTTCTTGGGGAGGGTGGTCACAAAGAGTCAGACATGACTTAGTGACTGCACAACAACAACCATTGTTTTCTCCCCACAGAGAGTACCTGGTTTTGACAATCACCCATGAACAGTAGTGCCCTTGTGGAAGACTGGTAGTCCAGCAGAGAAGTTCAACATACTGTTGTGGGGCAAAAATGTCTGAGATTGCATGCATCGAAGAGGGCAACAGGAGCAGTTTTGGTTTACTTGCATCACCCTTTCCCCAAGGTGGCATAGCTGCATGCTAGTAGGGATCTTCTTGACCGATGCTTTCTTCCACAGGGGAAATTGAGAGTGTTTGAGCACCCCCAGTGCCTCATCCATTCATAGGTCCATACTCCACCCTTTGGCCAGCTCCCTGTGTGCACCTCTGAAGCAAAGACATTTAACCTTTGCAGACACTGGTGAGCACAAATGGAAAGCCAGCTGGACTTTGCAGGATCGGGAGAGACCACATGAACTTGAGCATTCAAGACTGCCCCAGGGAAAGCAAAATGGGAGGCTCTCAGAATTTGACCTGGCTTTGCAGGGTCCACAGAAGGCATACAGTCTTAAGAATTCACTTACAAAGAGGAACAATAAGTGTGGAACAGGTGAATCCATAGAAAAGATTTGAAAAAGTCTCCAAATTCCTAACAAGGCTCTGGAAGGTGTTTTTCTCCTAAAACCAGTCTGTACAGACTGGAGTAGGTGACTGCTTCTTCAAATCAAAGACAGCAATGCAAGATTCTAAGGAATATGAAAAATCAAGGAAAAATGATGCTATATAGGAACACAATAATTTTGCAGTAACTAACAGGGTGTGCTGTGATTCATGGGGTCACGAAGGGTCAGACATGACTGAGCGACTGAACTGAACTGAACACCTCTCCCTAAAAAAAGAGACCTACAATTGTTGCCAGTAAAAGAATTCAAAATAGTAATTTTAAGGAAGCTTAGGGACCTACAAGAAAACACAGACAATTCAATGAAATAAAAAAAAAAAAACCAATATATGAACAAAATGAAATGTTAAACAGAAAAACAGGAATTAAAAAAGAACTGAATAGAAATTCTGGAGCTGAAGAATATGGAAATGGAAAAATATCGAAATGGAAAAATGCAATAGAGAGCATCAGTGTCTGACTGGATCAAGCAGAAGAAAAAAATCTGTGAAGCAGAAGGTAGGTCATTTCAAATTATCCAGTCAGAGGAGTTCAAAGAAGAAAGAATGACAAAGAATGAAGAAAGCCTATGTGAGCTATGAAATACCTTTAGGAGAAACAACCACATATTATTGAAGTCCCAGAGGGAGAAGGAAGCAGAAAGCTTATTTAAAGAAATAATGGATGAGAATTTTCTAAACATGGGGAGAAAGCTGGGCATCTAAACTTATGAAGCTCATAGTATCCCCCTAGATATCAACCCCAAATGATTTACTACAAGACACATTATAATAAAACAGTCTAAAATGAAAGGCAAAGAAAATTTAAGAGCAACATGAGAAAAACTTTCATTAAAGACAAGGAAAGCCCCACAAAGCTATCAGTGGGTTTCTCAGCAGAAACCTTGAAGGCCAGGAGAGAGTGGGATGATATATTCAAAGTGATAAAAGAAAAAAACTGCCAACCAGGAGCATTTTATCTAGTAAAGTTGTGCTTCAGAAATGGAGATAAAGAGACTTTCCTGGTGGTCCAGTGACTAAGACTTGGTGCTACCAATGCAGGGGGCCTGGGTTTGATCCCTGGGTAGGGAAATAGATCCCACATGTTGCAACTAAGACTTTGCATGCCTCAACTAAAGGTCTCATATACTGCAACTGAAACTCCACACAGCCAAATAAAAAAAGAAATGGAGAGAGAAAGACTTCCTCACACAAACAAAAGCTGAGGGAATTCATCACCGTTATACCTGCCTGATGGAAAGGGGTGAAAGGAGTTCTTTAAGCTGAAAATGAAAGTACCCCAATTATAATAGTAACGAAAAAACCCCATGAAACTGTAAAATACAATGGTAAACATAACTATAGTCATATTCAGAATACATTAATACTGTGTTATAGTAGTGTGTTAAGCAGTTAACTCTAGTATAAAGTTTAACGGACAAAAGTATGGGAAATACCTAGATTTGCAATAATTTGTTAATGGATACACAGTATAAAAAAAGGTAAATTGTGACACCAAAAACATAAAATGTGTAACTATATTGGAAATGCTATATAACTGAAATGAAGAGGGATCTATTATATATCATTTATGATACTGAGAAGATATTATTTATTTATATGTATGCATACATATTTTTTGAAGAATATTAAGTTTGAAAAAGAGATTTTGTCCAGTGCCAAAGTTATGGTCTGGTTTATTGCAGAAACTCTATGAAGATATTGAGTGAATATTGAAGAAAAGTCCTAAGTTTGAAATTACTTTTCCAAAACATTGTAAAAATGTTATGTTCATAGTTTGCAGAAATTTATTTAATCCTCAGTAGAGTTGAGTTATAGTGGCCGAAGTTTTGTCTTTTTATAACTGGAACAAGAGTCATAAAATCTATCTCAGAACTTGAGAAACATATCTTACCCTTCTTGCTAAAACCTTTTGAAAAAAATTCTCTCTAGTCTTTCTAATGTTCTTCAACAATCTTTTTTTTTCCCCTAGAGAGGGATTTTCATCTCTCTTTTTCCTTGCTGATTCAGGAGTAAAATAACTTCTTTCTTGCCGAAAGAAGATACTGTTTTCTATATGATAAAGTGATTAGGTTGGTTTGTGTCATTTCAGCTCTCCTGATCTTAAATTGTGTGTATGCTAAATATGTTTGTGTGGTGTGATCGTG
>SJYV01030685.1:77545-147412 GCA_006410875.1 Neotragus pygmaeus
CCCCCCCCCCCCCCCCCCGCCTTGGTAGCATCCTGACTCTTTCCCAGAGTTTCTCTGTGCTGATCAAGTGATTGCTTTTTCAGACTCATCTAAAGCGATTTGGCTGAAATTAAACAGAATTAGAGACTGGTTGTAAAATGTTCTAAAATTAAAGTAAGAAGCTAAAAAATATGAGGGAAAAAAGTTTGCTCAGCCATGTTTCATGGAATAGTTTTGTTCTTTCTTGTTGTTCATTTTCTAAGTCATGTTTGACTCTTTGCGACCCCATGGACTGCAGCATGCCAGGATCCCGTCTTTCACTATCTCCTAGAGTTTACTCAGACTCATGTCCATTGAGTTGGTGATGCAATCTAACCATCTTACCCTCTGTTGCCTCTTTCTCTTCTTGCCCTCAGTCTTTCCCAACATCAGGGTGTTTTCTAGTGAGTCGTTTCTTCACATCGGGTGGTCAAAGTATTGAAGCTTCAGCTTTAGCATTAGTCCTTCCAATGAATATTCAGGATTAATTTCCTCTAGGATTGACTGGTTTGTTTAATCTCCTTGCTGTCGGAGTGAGTCTTGAGTCTCCTTCAGCACCACAGTTCAAAAAGCATCAGTTCTTCTGGTAACAGTGTTTGTGCTTGGACTTGCACTTCAGTTGATATCCAAAAGTCGAACTCCCTTATTTTGACAGAAGGTGGATCTGAAGCTATAGCTCTCTAGAGAGCAAACCTTTACCCAGACTGCTTGCCCTGTGCTTATTCCAGCCGTCACTTGGCCTTTGGGTAGTTTACTTTTATGTTTAGTGCTTTGTTGCCTGGAATTAAAAAGGAAAAGTTATGATCAGATGGCCCTTAAGTTTTATTTTACCTTTGTCAGTAAAAGGGCTTTTAAATGACAGGCCTGTTTTCCCTAATTCACTTCCAAAAACTTAGAGGGAAAGAAAAAAGGACAAAATAGTGAAGGGACTTTGGGATCACTTCCTTGTAATATCTCATTTGAATACATGATTAAGTTATACAAAATATGTTTTTTTCCCTCTTTCCTTTGTATTTTGAAATTAGCTCTCAATACTGTCACAAAGAATCCTTACAGTGAGTTAGTTTCAGAGATAGTTCAAAGCCAGGGAGAAACTCTAGCCCATGAGAAGAGCACATCTTTGACCCCTTCTCTTTTGCCAGCCACGTCCAACTGGTTGCCAACTCCTGTGACTTTCACATTAAAGTTAATCCTTGCCTTTGCCCGTCTGCTTTAACATTCACAATTTTAGGGTCACATAAATGTTTTCTTAAGCTGTTACCTCCTAAGCCGTATCTGCATCTGCTTCTATCCTACTCCAGTTTTCATTCTAATTGCTCCTTCCAGTCAGTTTTGCTAAAACCGAGCTCAGATGATGTCAGTTGGAGCTTAGTTGCTCAGTTGTGTCCGACTCTTTGTGACCCCGTGGACTGTAGCCTGCCAGGCTTTTCTGTCTATGGGAATTCTCCAGGCAAGAATACTGGAGTGGGTTGCTATGCCTTCCTCCAGGGGATCTTCCCAACCCAGAGATCGAACCCAGGTCTCCCACATTGCAGGCAGATTCTTTACCATTTGCGCCACCAGGAAAACCCAAGGATACTGGAGTGGATAGCCTATCCCTTTTCCAGGGGATCTTCCCGACCCAGGAATCGAACTGTGGTTGCTTGCATTGCAGGTGGATTCTTTACCAGCTGAGCTACAGATGATGTCAGGCCAGTCCTTAAAAAACTGCTGGCAGGAAAAGATTGTCTCGGCCCTCCGTAACCTGGTTACTTGCTTTCATTTTTCCTTTAGCCCCACTTCTCTCCCTTCTTATTCAGCCTCTTATTTCAGCCTCTTTAGCTGAAATGAAGCCCTTTGCACTTGCCCCTGAAGTCTTCCATCTCCCCAGGTTCTCCACTCTTAATGTCTCTCTTCTCTGTGTTTACTTGGAATGCCTTTTGACCTTATCTTCATATGCAAATCTGTTCTCTCTTTTGGCGAGTATATTCTATGCCGGCATGGAATGAAATTTACCTTCCCTGATAGCACCCCCTACTGCTCCCACATTCCTATGGTTTGTTTTTCAGGATCTCTTTGGCACCCACTCCTGTTGTGTGCTGTAAGGTAGGTGTAGGCGTGTATGTCTCACCAGACACCAGGAATATACCCTCTACCTTCCGACTCTATAGACTCCATATCTGATTTTTACTCCTGGCCGGGCCACAAGGCTTAGAGCAGTGATTTTATGTGTGATAAAAGCTTTAATATATGTATTAGTTAAATGGTAAAATAAATGAATCTCTATCCTACATCTTCCACCATGAATTTTACATCAATAGGGCCTCAATTTCCACAACTGAAAAGAAAAATTTTAATAGCAGCCACTGTTTTTTACTGAGTCTGCACTGAAATATTCTGTGAAAGTTCAATCATGGGGACAATCAGAATGTACTCTGTCATTTAGGAAAAAACCTCTGGCAAACACACCTGTTTTTCAAGTTCTCAGTTTTTAAATGTGGGCTATGATTATTCCCATTAAACATCTCACAGATTTAATGAAGTGAGCCATTGTGTTAAAGTTTTATAACTTATTCCTTTAAGAAACTGAACTCTTGAAATAGAAGGCTAACAAAGGTGAGAGTATTTCGACTTGACACTTTCTGTTCTATCCCTTCCTGTTATTACAGAACAGTTGTTAAGACTGGTGTAAAATGCCAGCCTATAAGTAAGACAGTGAGAGCTTTCTGGTACTTTTATTAATCAAACCCTCCTGAAAAGGGCCTCAGAAGCAGCTTTTCAGTCCATTGTTTTTAGAAACCTCCATGATAATTGTGAATATTTTTAATATTATGAACAAAATCCATTATTTTCTTTTTTTTCCCCCTCGGTTTTCTTTGAATTGCGTTCGGTGTTGCTTATTAGTTTTGTTTACCACGTGATTTTCAATCCAGGTTTTTATAATGAAATGAAGTCCAACTAAGAAATGGAAATTCCAAATAATTAAGACACTGGAACTATTTTGAGTATTATTCAGCTGCTGAAAGCAAAACAAGTATAACCAGAAAAAAAAATTGAAAAAGACATATTACTGTGGTCAGAATGCTTAGGAAGTTTTTGTACTGTGTTCAATTTATTTATTTTGCTCTGTACTCAGTTTCTGGTGCATTAGACAAAGGACTGAAAATATAGTTACTATTTAGAGATGTTCATTGTTTGAGAAGAAATTCAGCTGAGTCTTGAACATTCTCATGACATATATGGAATAATTTTATAGAGACTGTTTTAAATTATAAATACATCTTCTGTGTTAATGTTTTAAGTGTTGCTTTCCAGGTATGATGCTTAAGATATTTCTGTGGAAATGTTATATTCTAATTGTTTCATTCAATGGTGTCTTACACCATACATGTTTAAATGAAAGTTGATTGCTTGGTTTACTTAAAATCCAGAGGAATTCTCTTACATATTTCCATGAAGTATATTTTTCATTTATTTCTTCCTTATGTGTATATACCAACTATGGCATCTGTTTTAATGAGAGTGTCAATAAAATTTACAGAAGTAGAATTGCTGTTTGTGTTATTAATGATTGAAAAATGACTTGTAACATGTTCCTGACTATGTCTATTATTGTGAATGCTTTTTAATAACCATCAGTTTATTTTGCTAACATTATTCCATAGAAAGAGAACTCATCCTTTTTTTTAGTGGTTAGTTCATGCAGTCTTGATTAATGGAGCATAAAGTGAGATCTTGTGTGGTGACAGAATTTAACTTGGGAGCATATGGGAAAAAATGAAGTATCTCTTCAAAAAATTTAAATATCTTACAGAGATATTTGCTACTCAATCGTGAACAATTATAGTTGTGTCTAATTTTTATTTTATATTTTAATTGCTCAGGTGATTTTAATTTTTATCTATAAAGCCTTAAAAGTATAGTCTGATTAAAATAATTTGTGTCTAAGAAATGATTTTGATCCCTTTAGATTTTTGTTTTTCTATGGAATCAAAAGATGTGTAAACCTGGAACCCTCAGAGAGTGCCAGACCATCTCCTTTTGTCTTTTTGTCACTATTGTATCATATGTTTTCTGGTGTCACTGTCAATATGACCTCAAGAGGCAGCTGTCACTATTGTTCAATGATAGTCATTCACCTCTGCTGCTGCTACTGCTAAGTCGCTTCAGTTGTGTCCGACTCTGTGTGACCCCATAGACGGCAGCCCACCAGGCTCCCCTGTCCCTGGGATTCTCCAGGCAAGAACACTGGAGTGGGTTGTCATTTCAAAAAGAGTTTTTTTCCTGTATGCTTATGTGCAGATAGCTAAATCACTACTATGATGGAAGGAGATTATATTTGCTTAATACTGAAAATATTCTTTTCTCTAATAATTTTAAAAGTATCAAGAACTCAACTTTAGAGTGGTATTCTTTAATTAATTCTTGGTAAATGGAGTACACCCAAGTTTGTACAAGCTGCTGGGGAACTGTATTGCATGTTTACTTCTGTTCTTAAAATCCCATCTTCCCCGGTTTGCCCAGGATTGTTTGCTATTGTTTAGTCGCTAAGTCATGTCCAACTCTTTTGCGATCCTGTGGAGTATAACCCACCAGGCTCCTCTGTCTATGAGATTTTCCAGACAAGAACACTGGTGGGGATTGCAATTTCTTTCTCCAGGGGTTCTTCCCCAACCAGGGATTGAACCTGTGTCTTCTGCATTGGCAGGTGGAATATTTCTCGTGAGCCACCTGGGAAGCCCCTTCCCAGGATTATTCAAAAGTTAATCGTATAATCCAGAATGGACTTTTAAAAAAATGGATATCTCCAAGGCTCTTTCCAGCTCTAATATTCTACAAGTCGTTGATTTTAGTTTAGCTCAGTTCTTACTTCAAGGGAAGCATGGCATAATTCTAATTTTTAAGGTAATACTTATATTTATTTATATTACCTTGAATTGAGTAGAAATCTTTATTTGTAAAACAACAACTGAAAAATCCCCAGCCTTTTATTCTCCAGGGAAAGACAATTCTGTAATACATTTTTCCCCCCTTTACACTTGCAATGCTTTTACTTTGTGAAATATAATTGGGAAAATAGATTTCTAGACAGCTTGAAACTGACAAATGAGTATTTTGACAGATATTCCTGGAAGAAGAGCTATAGCCACCAATCACTTAAGTTTCCTTATTGTAACAACTGTGTTTAGCAGAGAACAAGACACAATTTGAAACAAATATTTAGTCTGGGGGGAGGTGGGTGAATATAAAACTTTTAAAATGTATTTGAAAAATAAGACATTATTTCAGTGTTAAAGGAGAGAAACTAACAATGTTGGTATAAAGTACTTTCTTATGGCCTAAGACTGACCTGATACTGTGAAATTTTGCATCTTCCATTTAAGAGGATATTCCTAAAAGAGGAACCACTTTTCTCTGCCATCTAATGGCTTTGTCCTATATACTGTCTTGTCAGTGGCTTTAGAAAAGAAAGCTTCAAAATAAACCTTACAGCAGAAACAAATTTTTTGGTTTTTGTATAAAATACCACGGGCAAACAGTATTCACTTGACCTCAGACTGGCAGAACTAATCTGTTTCCATAAAGTTGCATTGTGGAAAAAGTAGACCTGAGCTCTTTTGATTCTTTTATCTCATTCCAGGTCCACTTTGTAAACGTTTCATTAGCCTGTATGTATTTTAAGCTGTATTTTTTAGATTTTCCTTTATCATATAAGCACACTGAATGGAATATAAGAAGCCACAGGCAATCTCTTGTTCATCAGCCAAAATGTTGGCTGCTGCCATTAGTTTTCTCCATCATCATCATCATCACCCTTGCCACTGTTGATTTATCATTCATATATGTTTTTAAAAAACAGAGGCTGCTGTTTGACTGGTTTGTAGAATTTGTGAAAACGATAAATCTGGGGCTTCCCAGGTGGCACAGTGGTTAAGAATACACCAGCAACACGGGAGACATGGGAGACGTGAGTTCAACACCTGGGTCAGCAGAAGCCCCTGGAACAGGAAATAGCACCCCACTCCAGTACTCTTGCCTGGAATATTCCATGGACAGAGGAGCCTGGTGGGCTATAGTCCATGGGGCTATAAAGAGTCAGATACAACTGAGTAACTGAGCACACACCTAAATCTGAAAAGCTTAAAATGTGACCTGGTGTTTAAAATTATGAATAAAGAATGTCATTCCGTTTGGTAGTAATGATTGAATGTTTTTTCCTGGTTTAGCGAATCAAGCCTGATATATGTTTACATGACCCCAGGGAGTTTTATTTCATAAATTTAAGCCTGTATTACAGTCAATTTCATTGAACTTTTAACTAGGACGTGGTCATCACAGCATTCTGTTTTTAAAATTGAAGTGTAGTGGATTAACAATATTATATTGGTTGTCAAGTGTATAGCATAGTCACTCAGTGTTTACAGTTTATACTTCATTAAACATTACCCTAATATAATGGCTATTATTCCCTGGCATGTGCAATATAGCCTAGTTTCTTACCTACTTTATACAAAGTGGTTTGTGTCTCTTAGTCTTGTACCCCAAACCCCCCCTCCTCTACTTCCCTCTCCTCACTGATGACTGTTGTTTGTTTTCTGAATCTGTGAGTCTGTTTCTGTTTTGATATATACATTTATCTGTATTATGTTTTGGATCGTATATATAAGGGAGGTCATACAGTATTTGTTTTCTCTGACTATTTCACTAAGCATAATATTCTTTAGGTCCATTCACATTGCTGCCAGAATTTCATTCTTTTTAATGGCCAAGTAATACTCCAGCATGTTTATATATGTGTGTGTATGTGTGTGTGTGTGTGTGTGTGTGTGTGTATACACCACATCGTCTTTATCCATTTGTCTATTGATAGACACTTAGGTTTCTTCCAGTTCTTGGCTGTTGTTAATAGTGCTGCTATGAACATTAGGGTGTGTGGATCTTGTCAAATTAGTGTTTTTAATTTTCTTCAGCTTTCTAACCAGAAGTGGAATTGCTGTATCGTATGTTACTTCTTGGGCTTTCCTGTTGGCTCAGACAGTAAAGAATCTGCCTGCAGTGTGGGAGACCTGGGTTTGATCCCTGGGTTGGGAAGATCCCTGAGAGGAGGGTATGGCAACACTACAGTGATGTAGTATTCTTGCCTGGGGAATCCCCATGGACAGAAGAGCCTGGAGGGTCCATGGGGTCGCAAAGAGTTGGGTATGACTTAGCGACTAAGCATAGCAGCATGTGTTAGTTCTGTTTTTAGGTTTTTTTGAGGAACTTCCATATTCTTTTCCATAGTGAGTATACCAATTTACATTCCCATCAATAGAGTACAAGGGTTCCCTTTTATCCTCTTCCTTTCCAACATTTGTTATTTGTAGACTTTTTGATGATAGTCATACTGACAGGTGTGAGGTGATATTTCACTGTGGTTTTGATTTACACGTCTCTAATAATTAGCAATGATGACCATCTTTTCATGTGCCTGTTAGCCATCTGTATGTCTTCTATGGAAAAATGTCTCTTTAGGTCTTCTGCCCGTTTTTTTGATTGTGTGGTTTTTGTGTGTGTGTGTGTTAAGTTGTATGGACTGTTTGTATAGTTTGGATATTAACCTCTTGTGAGTCTTATCATATGTAAATATTTTCTTGCATTCCATTGGTTGTCTTTTTGTTTAGTTAATAGTTTCTTTTGCTGTGCAAAAGCTTTTAGGTTTGATTAGATTCGCATTTGTTTATTTTTGCTTTTATTTCTTTTGCTTTAGGAGAGAGATCCAAAAGGGTATTGCTACAATTTATACCATAGAGTGTTCTGCCTATGTTCTTGTTGAGTATTCATTTCTCTATTAAACCTTTTCTCTGAGTGTAGATACATTATCTAAAATCAAAATACTCTTGCCTTATAGGAGACTCATAATTCCTTTAACTCAATATAGACATTTTGAAAATTACTTGTTAGTAATACTAATTCCTTCACTTCTTGCTTTTCTGAAGACCCTTCTTTCTCCAAGTTTTGTTGGCCTCCTGTCATTTATTTATTCCTTCCCTACCCTCGATAATTTTTGTGTCTTGTACTTTTTTCCCTAATAATTAAAAAAACAACACCAACTGTTCTTTTAAACTGAAAGCTGTTTGAAGGGTACAGTTTTCTAATCCTTTATTCTCTCTCTCTCTCTTTGGAAGGGGGAGGGGGCTTTGTTTTTTTCCCTTTCTTTTTTTCTTTCTCTTTGTTCCCCAATAAGAGTTTTTTTTTTTTTTTCCCCCAAACTCTTATTAATATCTCACCACTCTAACATCTGTCTGAGATGGTGTAGAAATCAGGAGTGATTGTGGAGACATAAGTACAAGCATGGAGTCACACCCGTGTTCCTAGCAAGTATTTATGCCTGAGACTTTTACTTGTATTCTATAGTTTATTGCACTCTGATAACTTTAAAGTGATGCAGTACGTTGCTAGGCATTAATCTTCAGGGGACAAGCTTATTTTATTTCATCTAGGTATTCTTGCCAGTTTCTTTTGTTAAAGGAAGTCTGGTTGTTAGTTTTGATTTGTGAACTGAAAAAAGCTTTAAAATGTTAAACATTGGATTTTCTTCTCTTTTTTAAGCATTTTTGGCCGCAGCTTGCTGAGATCTTAGTTCCCTGACCAGAAATTGAGCCCAGGCCCTCAGCAGTGAAAGCATGGCGTCCTAACCAGCGGACAACTAGGAATTTCTGGATCCGATGCTTTTTTTCTGATTTCTCCAGAATTCTAAATTGGCTGTGACCCTAAAATGGAAAGAACTCCTAAGCTTAATTACAACCTAATCAATATTAAATGCAGCTTAACCTGTTTATAGAAAAACATATTTCTGACTTTTAATATGAAATGATTTAATGGAAAGTGGTTAATGGTCTCCTCTTTTTAGAGAATGATGTTGTAAATGGCATTGATGATGTTTTAGTTATAATGGTTGTAGATAGTACTTATCTTTCACTGAGTTATTTATAATATCATTCTTAGTAAGTATGAGACCTTGTACCTTGAGATGAGCGATTAGATAAAGAAGAGGACAAGTTTTAGTCGTATTATTCAAACTGAACTCTTTTCTGTAGAATCTAGAACCTTAGATTTATGTCATTCTTGGGTATTCACTGAAAAAAGATAAATTGTTGAAGTACAGTTTCTTCTGAAGTTCAGATATTATTTTATCTAGTTGAAGTTTCACAAAGCCTAGAAAATGACTTGCAGTCATAGACTTAGACAGAGAAAAGGTCTTCAAAAGTTTGTAGGTTTTACACCTCAGGTAAAATCAGTCCTTGGTCCTGATAGCTACTGTCTGATATTTGGTCTCTTTCCTACTGATACTGGGATATTTTAAAGTTTGCTTTTGCCTTGAACTTTGTTGAGTTGAACACATAATCTCTTAACCTCTCAGCTAGCTACTTCTTACTTTTCTTATAAAATATTTTTTACACTCTAGCTTTGTACAAGTACTGTGCAGAGTATTGTTATGAATTAAAAAAAGATAAGTCATGGTTTGTTTTCACAGTAGCAAGAAATCTCCTTGGAAGATAAATAATTCTAATATACACTAGTAAAA
Organism: Neotragus pygmaeus; assembly: GCA_006410875.1. Classification (NCBI taxonomy): domain Eukaryota; kingdom Metazoa; phylum Chordata; class Mammalia; order Artiodactyla; family Bovidae; genus Neotragus; species Neotragus pygmaeus. The sequence continues at coordinate 87,111 of SJYV01030685.1, forward strand.
TATTGTGGGGACATGAATAAGTGGAGGAGGCCTGTAATAGGTATGTCTTTTGTGTGAAATGAGTCAGAAATTGGGGAAGTTGAAGTCTGAACTGGACCACTGGCTTTATGATACAGAAGAACTGCATGAAAATTTGATTCCAGACTGAAATGGGGTGGAGAAAAGAAGGTGCTATGTAATGTGTACATATATATATATATCCTGGTGAGTTTATCTTTCTTCGAGTTTTATCATCTAGTTGAGAGTTGCATCGTTCCCTTTATAGATACTGTTTGAGGTTAGCGATTTTTTACGTTAAGGAACAGAGTCCCCGTGCTGTGAAGCCGGCAGAGTCCCTGTGCTGTGGGATGGTAGGTTGTTTGCGTGTCATGTGGGATGATAGGTTGTTTGCGTGTCAGCTTTGTCCTTTTTCAGAGACCATTGTTGGGGGACTAAGGCAGTGGTTAGGCTGTTTCAGCATCCTCCAGTGTCTCCAATCTGTAGTCTCCCCACTTAGTCTGGAACTCACCCAGATGTGTCATCCTGTAGGCTGTTAAATATCATCTCCCATCTTTCCCTGACTTGACTTGTTTTTATCACCAACTTGGGAAGTTTACTGTCTGAACCCAGTTGGATATCACTGTCGGATGTCATTAACATACACACCCATTTCCCTATCTATCCAGGTTATGATTATGACCTGATTCTTGGAAAGAATCCTGTCCCATTATTTTAAAATATAACATAAACCTATATAGCAGAAACAGCTAACCACAATTTTATAGTGAAAACACAATTGGAATTCTATTTTCCCTCCTGAAATTTAAACAAGGCTGAGAATTTTTTTTTTAGTATACAAAAGTTTAAGTTGTTGATGCTGGTATGTTCCTTAATTGGTAACTGGTAATTCTATTGTATGAAATATTATAGAATTTCATTACAATGTTTCTTTATTGTAAAACATTAGTTCTGTATTAAATCAGATTGAGATTGTGAAAATATATTTAATTGCTACATTAAAAGCATGTTATAACTTTATTTGGCGAGAAATAATTCTGCTTCCCAATTGAATGAACAGATGTTCCTTTTAAAACTTAATTAGTTAATCAAAATATGTTTATTGGGACACATTTCATAGATTATAGCACTCTTTTGGTTACTGTGAAATCAGTGAAAATGTAGAGGATATAAAATACCAAGTTGTAAAATATGAAACCATAAGCTAATTTTAATGATATAGTTCATGTAATAAATATATAATAGGTGTTAAAGAAGGAGGAGAATTTAATTTCTCTACATCTCTTTAATAAAATTTTTAATACCTATGGGAAAGTTGGAGGAATAATACAATGAACATCCATTTATGCTTCATTTGAATTCACCAGTTGTGAGCATTTTACCACATTTGAATTCACTTTTTCTTCCTCTTCCTCCCTCCCCGCCTATATGTTGTGTGTGTGTGTGTGTGTGTGTGTGTGTGTGTGTGTGTGTGTGTGNCACCTGATGCGAAGAGCTGACTCATTTGTAAAGACACTGATGCTGGGAAAGATTGAGGGTGGGAGGAGAAGGGGACGATAGAGGAGGAGTTAGTTAGATTGCATCACTGACTCAATGGACATGAGCTTGGGTAAACTCTGGGAGTTGGTGATGGACAAGGAGGCCTGATGTGCAGCAGTCCATGGGGTCTCAAAGAGTCAGACATGACTGAGTGACTGAACTGAACTTTAGTACCAGTACAATCAATGTATTGGTTATTGTAAAACATTTCTATTTTTACAGTAAAAATTAAGCTGTGCCTTTTTGGGATGGATGAAGGAGCATTAGGTTAATGTGCAAGTTTTTGTCTTCTGAAGTAAAAATGACCTTAATTGGGAGTTTGTCAAAAAGGCACTTCTTGTTTTGGATTAAATAGAATTAGAGTTATCTAAACAAGACTGGGAGCTGACTGTGTCTCAGATCATGAACTCCTTATTGCCAAATACAGACTTAAATTGAAGAAAGAGGGAAAACCACTAGACCATTCAGATATGACCTAAATCAAATGCTTTATGATTATATAATGGGAGTGACAAATAGATTCAAGGGATTAGATCTGAAGACAGAGTACCTGAAGAAATATGGGTGGAGGTTCGTGACATTGTACAGGAGGCAGTGATCAAGGCCATCCCCAAGAAAACGAAATGCAAAAAGGCAAAATGATTGCCTGAGGAGGCCTTACAAATAACTGAGAAAAGAAGAGTAGCTAAAGGCAAAGAAGAAAAGGAGAGATATACCCATTTGAAAGCAGAGTTCCAGAGAATAGCAAGGAGAGATGAGAAAGCCTTCCTCAGTGATCAATGCAAAGAAAGAGAGGAAAACAATAGAATGGGAAGATTAGAGATCTCTTCAAGAAAATTTGAGAAAGTAAGGGAACAATTCATGCAAAAGTGGGCACAATAAAGGACAGAAATGGTATGGACCTAACAGAAGCTAGAAATGGAGAAGGAAATGGTAATCCACTCCAGTATTTTTCCTGGAGAATCCCATGGACAGAAGAGGCTGGTGGGCTGCAGTCTATGGGGTTGCAGAGAGTTGTACACGAGTGAATGACTAAATCACCACCACCAATAGAAGCAGAAGATGTTAAGAAAAGGTGGCAAGAATACACAGGAGAAGTATACAAAAAAGATCTTCATGACCCAGGTAATCACGATGGTGTGATCACTCACCTAGAGCCAGACATCCTGGAATGCCAGGTCAAGTGGGCCTTAGGAAGCCCCACTACGAACAAATCTAGAGGAGGTGACAGAGTTCCAGTTGAGCTATTTCAAATCCTAAAAGATGATGCTGTGAAAGTGCTGCACTCAATATGTCAGCAAATTTGGAAAACTCAGCAGTGGCCGCAGGACTGGAAAAGGTCAGTTTTCTTTCCAATCCCAAAGAAAGCTCAAACTACCACACAATTGTACTCATTTCACACACTAGCAAAGTAATGCTCAAAATTCTCAAAGGCAGGCTTCAACAGTATGTGAACCGTGAACCTCCAGATGTTCAAGCTGGTTTTAGAAAAGGCAGAGGAACCAGAGATCAAATTGCCAACATCCGCTGGATCATGAAAAAAGCAAGAGAGTTCCAGAAAAACATCTATTTCTGCTTTTCTGACTATGCCAAAGCCTTTGACTGTGTGGACCACAACAAACTCTGGAAAATTCTTACAGAGATGCCTCACCTGATTTGCCTCCTGAGAAGTCTGTCTGCAGGTCAAGAAGCAGCAATTAGAACCAGACAGGGAACAACAAACTGGTTCCAAATTGGGAAAGGAATCCGTCAAGGCTGTGTATTGTCACCCTGCTTATTTAACTTATATGTAGAGTATGTCATGAGAAACGCTTGGCTGGATGAAGCACAAGGTGCAATCAAGATTGCCGGGAAAAATATCAATAACCTCAGATATGCAGATGACACCACCCTTATGGCAGAAATTGAAGAAGAACTAAGCCTCTTGATGAAAGTGAAAGAGGAGAGTGAAAAAGTTGGCTTAAAGCTCAACATTCAGAAAACTAAGATCGTGGCATCCAGTCCCATCACTTCATGGCAAAGAGATGGGGAAACAGTGTCAGACTTTATTTTTTGGGACTCCAAAATCACTGCGGATGGTGATTGCAGCCATGAAATTAAAAGACACTTACTCCTTGGAAGAAAAGTTATGACCAACCTAGACAGCATATTGAAAAACAGAGACATTACTTTGTCAACAAAGGTCCGTCTAGTCAAGGCTATGGTTTTTTCAGTGGTCGTGTACGGATGTGAGAGTTGGACTGTGAAGAAAGCTGAGCGCTGAAGAATTGATGCTTTGGGGCTGTGGAGCTGAAGAAGACTCTTGAGAGTCCCTTGGCCTGGAAGGAAATCTAACCAGTCAATCCTAAAGGAAATCAGTCCTAAATGTTCATTGGAAGGATTGATGCTGAAGATGAAACTCCAGTACTTTGGCCACCTGATGCAAAGAACCGACTCGTTGGAAAGGATCCTGATGCTGGGAAAAATAGAAGGCAGAAGGGGAAGGGGACAACAGAGGATGAGATGGTTGGATGGCATCACCGATTTGATGCACATGAGTTTGAGTAGGCTCCGGGAAATGGTGATGGACAGAGAGGATTGGCGTGCTGCAGTCCATGGGGTCTCAAAGAGTCGCACTGGACTGAGTGACTGAACTGAACTCACTGAGGTGCTTCCCTTATGGCTCAGTCGGTAAAGAATCTGCTTGCAGTGTAGGAGACCGGTGTTTGATCCCTGGGTCGGGAAGATCCCCTAGAGAAAGAAATGGCAACCCACAGTAATCCTACCTGGGAAATCCCATGGACAGAGGAGCCTGATGGGCTATAGTCCATGGGGTCGCAAGAGTCAGACACGACTTAGTGACTAAACCACCACAGAGTAATCTAGACATGTATAAAGAAAGGATTACCACATACATCCAATTTATAAGAAGATGAATGTTGTTCCCTATTTAGAGATAATGTCTGGTACTATTATGGGCTTCCACTATGGTTCAGAGAGTAAAGAATCAGGAGGAAACACAGCAGGAGACACAGAAGATATGGCTTCAATCCCTGGGTTGGGAAGATCACCTGGAGAAGAAAATGGCAATCTACTCTAGTATTCTTGCCTGAAAAATTGACAGAGGAGCCTGGTGGGCTACAGTCCAAAGGGTATCAAAGAGTCGAATATGACTGAATGACTGAGCATGCAGGCACACAGGCACATCTGATACCATTATAAAAAGTACAAAAAGACCTAATCTACTTTTTTTAAAATAAAAGGTATGGATATAAGGTCTACATTATATGTTCTAAGTTGGAGCTTGACATTGAAAACATGTATTTAAGCTGCATGTTTATTTTGGTCTAGAGGAAAAAATCTTATGCATGTTTATGCCTTATATATACACAATTTAAAAATACTAATGCTGACAACTGACAGATGAATCCTGTTGGTCTAAAAGAAAAAAAAAAAGATGAAAAGTCAGCAAGAAAATTTTGAGGAAGTTATATGGAAATTGTTTTAAAGAGAGATGAATATGACTGCTAAACTGAGATGTTTAAAAATTTTTTCCTCTGCCAAATTGAAATAGAATTTAAAACAAATGATATGCAGTGTTTGGTGAGAGTGTCGGTGAACAGGAAAAAAACTTATAAACTCATGTGAAGAGTGATGTCTGGAGCATAGAGAAGAAGAATGTTTTCCTCAAATCTCTCAGGGCCCCTGGCCAGACCTGCAAATTAAGCCGACAAAGGCAGATTAACAGGAGAAAAGCACATACATTTATTTAGTAAAGGTTGTTTGTGACATGAAGCCTTTGAAAGGAAATGGAGAAACAGACCTGAGTGTTTTTATGCTGGTTTTCATGAAGAGTGGATGGTTATGGAGGAATATGATAGGTTAAAGAGTAGGAGGTAAGTGTTGGGAACTGGGGGTAATTTGAGAAGGCCTGTGTGTTCAGATTGTTCTGTGTGCCTTTTGCTTCAGAGATAGAGATGTTCCTTTTCTTTAGATATAGGAAGGGCACCTCTCACATGATGATTTTAGGACCTGTTTCTGGGGAGAAAGACTTGGGGATGGTTGGGTGACTGTCTTGCTTCTGCTTTTTTCTCACACTTGTTGTTTANATGGTTTTTTCAGTGGTCGTGTACGGATGTGAGAGTTGGACTGTGAAGAAAGCTGAGCGCTGAAGAATTGATGCTTTGGGGCTGTGGAGCTGAAGAAGACTCTTGAGAGTCCCTTGGCCTGGAAGGAAATCTAACCAGTCAATCCTAAAGGAAATCAGTCCTAAATGTTCATTGGAAGGATTGATGCTGAAGATGAAACTCCAGTACTTTGGCCACCTGATGCAAAGAACCGACTCGTTGGAAAGGATCCTGATGCTGGGAAAAATAGAAGGCAGAAGGGGAAGGGGACAACAGAGGATGAGATGGTTGGATGGCATCACCGATTTGATGCACATGAGTTTGAGTAGGCTCCGGGAAATGGTGATGGACAGAGAGGATTGGCGTGCTGCAGTCCATGGGGTCTCAAAGAGTCGCACTGGACTGAGTGACTGAACTGAACTCACTGAGGTGCTTCCCTTATGGCTCAGTCGGTAAAGAATCTGCTTGCAGTGTAGGAGACCGGTGTTTGATCCCTGGGTCGGGAAGATCCCCTAGAGAAAGAAATGGCAACCCACAGTAATCCTACCTGGGAAATCCCATGGACAGAGGAGCCTGATGGGCTACAGTCCATGGGGTCGCAAGAGTCAGACACGACTTAGTGACTAAACCACCACAGAGTAATCTAGACATGTATAAAGAAAGGATTACCACATACATCCAATTTATAAGAAGATGAATGTTGTTCCCTATTTAGAGATAATGTCTGGTACTATTATGGGCTTCCACTATGGTTCAGAGAGTAAAGAATCAGGAGGAAACACAGCAGGAGACACAGAAGATATGGCTTCAATCCCTGGGTTGGGAAGATCACCTGGAGAAGAAAATGGCAATCTACTCTAGTATTCTTGCCTGAAAAATTGACAGAGGAGCCTGGTGGGCTACAGTCCAAAGGGTATCAAAGAGTCGAATATGACTGAATGACTGAGCATGCAGGCACACAGGCACATCTGATACCATTATAAAAAGTACAAAAAGACCTAATCTACTTTTTTTAAAATAAAAGGTATGGATATAAGGTCTACATTATATGTTCTAAGTTGGAGCTTGACATTGAAAACATGTATTTAAGCTGCATGTTTATTTTGGTCTAGAGGAAAAAATCTTATGCATGTTTATGCCTTATATATACACAATTTTAAAATACTAATGCTGACAACTGACAGATGAATCCTGTTGGTCTAAAAGAAAAAAAAAAAGATGAAAAGTCAGCAAGAAAATTTTGAGGAAGTTATATGGAAATTGTTTTAAAGAGAGATGAATATGACTGCTAAACTGAGATGTTTAAAAATTTTTTCCTCTGCCAAATTGAAATAGAATTTAAAACAAATGATATGCAGTGTTTGGTGAGAGTGTCGGTGAACAGGAAAAAAACTTATAAACTCATGTGAAGAGTGATGTCTGGAGCATAGAGAAGAAGAATGTTTTCCTCAAATCTCTCAGGGCCCCTGGCCAGACCTGCAAATTAAGCCGACAAAGGCAGATTAACAGGAGAAAAGCACATACATTTATTTAGTAAAGGTTGTTTGTGACATGAAGCCTTTGAAAGGAAATGGAGAAACAGACCTGAGTGTTTTTATGCTGGTTTTCATGAAGAGTGGATGGTTATGGAGGAATATGATAGGTTAAAGAGTAGGAGGTAAGTGTTGGGAACTGGGGGTAATTTGAGAAGGCCTGTGTGTTCAGATTGTTCTGTGTGCCTTTTGCTTCAGAGATAGAGATGTTCCTTTTCTTTAGATATAGGAAGGGCACCTCTCACATGATGATTTTAGGACCTGTTTCTGGGGAGAAAGACTTGGGGATGGTTGGGTGACTGTCTTGCTTCTGCTTTTTTCTCACACTTGTTGTTTAGTCACTAAGTCATGTCCGACTCTGTGACCCCATGGACTGCAGACGCAAGGTTACTCTGTCCTCCACTATCTCCCCACTTAAAATATTCTATGCTGAGGTGCTATATTTTGGGAGTAGTGTGTCCTGAACCCTGTCATTCATTCTGAAACTTCGCCAAGAACTTTCTTGGCCTATAAACTGAGTTAGTGTAGCTTGTCCAGTAACCCATTGAAATGGTCTCTAGGTGCTGGAGATTTCTCTGGAGACAAAAAATACAAAAAAACAGGTTAATGGTTAGAATGAACTATGAACTTAGTTTTTGAGTGCAGAGGGCAATCAGTTGTCGAGAATATTTCTAAATGTTGGACTCAGAGAACCTTCAGATAGAGTAGGGGGAGTGCTAGCAGCAATGTGGCAGATTTTCCTAGTTTGCAGTTTGTGATGTCATCAGGGCTTCTGGAGAACTTTCTGAGGGACTCTTATGGCAGCAGGAAGGAAGGTTGTCCATACATGAGTTATTGTGGTGATTTCCCTGAAGTTTACCTCAAGTTGTCCAGCTTCAGCTTGAAAGACTTTGGGAAAGAGGCAGTTTTAATTTTTAGTGATTCCAAGTCAGAAGGTTGGGGAAAAAACTGAACACATTAATTTGGAGAGTTGTAGATAAATATTAGGGGAGCCTAGAAGAATTCAGGATCCAATCCAGTTTACAGGTAGTTGACCAAATGTCAAAGACAATGAACAGGACAAGAATTTAATACCCACAGGGGTGTGCTGTAGTTTTGCACTGAAACATAATTTTTGTCTTTGGGGACACTCTCATTTCTGTCAAAGATATTATAAGTAAGACTAATTTGTTTACAAAATAGGTCTGGTCTCATTAAACTTGGCCTGATAATTTATATCAGTCCCGCAAGAATAGTTATCAACAGTGTATGCTCTTTTTAAGTCTGCTTTGCTGGAGCCACTTCTGATAAGAAATCTCAGATTGCACTTAACCACTTGTAATAAGGGATCTCAGATTGTCCTCTTAAAATCTTCTGGGGTTAGGAAACCAAGCCAGTGACTCACCATCAGCTTTTGCCTGCAATACTTAGAGACAGGTGAATTCCTATCTTCTGGAGGTTCCCTCCCACCCAGTATCCCTTGGTTCCTGGGTCTTGTCAGAATAGACTTTGCTTGCTCACTTGTTAGGCAGAAACCATATAAGCAAGGAATCAGGCTGATTTTTGTAGTGCGCTTAATAAAATTGGCTCCCTAAATTCAGTCTTAGTTCCTTAAAGCTGCCTTGTCCTACCTTGACTCTGTGCACATAATTCTCAGATGTGACATTCCAGTGCAAGTTTCGCTAATATAGCCAGTGTTTACCATTCTCTCCTTTTAGGAGAACAGATGCTTATTGAACTTTATGTAGATAACTGTATGGCTGTGCAGATAGAATATTCGCTAAGAGTTTTCAGATTCTGGGGGGATCAGGTAGGGAGAAGAGATAAATGCTTTGATTCTGTTTACAAAGGTATAATTTACCAGATTGCTATAAATTATAGGTAGCTTAAGAGAAAAGAGAAACAAGATTTCTTTAAATCTGGAAAACATAACAGTAAAGAGCCAGCAATGCTTCAAACAAAAGTTAAAAAAAATTATAATCATCCACACTAGTTCATTCAGTCCCATATTCTGCTTGATTTTTAGTTAGCAGTTCAATTTCCTCATTAGTTCTGGAAACTCTTACACAGCCCAGTGGTAGGGTCTCTACACTGTTCAAGTTAGGGCATTATGGAATGTTCTCATAGTAGCTGATTATAAAAGCTTTCAGGGAAGAATCAGAGTAAAACAATAATTGTGAATGGTAAAAGACTTAAAAATAGTCATGGTTAAAGTTTTGATGAGAGTTCATTTGATAAGGATATAAGCATGCAGCAGTTTAAAATCGTACTCAGGCAAAGGTAAAGAAAACTCAGAGAAGTGGTGATGTTGGTTAAACTGCCATTTATTCCTGACAGTTAATCAGGCTGTGCTCTTTACATGCGTTTCATTCAGCCTCTATGAAAAAGAGTCTATTGTTTTCACTTCATAAACAAGCATAAAGACTTAGTAATTTGGCCAAAGTCATACAGCTGTGAGTAACAGTACTGGTATCTGAACCTGTTTTGCACATAAAGGCAAGTTCTATATAACCATATCGTGTTACCTGTATTAATGATTTGTTTAAGGTTGTGTGTGCGTGCATGCTAAATCTCTTCGATCGTGTCTGACTCTTTGAGACACCATGGACTGTAGCCCACCAGGCTTCTCTGTCCATAGGATTCTCGAGGCAAGGATACTGGAGTGGGTTGCCATTCACTTTCATTGTATTAGCACTTTTCTGTTGTCTGGGCAAACTTGAGTCCAGTGATATTCAACGAAGTTAAAACTGATACAGCCTCTAGCACTTTAATATCAGCGCATCACTGTGGCATTCAAACACATGTTGAAGTGTTTGCTGTGGTGGCTTTTCTTTATGTGACTGCAGTTCTCTGTACCACTGGCGAGGCTCATGTGATTTAAGACCCCTCTGCCACCCCTATTTATTGGTAACATAACAAGCTTCAAGGATCATTTGATGTGCAAATTTAATTGCAAGTTGTATTTTCAAAGGATGATATAGGCTATGTCATTCTCAGGACTGTTTACACAGCTTTTTCTAAACTGCTTGCTCTGAAAACAGGCATTTCCTTCTGTTTATTGTAATGCTGCCTGATTTAATTTTTCAAGGTTGCTTGCTTAGTATTAGCTTGTTAAAGTGTGTATAGGATGATTCTTCACAATATTTCACACGGTGCATTTCTTTGGAGTTTTTGGTAAGGTTGTACCAAATCAGCTTTCACGGTTCATTTTCTGCATTTGCTGGCTTGCTCCTTCCTTTCTTCCTGGTGCCAGAACATATGATTATACTTAGGAGAGGTTCTGTGTATATCTGTGTGTGTGTGCACGCTCATTCGTATCTGACTCTTTCCCACCCCATGGATGGTAGCCTGCCAGGCTCTATGTACATGGGATTTCTCAGGCAAAAATACTGGAGTGGGTTGCCATTTCATTCTCCAGGGGATCTTCCCAACCCAGGGATCAAAACTCCATCTCCTGTGTCTCTCTTGGCAGGTGAGTTCATTACCACTGAGCCACCTTAAGTCATATTATCTAGCTAATGTGATAATTTCCTGACTGTAAAAATACTTTGGGAAGGGTTTTGTACTCTTATATTAACTGTCTTTTTCTTTCCAAACGGCACTTAAATATCCTGAAGCACCCATGATTTTAATAAGCTAATGTAGTCTGATCATTTTTTTAGAGTTTAACTTTTTGTGGAAAGCATAGGTTTGGGGGATGATGTTATACGTTTAAAAATGCTGTTTTACAAGGAACATCTTGGCAGTTCCTTTGATATGCATTCACCCAGCCAGTTCTGTGAAATGCCAGCCGCATCTGAGTCAGGTGAAATGAGGAAGCTGTAAGTGAAATCTTTATAATGATGAGAAATATTGGTACTGTGTGCCAAAAACTTCTATTTTCTCTGCCTCTCAGAAATTCTTTGTGCCTATTGTGTTTTGGTGGAGTCTGTATATGCAAATGGGAATTTTTCAGCAGAAGTTGGAGGCTCTGTAAAAGTATTTTTTTATAATTTCTGAGGTGAATTTATAGCTGTCCTCATGGCAGCTGACGCTTTTTTCCCTCCTGATTTGTCAATCTGGGTTCCATCCCTGGGTCAGGAAGATCCTTTAGAGGAGGAAATAGCAACTCACTCCAGTATTCTTGCCTGGAGAATTCCATGGACAGAGGAGCCTGGTGGGCTATGCAGTTCATGGGGTCACAAAGAGTTAGACACGACTAAGCAACTAACACTTTTACACACTTTACTCCTTGGTAATTTTATTTTTCTGAAAATTTACCATTTTCTATTGAAAAGAGTGAAACTGCCAATTACTGTGTCTTCAGTTCACTCAGTCGTGTCTGACTCTTTGCAACCCGTCTTAGCCCAAATCTAATAAAGTAGATTTTCTGTTTTTAAGTTTGAATTAGGTAAATGTTCTAGAATAGACGTGAATGAGAGTTTACAAACGGGTCTCATTGATCTCCTTTTACGGGTGAGGAAATGGAGCAGAGGGAGGTTAGGTTACTCCCTGAGGTACAGAGCTATTCAGTGGCAGAGTGAGGGCATAAACACAAGGGATCAGTTTCTTTGAGCTGAGGTCACCACACTTTCCAACTTCTCTTTGGTTGTAGGACATGAATAGAAATGACAAATCCTTTTTTCTTTTGTTTTCGCCATGTTTTTCAAAATTTTGTTGGCCTTTTAATTGAAATTGTCAAATAAAGCATGACTCATTGGAACTCTACAGTGATTCCTAGGTTGAAAATGACATTGAAATCCATAATCAGGTAAGTCTGTATGATGTTTCCCAAGTATATACCTAAAACGTTGCCAATTTAAGGCAAAACTGTCATTTTGTTCACTTAAATGCCATTATATTATTTTACAGTAATAATGAGTTCATTGTTCTCAAATCAGTATTTTCTAGCTTATAATAAAAGAGACTTAAGCTGTCTATGGGCTTCCCTGGTAGCTTAGCTGGTGAAGAATCCACCTGCAGTGTGGCAGACCTGGGTTTGATCCCTGGGTTGGGAAGATCCCCTGAAGGAGGGCATGGCAACCCACTCCAGTATTCTTGCCTGGAGAATCCCCATGGACAGATGAGCCTGGTGGGCTACAGTCCATGGGGTCGCAAAGAGTCAGACATGACTGAACGACTAAGCATAACACAGCACAAGCTGTCTATAAACTTGAAATTGAATTATGGTCTCATTCTTCTAAATGACTTATGTGAAGAATGAATATTGTTAGTCCTGTGTATATTTATTCACAAGAAGTGCCCATTTATGTTTCTTCTGTTTTTATGATTCTACCTTTTATCCAGATTCTGTGTCCAAACAATGACTCTAAACCCATAGTGACTCATTTGATCTTTTATTATATGAACAAATTGGTTCTTCCTCTCATTCACATGCCATGCATGTTTGCCCTTTTGTCTGCCTGTAAAGTGTTAATAATGTGACATGGTTCTCCCCCAATATGTGTTATATTGCACTCTCATTCCTTTTCCAGATAAATTGTTAAGGTATTTTGTTAGTCATTCTACCCCTATGTATTCAACTAGCTTAGTTTGTATATAATTGAGGTTTGACATTTAGAGTTTAGAAACCTCTTTTGGCTTCCCAGGTGGAGCTAGTGGTAAAGAATCTGGCTGCTAGTGCAGGAGACACAAGAGATGCAGGTTCAATCCCTGGTCTGGGAAGATACCCTGGAGGAGGAAATGGCACCCCATTCCAGTGTTCTTGCCTGGAGAATGCCGTGGACAGAGGAGCCTGGCGGGCTACTGTCCATAGAAAGAGTTGGACACGACTGAGTGCAGAGACACAGAGAGTTTCTTTTGGATTTCCTCATATTTCTAGCACGTTCATTTCTTACTCTCATTAAAAAAAAAGGTTTTAAAGTTAGAAGGAGAAGAAGGGTTGGCTTAGAGAAGACCCAGCAGATTGTGATTCTTGGGAAAGGAGGGAATGAAAGACAAATTGAAGAACTGAGAGTGAGACTCTGTTTAGGTTTGCAAGATGAGTGGATGTTGACTGTGGATTCATTCTGCTTGGTGGTCCTGACAATTTGTGTAAATGCCTTCATGTCTTTTTGGATCTGGTGGGTTTAGTTTGAGAGGTTTTGCTACAGCTTATCTTGTTTGCTTCTGTATTTGTGGTTACAAAATGTGGAATGTAGGACAAGGTCACTAGTAGAGATGTGTGTGTGTGCGCGTGCATGTGTGTGTGTGTGCATGCACAATTTCCAACTTCCTTCAGTAGTCATGGGAAAAATGTATAGCAGTCAAATCGGTCACATTCCAAATATATACTGTTTCTCATGACTGTTTCTGGTGTTCTGCTCTTTGTTCGAAAGGTAAAGGAATCAGCAGATACCCATGGACCTTGTTTAGATTTGTCCAGTGTCATTGGCATTCTGAGTGTGTGTATGAATAGTGTTTTAGTTTTTGCAGTTTTTTAATTAGTATTCTGGATAATGATTAGTCATATACCAGCTTGTACCAGAGGAAGACTGTGGGTTCGATCCCTGGGTCGGGAAGATCCCCTGGAGGAGGAAATGGCTCCCCACTCCAGTATTCTTGCCTGGAAAATTCCATGGGCACAGGAGCCTGGTGGGCTCTGCAGTTCATGGGGTCACAAAGAGTCGGACATGACTGATGACTGAGCACACTTCGCAACTAAGATTAGCCTTTTATAAAACTATCATTAACATCTTTAGCAATGATTCAGAACTAAAAGATACATCAGAATTCTGCTACTGGGGCATGGGGCAAATCTAAGCTAGGCTCATGGATTTTTGATTCTCTCCCCTTTCTAAGATAAGGCAGCTCACCAGAAGTAGCCATGAGAAATATGTATTTGAAATGTGATACATTTGTTTGCTGCACATTTTTCCATGACTACTAAAGGAAGCCAGAAATTGCATGCACTCAGGCACACACACACACCACTTATATCACTACTGGTAACCTTGTCATAGCAGAGTATTAAATGTACCTATTAACTTGCTTTGGTAAAAGTGACTGTCTTAAAAGAATAAATGTTCCTATTTCTAAGCAGCTACAGTTTTGGCATTTTGTAGACTCCTGGGCCTAAGAGCTTTATCTTCAAAGTGACAGGGACTAGAACTGGAATACCCTGTTAAGATTCCTTTTGACTCTCAAGTTCAGAGATACACTGATATGGTGGGTGGGAATTTTTGTGATTATATTGTTCATTTTCAAAAAGGCCTTCCCTTCTATTATCAAAGAAAGAGATTATATTAATACCTTTTGTCATTCTCCTGGCTGGTTACAAGTCTTTCTTACTCTTTTTACTTCCTTGATAGTATTGCTCTCATATCCTGTCTTTTTTATTCCTTTCTGATTTTCTTCTGTTGCAGTTTGAGTTCCCTAGGATGCAAACTCAGATGGAAATAAGTACACTGGAAATTTCTCAGAAAGTGCCCTTGGGATCAATCAAGCCCTGGGGAGTGGAAGGAAGAAACCAACTCTGGGCAGGGGGGAAATTAGGCTGTCTTGTAGTCTTGGTGGAAGTCTGACCCCTGGAGGCTCTGAAGCTGGAATGGCATTTTGCCATTGTCTCCAGCCAATCTTTGGATGTGGGCTGCCCTGAGAGGGGAGCATGAACTTACATGAGGAGACTCTTCAGCTAAGGCCATTCTTAAGAGAGCTGATAGCCAAGGCCTGTATGCTGGCATCCCTACAACATCTAGGGGAAATCCTTCAGTTGTGAAAGAGGATCAGAGTGGCACATCACGTTTCCACTCTATCTTTTTTGCAAGGGTTGGAGGTTTCTGAATGGCTTGGGGCTTGGGTTAGAATTTCCAGAAAATGAAGAGTTACAGAACAGAGTGGTCAGGAAGTTGAAAAATAGTAGAGAAGAAAAGTTGGTGTCATTAGGTTCTGCTAGATAATTAAGTTCTGGTATCGATTAGCACTTTTCTTTCTTTTTTTAAATATAAATTTATTTATTTNCATAAATCCACCACAGGTGTACACGAGCTCCCAGTCCTGAATCCCCGTCCCACCTCCCACCCCACAACGTCCCTCTGGATCATCCCCGTGCACCAGCCCCAAGCATCCTGCATCCTGCATCTAACATAGACCGGCGCCTTGTTTCTTACATGATAGTATACATTTAATTCATTCATTTTTTTGGCTGTGCTGGGCTTTTGTTGCTGCCTGGGGCTTTGCTCCAGTTGTGGCGAGCGATGGCTACTCTCTCGTTGTGGCATCCAGGCTTCTCATTTCAGCGGCTTCTCTCGTTGTGGAGCATGGGCTCTAGAGCCTGCAGGCTCAGCTGTGGCTTGCGGGCTCTAGAGCACAGGCTCAGTATTAATGATGCACAGGCTATGTTGCTCCACAACATGTGGGATCTTGCCGAATCAGGGATCAAACCCACGTCTCCTGCATTGGCACGCAGAATGTTTACCCGTGGGCTACCAGGGAACCCCAGGCTTAAGATTTTAATTTCTGGCTGTGTTTCCCCTGACCTCTCACCCAGACCCTCAGAGACAAATGCCACTGAAAGTCTTACTAAGACAATGGGTGGATTTCTCCTGTCACCCTCATCATTCTATAGTTGTGATCGCAGCTCTTTGTCAACAGCTCCAGTTTTATGGAAGGACCTCAGAACCAACTTTATGCCCAACTTGTGTGCCTCTTCTTCTCTCCCTATAGGAGCATTAGGGTGGCTATGGATGGTTGGGCAGTTTGTATACTGTGCTGAAGAAAAGCAGGGTTGGAAATCTAGCCCAACTCTGCTCTCCTGAGAGAGAACTCTCCTCTTCTTTTTTTAACTTTTTATTTTATATTGAAGTATAGTGGATTGACAATGTTGTGATTCTTTCGGGTGGATAGTAAAGGGACCCAGCCATAGACATACATGTATCTATTCTCCGCCAAACTCCTCTCCCATCCAGGCTGCCACATAACATTGAACAGAATTCCCTGTGTTGTACAATAGGTCCTTGTTGATTATCCATTTTAACTATGAAACTGAAGCTAGAAGCTAGTGCACAGACATGAAAGTATTGTGCTTTTCCCATAGTTCATGCCTTCAATGTTATGTTGTAACAAAGAATTTGTGTGTTTTAGTCACTCAGTTGTGTCCAACTCATTGTGACCCCGTGGACTGTAGCCCGCCAGGCTCCTCTGCCCATGGAACACTCCAGGCAAGGATACTGGAGTGGGTTGCCATTTCCTTCTCCAGGGAATCTTCCTGACCCAGGAATCAAACCCAGGTCTCCTTCATTGTAGGCAGATTCTTTATGGTCTGAGTTACCAGGGATAGCCATTTTAACTATAAGCAATGTATATGTGTCAATCCCGAACTCCCTAACTATCCCTTCCCCCCATCCTTCCCTGCTGGCAACCATAAGTTTGGAGAGAACTTTCTTCTGATCCCATTCTTTGAGTGGACATCTCCATAACAATATTAGTTAGACATAAGGCTTAAAGACACTCCAGTGATTCTTCTGTTGGCCACAACTGACGATATTTGCTTTTGTGTTTACTAGCACTTTGGCCATCAGTCCTGGCCTTGGTTTGGCCATCAGTCCTGGCCTTGGTTTGGCACTGGGAGATTTTTCTTTACTGCAAGTGGAGCTGTGTATTTCATTTTAAAAATCTGTTTCTCATTTTTTCTGTGTATCTGTGGTGGAAAGTCTTCATTAGCTCAGTTGACTGGATTGTGGCACCTGTAATTCCCATTAAGTTACTTATTAACCTCTGTTCCTCAGAAATCACCTCTTTAGCTGGGAATAATAATAGCCCATCTGTACAGTGTTTGTTTAAATTTAGAGCACCTAGCAATCTCCCCATCAGTATTTGTACCATTTACAGCTTTACCACTTTAGGGAAGAGTTAGAAGCAAAGTAGTGACTGTGTTTACTCACTTAACAAGAAGAGGAAGTCTTAGTTAACGCCCTGGAGAAACCAGAGAAACTTCGCCCAGGGTAGCACAATGCCGAAACTGAAGCTCCAAGCCCCACCCTTGCTGATGTTGATGTGCCGAAGGTCACTTGGCACCAGAGTGAACAGAGAGGAATGTCCTCTCAGTATTGCCCGGAGGATCGCTCAGAGCAGCTTTCCTGGCTTGTGTGGGTAAGTTTGAGTTTGTGAATGTTTTCTTTGCTAAGGAGGGCTCTCAAAGGTGTAATTATCATGGAGGATATTTGTAGACCTTGAAGCATGTGGTAATACTTTTAGTCCCAGTAAACACTTTGACATTGTAAATTCCGATTTGGAACTCCAGGGGAATTCTGGACTTGGTAAAGTTGGTACTCTAGGTGCTATAGGGTCCTGCCTCCAGGGTTCTTGCTTACAGAGGTGAGGATACGCAGAATTTTCTTTCCTTCTTAGGTCAGTGGTTAAGAGAGTAATCCTTCCTCCCTCCATCTTTATAGCTAAGAAAAAAATCTGTTGACTATTAACAGTTGGGTGTGTCTGTGTGTGTCTGTGTGTCTATGTATCTCAAGTTTTCTTAAAATTACTTAAAAATTAATCTGATATGCCAAGTACTATTATTATCCTATAAATATTAATTGCTCTGGGTTGTTCTATGCCTTCAGTTGTACTGTGAAATGTGCTTATTACCAAGCTCAGTTTTCTTAAGTTTTTATTGGCTCTGAGCACAGACTTTGCACTGCCAAATTTCTGTGTAAACATTTTGCTTGGGACCAAGAAAGTAGTGAATATGTGTCTTTAAGGTTTTTTGTTTTTTTTTTTAACTCATGAATGTTAATGGCTCTTTTAAATGTTTAAATAGTTAATTAATGGAACTTTTCAAAGAACAACTCTTCTCCAAAAATCCATAACTTTTCATAAAACTTTCATAGCACTCCATAATTTTATACTTAGGGTGCTTTAAGTATGAACTTAATGGCAAGTATATATAATTCCTACTACATAGAGATCTACTATTTTTTGTAGCTCTTACCTATTTATTTGTTACATTTACTATTCAGGAGGAGCCTTTTTGTTCTCTTACTAATAATTAAGTGCAAGTATAAATTAAGATACTGTAGAAAATTGGAGGAGAGCTAGTAAAAGTGTATCACGTTGTAGTGCATAGCAGAAGTAACTGATTACATCACTGTTAGGGTGCTGGGAAGTATCATGCCTTCTGGAGTTCAGGTGCCATAGTTATGACTGTATGGATCCTTTTGGAAATGGAGTCCTGGATAAGTTGATTTTCCTGTAATGTATCTGCTATTTATTTATTGAGACTCTACACCATAAGGAATATTAACAGTTCAAAGAAGTTTGAACTACTCATACAACCATTGCATGCAGCTTTTTGTCAGCATAAAAAGAAAATGAGATTCCTTGAGATGTTTATGGCTTGATTTATTTTTACCCTTGCTACAAAGCTTTTGTCAGCTTTACAGGCCAAAATTCCCAGGCACATGTCAGTCTCACTGTTAGTATAAATCTTATACATGCACTGGGGATGGTTTGTAAAATATTTTGTCTTTTGACACACCTATTTTCACCTGAAGAAGGATATCCTTGTACCTACTGTACCTAGAGCATTTTCAAGGAGGTTTCTGTTTTTCACTAACTAAACTTGGACACAGTTTCTTCAGGAATTGCTTATAAGTGGGAATGACTTAGAAGAGGTTAAGATAAACGTTTAGACTCATTTTCTATGTAAATAATTCTGAAATAAGTTGTATAGAGAGGTGTCCTTTTTCATTTATTCTTCAGTGAAATCACATATGACATTAACTCATCAAGGTAGGTATGAGGTTTACTTAAGGGAAGTGATTTGGAGTTTTAATGGTCTCTGAGTCAGCTCATTATATTTTAGATTTTTAAATACTAGCTTAGTTGAATTGCATAAAATTTTGTGGAGGTGATAAAATGAGGTAGATTATCATACGTTCTTTTGATCATTTACCCTATAGGATAGTTCTGATTTGATTAAACTGTTAAATATTCTTTAAAAATTATTTTTTATTTTAGAGTTGAAGTTTGTGTATGTTTTTAACTGTTTGACAGGTGAACATGTTAATTGGACTTTTCAGCTGTAAAAAACTATACTTCTTACTTNCCTATAGGATAGTTCTGATTTGATTAAACTGTTAAATATTCTTTAAAAATTATTTTTTATTTTAGAGTTGAAGTTTGTGTATGTTTTTAACTGTTTGACAGGTGAACATGTTAATTGGACTTTTCAGCTGTAAAAAACTATACTTCTTACTTTAGTTAAAACTTCTGGGCTTTGAATACAAGTCTTCTGTATAGAATGTGTTAACTAGGTTTGAGAGTTTGATTAGAAGAAGCTTGTGGTAGTTTTAATTCTCAATATATTTTCAAAAAATTTAAAGCACCTTGTAAAATTTTGTCTCTCTACTTGGTAATGTAAAATCTCAGTTGAAATGCATGTATGTTTCTTAATCTTGCTGTAGATCTCACATGAACATCTGTTCAAGAATGCTTTTGCTGTTAGGAACATTGGTGTGCAGTTTTTTGAGTATTAAAAATACATTGTGTTAGATCTTTAGATGTAATTCGGGATCATATTATTTAACTCCCTTAATTATATGATCCTAACGAATGTCAGATTTAAATATCTGACAATATTATTATTACTGTAGGTTGCTTTGTATTCTTTTGTTTCCTTCCTCGCTTCTAAAAAATACTTTTTCCTTATTTTGTAGGTAATTTTTCTTTTTTCCTCCCACTTTTTCATACAATTTGCCAGACCAAATGACACAGTTAGTATCCATTAAGTAGAGTCGTGAATATCAATCTTGGACACAAAGCCGGGAATTGTAGCTGGGGGAAGCCCTCCTGCTGTGCTGGCCTGGCATCCAAAGACTCTGAATGAAGTCTCTTAACTTATTCAAAGCCTGGGATCTCTGAAAGCCCTTTAGGCTCCCCATTGCCCATTCATCACTGATGTTGGATTCCACTGGCTAAAAATTGTCCGTGGTATTTCCATTTCGCATTATGTCAAATGCAAAGTCTGATACCTAACTTACCACTTGTCATATATCTTAATTTAAGGCTTATGCTTCTTGATCTTTATGGTTTACATCTCCACGTCCTGCTTTTTTCTTGACTCATGCCACATTAAGGAAGTCTGTCTCTCATATCCAAAATTTACTTCATCCTTCAGGTCTGCTAATCACCTCCATGAACTTTCTCCTGATCCCCTCTTCCAACATTGAAGGTAATGTATTTTATACT
Source organism: Neotragus pygmaeus (assembly GCA_006410875.1). Classification (NCBI taxonomy): domain Eukaryota; kingdom Metazoa; phylum Chordata; class Mammalia; order Artiodactyla; family Bovidae; genus Neotragus; species Neotragus pygmaeus. The sequence continues at coordinate 107,425 of SJYV01030685.1, forward strand.
TCCTATTGAGGTGCTTCATGTTATGTTTTGTGTCACTGTTATTTTTACATGCGTTGTAATATTTTACACCTTCTACATAACATGGAAGCCCTTACATAGCATTGACTTGAAATAATCTGCTGAGTTGAGTGTCTACCTCTTACTATGATGGGTTGGATGTGGCTTCATCTTTTTCTTTTTTTGAACTTTTTATTTTGTATTGGAGTATACAGTCCGTGGGATTGCAGAGTCAGACACAACTGAGCAACTGAAGTGAACTGATAGCCAATTAATTATGTTATTACAGCTTCAGGTGGACAGCGAAGGGACTCAGTCATACATATACATGTATCCATTCTCCCCCGACCTTCCCTCCCATCCAGGCTGCCACATAACATGGAGCGGAGTTCCCTGTGTGTACAACAGGACTTGTTGGTTATCGTTTTAAATATAGCAGTGCAGGATGTGGTTTCATCTTATAACTCCTATGCTTTCATATGCTTAGTAGATTCTCACTGTAAATATTTGACAACTGAGTAAATGTCATGCCATGGCAATAAGTTATTGACTAGCAGGCCTTTCTATCCTCTGTTGCAGTGGACACCTTTGGGGACAGGACTGTTTAGATACCTAAACACATATGGCATGGCTGTCTGAATCAGAGCTCTCCATAGCTGGGAAAGCTGAAGAAACAGAAATGCAGTTAAATATTTTAGATTTTGTGTAGTAGCTCAATACTGACGAGGCAAGAATGACTTCTTGGTAAAGGCTTTGGGCGGATAGGAAATTGAAGGGCAACACAGACTTTAAAAATAGTGTTTATATTTCTGGGAATGTTTTTCAGGAGTTCACAGTTTGAAGATAAATACAGTCAGTTCAGCTACTGTGCTTGTTTTGAAAATGAAATTTTATTCCTACAGCATTGATGTTAGGGGGCAATTTGAGTAGAATGTAGATTTCACATTTATTGTGCCTGATTTTACTTTATTTTCACCTAGTTGGTGAACACAGGGCATTTCACCTAGCTGAACTGAGAGCCACATAGAAATTGACAAAATACCCATGCACACACCTCTGCTGCCCCACAGCTCTCTGACTTCACTGCCTCTCTCACTTCACTTCATTTTATGAGCCACGACCACCCATGTCTTTGTTCATAACCCTCCAATTTCAGATAAACCTTCTTCCACCATTGCACAATGAACTCACAAGCCACAGCCCTTGGACACCCAATTCCACAAGCAAACTTCACGTCTTTTGCGAAGTAAGGTACCATGTTTATTGTTGTTTTTATTTATTTTTTTAGCCATTTAACATTTGAAAACCTGTGCTAGGTCTTTTCTTTTTTATGTGTCACTGACGGCTATTTTCTCCCCTCAGTCCTGTGCTTTTCATGGTGTGATTTTTGCATAGCATCACGATTTTTCAGGGACACATATGCCACATTATAACCAAACTGACTGTACTAATTGATAGCATACAGAATGTTAACTAAGAGTTCTGTCTCTTTCCTTCCTTCATTTCTGTCCTCCCTCTCCCCTCTCTTTGAATGGTGAGAGACATAAAAAAAAAAAAAAATCCCTGTAAGAGGAGTGCAACAGAGAAAAATGCCAGAGAACTTGTTTAACCAGTGTCATTAAAAAAAGGCATACATTTACCTGTGGAAATAAATAGATATGCTCAGAAGTATGTAGAGTCTGGGAGTGAGTGAATGAGTGAAGTCGCTTAGTTGTGTCCGACTCTTTGCAACCCTGTNTGCCAGAGAACTTGTTTAACCAGTGTCATTAAAAAAAGGCATACATTTACCTGTGGAAATAAATAGATATGCTCAGAAGTATGTAGAGTCTGGGAGTGAGTGAATGAGTGAAGTCGCTTAGTTGTGTCCGACTCTTTGCAACCCTGTGGACAGTAGCCCACCAAGCTCCTCTGTCCATGGGATTCTCCAGGCAAGAATACTGGAGTAGGTTGCCATTTCCTTCTCCAGGGGATCTTCTCAACCCAGAGATTGAACCCAGGTCTCCCGCATTGCAGGCAGACACTTTAACCTGAAGGTAACCTAAAAGATCAGGGAATCCCTGATTTACCCTTAGATAATAATTATGTTTAACTTTTTGTCAGCCTTTACTATATGCCCAGCACTATAATGAGTGCTGGGTATGGATTAAGCCATGCAACTCTCACAAAACCATATAAGTAGATGTCTTTATTTTACAGATGAAGAAAGATAAGGTTTAGAGGGGCTAGTTAACTTGCCCAAGGTCATTAATTCATAAACATAAATGGCAGAGGCAGATCTTGAATCACATCTGACTTTTGAACCAGAGATCTCAGAGGTCTCTTAGAGTACTTTATAGGTTATAAACAAAAACTTTGACTGTGTTATTTTCTCTGGCCTTAACTGCATCTGATTGGCATCACAGGCTGTCTTTTAACCCTTGTGATAGATAAAGAATCAGAGGTCCTCAGGCAAGAAATTGCACAGATTCTCAGAGGCAGAGCAGTAACAACTCATTCTGACATGGAATTCAGAGTTTTTTCCATTGGGATTTTGCATGAAAAGGGACAAAAATTGCACAACTAGGAATCAGGTGAGCTGAAATAGGGAAGAGAGGAGGAAATTACTGTTTTGGAAGGTGGAAGGAGAAAGGTGGATTTATAAAAGTGTATCAGAATTGAAAGGAGAGGGCCTGAGGAGGGATGGGCAGTGGGGGAACCCCTAACTCTGTGGTTGTTGTTGAGTCTCTAAGTCATGTCTGACTCTTTGCGACTCCATGGACTGTAGCCTGCCAGGCTCCTCTGTCCATAGGATTCTCCAGCTAAGAATTCTGGAGTGAGTATCCATTCCCTTCTCCAGGGACTCTGCCTCGATCTAGAGATTGAACCAATTGAATTCTAGATTGAATTCAATCTAGAGATTTAATTTGCCTGTTTGGCAGGTGGATTCTTTACCACTGAGCCATCAGGGAAGCCCAGCTCTGTGATACAAGAAGCCTAATCAGCTTCTCATCAAGGAGTTCAAGCTAGCACCAATTTCAATTCAGGATTATGGGAAGAGAAACCCGAGGTCATGAACGTAAATTGGTTATGCTGTAAATCTGAATTAGTAGTAGGCTCAGGGGAAAAAAAAAAAAGGAAAGAGAGAAGTGACAATAGAGGAAAGTTTCAAAAGGCCTTATTTGTACTTCTTTTTAATAACATGAGATATATCTCTTTTTCTTTAGGTAATCAGTTGCCTGATAGCACTTTGCATATAAGTGTGTTAATTAGTATTTATTGAATTGAAAAGTAGATAAATAGTAGAGAAATTTTTCAGTTCAGTATTAAAGAGCCTAATATTACACAGATAATGAGATGAGGATTAATGAGCATCTATAAATTTAGAGCATGGGGCTAGCAAACTGTGTCCAGGGTTTTCTTTCTACTAGCCAAGAATGATTTTTACATTTTTTGTAGATTATTAAAAATAAACAAAAAGAATTTGACAGACACCATATGTGACCCAGAAACCCCAAATAGTTACAACCTGGCTCTTTAGAGTAAATTTTCAACCCTGCCCTGAAGTATAGACTATAAAGCAGAAAAAGTTAGATTTGTCTTCTTTCAGGAAATCAGATTAGGTAATAGAACCTGGTATATTTCACAGACTTTTTTTTCCCTTCATGGAGGAAGGAATTGATATGTAGTATAGTATTTTACTAGGGACTTTGGATGCTTTGTATTTATTTCTCATACCCTTGAAAGATTTTACACTTACAAATGAGGATACCAGGCTCATAGAGGCTAAGTAAACCTTCACATTTATTAAGTAGTGGGATTCATATTTGTCTGGGTTTCTCCACATAAGAACATGGTAGAGAAAATTTGTTTGTAAAAATTGAGTAGCGTCTGTTCAGAATGCTGACTTGAAAATATCTAGATATCAGATATGAACAATTTTAGCTAATATCTAAAATATTGGAAAAAATGTAAATTGTGTACACAAAAAATAGAATTGGTTGCAGAATTGTGTAACTTTTCCCCAAAACTTTAAACTTTTTATTTTTTATTAGAATATAGCTGATTAACAATGTTGTCATAGTTCGAGGTGAACAGCAAAGAGACTCAGCCATACATATACATGTATCCATTCTCTCCCAAACTCCCCTCCCATGCAGGCTGGTGAGAATTGTGTAATTTTAATTATAAAAATTGCACCTGAAGGAAGATTTTTGGATAAAGAATTATAAAGAAAATGTAAAGAACAGAGAATTCAAGCCTCATGTAAAAACTTAATATTCACCTAAAAGAAAGATGAAGCTTAAAATATTCTGAATATAAAGTACAAAATAGAAAAGTATGTTCTGCATCAATAGAGATTCTACCACGTAGCAGTTTATCTTTGAAAAACAGATTATCAAACAAATATTGGCCTGTGTGTCTAATGATAAAGTTTTATGAGGAAGACTTCAGGGTCTAATGAAAACATGCAATAAAGGATCTAATACAGATTGGAGGGGTTAGAGGAATAGTTCTCGAGAGGCTTATTTAAATTGAGACACAGGATTTAGGGGCTTCCTAGGTGGCTTAGTGGTAAAGAATCTACCTACCAATGCAGGAGACACGGGTTCGATCCTCTGGATGAGGCATGGTAACACAATCCAGTATTCTTGCCTGGAGAATCCCATGGACAGAGGAGCCTGGCAGGCTACAGTCCATAGGGTCACAAAGAGTTGGATACAACTGAGTGACTGAGCCTGCACCCACAGGATTTAGACGGTCAAAGAGGATGGTTATTCCAGAGTTCTAGGCCTTGAGGATGGAAAGAGCTTGGCATATTCAAGAGATGATCAAAGGAATCCACTGTCTCCTGTTAACTCAGAAGAGGAATTGTATCTGTCTGTTCATCATTGTATATATCCAGCCTCGGACATACTTGCTGGCACAAAGGAAGCTCTCAACAAGATTTACTGAAGGGACAAAGACTGAATAGATATTTTTCTGGGAAATTCATGGTGTGATTTTGAGTCCAGGGATTACCTGGATGTAGCCTACTGCCCTCTTCTCCGTAGCTCACCTAATTACATTCAAGTCCTTGGACTGTTGGTAATCCCAGGTTACTCTAGGCCACTGGCAGCCCAGCTTTTCCAAACCTTTTTAACTGCTGTTAAGTATCTGAATGGATCCTGACCTGGAGAAAGTCTGCACAGAAAAGGCAGGAAAAAGGAATGTAGACCTCTTCAACTGGATCTGTTCCTGAGCAGGAGAAGTGAATTGGCATTATGACAATGCCAGGACTAACTGTGAGATAGAGCGAATATAGCTACTTTGCCAAAAATAACAAGCTGACGGGCAGGGTGTTCTGTCCTAGAACACATGTCCTAGAACACTCTGGGTGATCACCGGGTGACCAAGTGACACGTGATAATCAAGCTTAAAGGTTTAATTAAGAAGTTAAATACTGAAGCACTTCCTGTTTGTAGAACTTATTTCTTCAAAATCAAATTTGAACTTCTCAACTAAGATAATATCACTTACAGGTTGAGTGCACTGAGGAATTTATAAAGTAGAAAGAGAAGGGGAGAGAATTGTATATTTCCCAAGGGGGTGAACTACAGTTGTAGTGGATTTGGAAGGACTGTTTCATAAGATATTTACTATAAAATAGAGGTGAAATAGGGGTTTACTACAATTAACGGAAGAAAAGGTCACTTAAGTGGGAGAGAGAATGGGACTTGAAGACGGAAAGAAAACATTTCAGTTATTCTGAAATGTTAATTTTGAGTTGAAAAGAGCCATAAGTGGTAAAAAGCAATACATATATAGCTGATTATACAAGAATTTAATAATAAACATGTCTGTGCTTTAAGCTTAAACTTTAGTGAACTTTAGTTGATGGGATTTAATGTTAACTTTGAGGAATTTCATCAGATCAGTTCAGTTCAGTTCAGTCGCTCAGTCGTGTCCAACTCTTTGCGACCCCATGAATCCCAGCATGCCAGGCCTCCCTGTCCATCACCAACTCCCAGAGTNCATCTGCATATCTGAGGTTATTGATATTTCTCCCAGCAATCTTGATTCCAGCTTGTGTTTCTTCCAGTCCAGCATTTCTCATGATGTACTCTGCATATAAGTTAAATAAGCATAGTGACAATATACAGCCTTGACATACTCCTTTTCCTATTCAGAACCAGTCTGTTGTTCCATGTCCAGTTCTAACTGTTGCTTCCATGTCAGAAGCCTATTTCCTTACAAAAAGAGAAATACTTGGCTGGCAGATGGGGGGGTGCTTTCTCAGAGCTGTGAGTTCATTTTGATCAGCAAGGAATAAAAGACAACCCACTCCAGTTCTCTTGCCTGGAAAATCCCATGGATGGGGGAGCCTGGTAGGCTGCAGTCCATGGGGTCTCTAAGAGTCAGACACGACTGAGCGACTTCACTTTCACTTTTCACTTTCCTGCATTGGAGAAGGAAATGGCAACCCACTCCAGTGTTCTTGCCTGGAGAATCCCAGGGACAGGGGAGCCTGGTGGGCTACCGTCTATGGGGTCGCAGAGAGTCGGACACGACTGAAGTGACTTAGCAGCAGCAGCATGCCATCTGAAGAATATAAGCTTTTCAGATGCATGTTGGGAGGAATGACTTGTGGAAAACTCCTTTTTTTTTTTTTGAAACAGATTCTTTCTTAAGTCTTAAAATATTTGAGTTAGATATTGTCAGTGTCATCTGGCTTATTTCCACGGACTAACTCCTGCAGTTAACAATTGATTTACCATAATACATCAAGTTGATGATAGCTTTGTTAAAATTACAGACTTGTTTCTTATCCTTTTAAAATGAGTCTTAACATTTATTAATGTAATTTTGTAATTCCTTTTGATATTTGGTATGAGACTTAATAATGAACTGATTAATAATGAAAATAAAATCTAAATCTTATTACTTTAAAAGTTTGACCTTTGAAGCCATCTTATTGAAAAAGTGTATATTATATGTATAATATGGGACTTTCCAGGTGATGCCAGTACAGGAGATGCAAGAGATGTGGGTTTGATCCCTGGATTGGGAAGATCCCCTGGAGTAGGAAATGGCAACTCACTGCAGTATTCTTGCCTGGAAAATTCCATGGACAGAGGAGCCTGGCCAGCTACAGTCCATGGGGCTACAAAGAGTCAGACATGACTGAGTGACTGAGCATGCTGATATATATATGTATATACTATATATACATATATCTATATCTGTATACTTATATATTTACCCCCTTAAGAATACTGATGTATTTTATTTTGTTCAGTGAATGTTTGCCTCAAAGTTTGTATGCATATTAGATTATTTGAGCACTCACTTAAAAAGTAAAAAATGCAGAGGAATTTAAAAACATTGTTTCAGCCATTTGATCATATGTCAGATGAACCTTTTGTAAAGTAGCGTATCTATTCCAAATCATTTTTTATGTTAAAATAATTATATATGTATATATATTATAATATATATACATTGTCTTAGTTTATCCCATTAATATACTGTGAAATTGGTATGTAGAGGGTGAGACATAGAATTCTACTTCATTTGAGTAATGAAAAAATTATGAGTCACTGAGAAATGACATTTTAGAAGGCCTGCCAGTTATGGTTAGAAATCGAGAGTTGGTGAAACTGGATTAGTCCTCTTTTTTCTCCCCCAAACACAGTTTAGCTTATTGCTTTTGCAAATTAGGAATTATATCTCTTGATCTTTATTAAAGTAGGATATATGATAATCTAATTTAGTTCAAATTAAAATATGTATGGGCCGGGAGATCCCCTGGAGATGGAAATGACAACCCACTCCAGTATTCTTGCCTGGAGAATCCCATGGACAGAGGAGCCTGGCAGGCTACAGTCCATGGGGTTGCAGAGAGTTGAACATGATTTAACAACGAAAACAACAACAAAATATGTATATATACCCATGTATATCAATATGTCTATGTGAACACATACACACACACAAAGGATTGGAAGGATGGTTTTAGTCAGTGTGTGTTTGCCACAGAAATCCTTGATGCCTCTATGTCCTCATGACAGAGGCAGCTGTAGTAAGATACAGCATTTCAGGGAAGATCCCTTGGAGAAGGAAATGGCAACACACTCCAGTATTCTCGCCTGGAGAATCCCATGGATAGAGGAGCCTGGCAGGCTGCAGTCCATGGGGTTGCAAAGAGTTGGACATGATTGATTTGACTTAGTATGTAGTTACAAGGGTGTTTTCTTCACTTCACTATTTAAATCTTCTTTCATATAAATTCTTGGGCATTAAGTACATTCACATTGTTGTGCAACTGTCTCTAGCATCCATCTTTGCAACTTTTATATATTCACAAATGGTTCCATACTCATTAGAGTTTAACTAGTCATCACTTTTTTGTCCTCCACCAGCTCCTGGCAACCACCATTCTCCTTTCTAGGTTCATGACTTTGACGACTCTAGGTACCTCATATAAGTAGAATCATACAGTATTTGATCTTTGGCTTATTTTACTTGGCCTAATGACTCAAGCCTCATTTATGTTGTAGCATGCATCAGAATTTATTTGAAAGTCTGAATAATGTTCCACTGTATGGATAGATCACATGCTAATTATCTATTCATCTATTGATGGATGCCTGGCCTGCTTCCATCTTTTGGCTGTTGTGGATAATGCTGCTTTGAGTATGCGTTTACAAGTATCTGAGTTCCTGCTTTCAGTTATGGGTCTACACCCCAAAGTGGGATTTCTGGAACATGCAGTATTTCTGTGTTTAATTTTTGGGGGGAACTGCCAAAATGGCCACATCATTAAAGGAATATTTTAAATTAAAAACAAAACCAAAAAGCGATTCATGTTGATGTTTGGCAGAAACCAACACAATATTGTAAAGCAGTTATCCTTCAGTTGAAAACAAATAAGTTTAATTGTTAAAGACACCCAAAAAACAAGAAGCAATCTTCAGGTCTCTGGATTTCTGCTTTTCAGCCATGCTGCATTACTTGTGAGATCTCGGTTCCCTGACCAAAGTTTGACCCTGGGCCGTGATAGTGAAAGCCTAGAATCCTAACCACTAGGCCCCCGGAAACTCCTAGTCTCTGCATTTTTAAAGTGGACTTTTCTTAAATAGGATGAATATATCTCCCTTGGGTTTCTTACATAACTAATAACACTAGAAAATATGAGCTGTGTCCTTAAAGGTTGTTGGTAAGCACATTTTAAATTAATTAAGCTATCTTTCTGCTTCTTGGGGAGTTCAGAAGTTTGAAGACATTATGAGAATGACATAGGTGAGTCTTAATTAAAAAAAAAATATGTACAGAAGAATATAATTGGGGAGAGTCCCACAGGAATGAAAGAAATAGATAAAATTATCTAGAAATTAGCTAACTTTGCTTCTTAATCTAATCTACCCTCCAGAATGCCCCCAGAGTTATCTCATTAAAATTAGTGATATGACTGTTATTCCCTTCACTCCCTTTTGTTTCTATCAAAACTGAGTCTAAATTTCTTTACGTGGTCTACAAGGCACCTCACAATCTGGTGTCACATTTTTCTCTGCTACAGCATCTTTTACATACCCTGTATCACAGATACATTGAATTATCTCACTATTCCCTAAAACCTGCCTTTTTCCATGTACTATGCTTTGCATATGCCTAAAATGTCGTCTCCTACGGGTACTCGTGCTGATAGACACACTCCTTTTGTCTTTCACATCTGGTTCTACTGTCTCTTCCCAGATGAAAACTACTGCCAGCTATCCTAGGTTGATGGTTTCATAGTACATCATTTATACCAAGGCAGCAACATTTACTAAGTTGCATTGTAATTATCTCTTTGCATATGTCCAAAGAGAGAAACCACGGTGTCTCTTTTATGCCCTGATGTGAAGCTCAACCTCTAGTGCTATGCTTAGTTACTTAGTCATGTCCAACTCTTTGTGGTCCCTTGGACTGCGGCCTGCCGGGCTCCTCTGTCCAAGGGGATTCTTCAGGCAAGAATACTGGAGTGGGTTGCCATGCCCTTCTCCAGGGGATCTTCCCAACTGAGGGATCGAACCCAGGTCTCCCACATGCAGGCAGATTCGTTACCAGCTGAGCCACCAGGGAAGCCCATGAATACTAGAGTGGGTAACCTATCCCTTCTCTAGGAGATCTTTCTGACCCAGAAATGAGACTGGAGTCTCCTGCATTGCAGGCAGATTCTTTACCAGCTGAGCTACCAGGGAAGCCCTAACTCCTGGTAGTTGGAAACAGAAACAGAATTTCTTGCATGATTTTGCTCACTGTATGGGATGTCTGCCTCTAATAAGTAATCATTCCATCTGTAAGCTGAAATTTTTTTCATAATTTTAGCAGTTATTAATAGCCAAATATATCTTACCATTTGTGTTGGAGTATAGCTGATTAACCATGTTGTGATAGTTTCAGATGACCAGAGAAGGGACTCAGCCATACATATTCGTGTATTCATTCTCCTCCAAACTTCCCTTCCATCTAGGCTGCCACATAGCATTGAGCAGAGTTCCATGTGAGAAGCAGGCAAATTTTCCTTCAGTGGGTTGCTACTGCTCCATTTCTGTGCAGATTTCTTACATTTTTGGGCATACTGACCTCATCAGTAATATTCTCACATTACCCTGGTTTCCTCCTATCTTAGGAGAAGTATCTGATTATTATTCCCAGAGGTGTTTATATTTTAATCATGGTTCCTAGAAATAAAAATACTTAATTTAAAAGAATAAGTCTCCAGTGATAAGAATTTCATTTACTCTGTCCCTTGGGTAAATGGTATCATTTAAGGTAACAGGACGACTCTATGTTAACCCTCAAATCACACTAGGCAGGCAGACTTCTAGGAGCACCCCTGAGTCTTCAGCACCTCCACTGTGGTATTCACACTGGCAATATACTTCCTGAGGCTGCTGCTTTAAGGGCCTCACCCTTCTGGGATAAATCCCCTCCTTTTAAATTTCCCCCTAATCATCCGAAGATCAGGGTTGTGTGACTTGTTCCAAAGTGCGTTTTCTGCCACCTTAGCTAACTAGAAATTTATTTTTCAAGTGTTTAGAACTAGAAATAGGGAGTCATTTAATATTTAACCTGGTTTCTATGAATCAGTTATAGGTAGGAGCGAACACTTACTAGCTAACGTGGCATATTAAAGGATTATCTTTTCCTGGAAGCAAAATACTGCAAGAGTCAGATATTTGAACCCTTTCCAGTCTACATTACTCAAGAGGAAGCAAACAGCAAAACTCAGTTTAACTGCTTGTTATTTTGAAGAAGGAAATGTTATGTGTATTTTTCTCTCCCAAGGGCCTTGTCCAGGGCAGTATCATTGTGGTGTTTTTGCAGTCCCGTGAGATGTTTCCAACATTTTTGGACTAAAAAACAAGTGAGACTGACATCAGGGTATCTGGACCAGTGGAATGTTTCAAAGTTTATCTAAGTAATTGTTCTTCTCGATCAAAGGACTTGGTATTAGTGGTACCCAAATGCTGTTGATACGATGGTCACATAAATGGGTGTGCGTAGATTTCAGCTTGGATTACGTAAATATGAAGTGTTTATACAGATGTTCTGTGTGCTCAGTTGCTCAGTCGCATCTGACTCTTTTGTGACCCCATAGACTGTAGACCTCCAGGCTCCTCTGTCCATGGGATTTCCCAGGCAAGAATACTGAATTGGGTTGCCATTTCCTCCTCCAGGGGATCTTCCCAAACCAGAGATCGAACCTGTGTCTCCTGCATTGGCAGACAGAGTCTTTACCACTGCACCACCTGGAAAGCCTGCTTACTACAGATGTATATGTGTCATTGTATGTGTGTGTGTTTAAATGTTTTTAAGTTTTAGCAACTTTATAATGGGCAAGGGTATCACATATACAGACTGAGCACAGAAACTGGGAATTTGGACTCTTACATAGGTCTGCCTGTGTTAGGGGCTTAATCATATACTCATTGTATGGTACTGGCCAAGGTACTATATTGTTTTGTGACTCAGTCTCCTCCTCTGTAGAACAGAGACAGCAACTCTTCTTGGAGGAGTTGTGGTTGTCAAGTAAATTAATGCATGCCAAGAATTATAACAAGACTTGGCACATACAACACTTACATATTACCTATTGTTTTTGTAAATTATTATTAAATATTGGGCTTCCCTGGTGGCTCAGTGGATAAAGAATTTGCCTTCAGTGTATTAGATGCAGGAGGCATGGATTTGATCTCTGGGTTGGGAAGATCCCCTGGAGAAAGGAATGGCTACCCACTCCAGTATTCTTGCCTGGAGAATCCATGGACAGAGGAGCCAGACAGGCTATAGTCCAGAGGGTCACAAAGAGTTGGACATGACTGAAGTGATTGAGCACATTAAATATTGGACACACAGGTGATTCAGAGAAGAGAAAAGAAAAAAATTAGGTTGTTTTAAGTGAAATACATTAGTTAATTTTGTGGATGAAAATTATAGTGTTTCTTCACCATTTAGAGATTTTGGTATAAAGAGGGATATATGTAAGTAGTTAGTGGTTTATTCATTATAATATACCTTGAATTATTCATTTTTGACTATATTTAAAGTCCTTTTCATGACCAGATAATATATGTTTATGGAGTGGTCTCCACTTTGAAACCTGGTTGGCTTCGGAAAATATATGTCTTCTGTTTTGTGTTAGACTTCAATTTTGTTTAATCAGTGTTTGAGAGAAATGGCACTTGTATATCTTGCTTCCAAGAAAAACATTGGGTGTTTCAGGAAGTGGTCTTGGTTAGTCAGAGGATAATACTTTTTCCTCTGAGTCAGTTCTGAACCTCCTTGATATAAATAGGCGCACTTTTACCCAAACTTCTGCTTTTCAGATCAAATGTTAAAATCATCGTTTATACATGCCCATACCAGCAGGAGTGCTTTCATTGGTGTTTCCACTCAGTCAACACTGAGGATCTTATCTAATTGTGACTATAGAAATTCTGCTAAATAAATTCTTTAAAAAAATTTTTAGTCCAATTCTGTACTTTCTAAATTTGTTTCTGTTTTGTATCAAATTTTCATTTGTGTCATGTGGTCATCTGTGTCAATCATATGGGACATTTCTATTGCTAATAGTATCCACTTTGGTCACTAAAATTCTATGTGTTATTTTTTTAGCATGCATATATAAGCTTTCTGTAGCATATGCTTGGAGAAGGCAATGGCACCCCATTCCAGTACTCTTGCCTGGAAAATCCCATGGATGGAGGAGCCTGGTAGGCTGCCGTCCATGAGGTTGCTAAGAGTTGGACCCGACTGAGCGACTTCACTTTCACTTTCATGCATTGGAGAAGGAAATGGTAACCCACTTCAGTGTTCTTGCCTGGAGACTCCCAGGGATGGGGGAGCCTGGTGGGAGGCCGTCTGTGGGGTCGCACAGAGTTGGACACAACTGAAGGGACTTAGCAGCAGCAGCACATGCTTAGTTACTAAAATTATTTTGCTAAAGACTGTATGAGTTTGCCACACCCCAGAGCAATGTCAGATTTCCCAAGAAATAAATCAGAGAGGTTCTTCCAAACTACACTAAAAAATGTTAAACATGACAAGTAATTGCCAGATGACTAGCTGTTGCTAATGTTGTTAGTAAGGAAAACCTTAAGAAAGAAAGAAGTAGGAATTGAGCAATTGCTGGATGGCTGGTATAAAGTAGTGGGTGGGGCTTTCAGGATAGGAGCAGAAGCCTGTAGGTTGACCAGTGCAAGAAGCACCCAGAAGAGCCTATGGTTCTAGTGAAGCTTTTTAGGTGGCAGAGCCTATGAGAATGTGGAAGCCTGGAGAGATGACTGCTGGCAAACTCTTCCTGGTCTTGAAAGGTGAGCTAAGGAATTTTCTTTTTGTGCATGTGCAAATGTAGTGGGTAACATCCTTTATTTTGTATCGTATATTTCTCTTGTGTCCTATTTGATTGACTGAAACTGGATTTTGCTTCAGTGAATGCCATTTTTTAGAAACAGTACTTAAAGAAAGGGTCTCCAGATCTCTATTTTTCTCCTAAATAACTTCTTCAGGAAAATAAAGGAGATGATAGATGTAGATACAGATATGGATCTCAAGGGACCTGTGGCTTTTTATAATCCTTATGACAGTCTTATCCTCATTTGATAGATAAGTAAACAGACGCTTAGAGAGGATAATGATTTGTCCAAGATCACAGAGAGATGGTATATCAGGATTTAAATTCAGGACTCTCTAGCCTACATGAGAGGGGAGTTGGGGGAGAATGGATACATGTATGTGTATGGCTGAGCTGCTACGCCATTCATCTGAAACTATCACAATATTAATCAGCTACACCCCAATAAAAAGTCTAAAAATAATACATAAAATAGAGGGTATGCAGATAAAATTAATTAATTTAGGGCTGCCTATCTTCATAATTTTGTTGTTGTTGTTGTTAGTTCTCTCACAATACCATGGGCTTCCCTGATAGCTCAGTTGGTAAAGAATCTGCCTGCAATGAAGAAGACCCTGGTTCGATTCCTGGGTCAGGAAGATCCCCTGGAGGAGGGATAGGCTACCCACTCTGGTATTCTGGCCTGGAGAATTCCATGGACTGTATAGTCCATGGGGTTGCAAAGAGTTGGACTCGATTGAGCAACTTTGACTCTCTTTCACAATACCACAATGAAAGCATTGGACTATACTCAGTGGGCTTCCCAGATGGCGCTAGTGGTAAAAAAAAAAAAAAAAAAAACCGTATAAAACCTGCCTACCAGTTCAGGAGATATAGCAGATGGGGGTTCAATCCTTGGGTTGGGAAAATCCCCTGGAGGGTGGCATGGCAATGCACTCCAGTATTCTTGCCTGGAGCATCCCACAGACAGGAGCCTGGCAGGCTATAGTCCATGAAGTCTTGGAGTTGGACACGACTGAAGCGACTTAATACTCATGCATACTCAGTAAATTTTTATTGTTTCCAGTGGCTCTGGGGAGTCGGTGGGGGGGGGGGGAAGTACCCTCAAAGCATTTTCCTTCTTGGTAGAAGCATTATTATTGTTAATTTTTAGGAATAGGAAAATGGGTTTTGGATGTTAGAAAATTGCCCCTGGACAAGCTTGCTCACCCATCTTCTTGGAGAGCAGCAACTTTATTTTCTAAAAGGAGATTATTGTCATTTGAGCCTGTGTAAGATTTGCAAGGGCCATGAAATATCTTTAGGGATCACGTGTGGGCAGAGGTGATCCATACTGTGGATCATTTGTCTACTTAGTTGATGGATAGTTGTTAATTTTTTTTTTTTCCCATCTTAAGCACTTGAGCCTTGATCAGCGAGCGGAGTCTTTGATTTTCTGTCTTGGCACATACAGTTGTTGCTGGAGCTTGCCACTCAAGTTTCATCCTATTTCCTTCATGGCAAGGAAGCAGCCATGTGGCTTTTGACAAAACAACCCTCCTGGAGGTGTCAACAGTGGCAGTTGAGGTTAAGCATCGCTTTTGTATAAATGCTGAGTCTCATATCTCATTGAATGCAAAGACTCGTTTAAAAAATTTTGCATTTCAGCATCCTGGATTGAAGCAGTTCCATTCATAAGAGAGCCAGGAAATGCATTATATTCTTCCCGGCTAACTAGTTTGTATGCTACTATGTGCTGCTATGTGCTAGCCTTTCCCTTCTCCAACCCAGGGGTTGAACCCAGGTCTCCCACGTTGCAGGTAGATTCTTTACCAGCTGAGCTGTCAGGGAAGCCCCTTTCACTTTGTGTAAACGCCGAGTCTCATATCTCACCAAATGCAAAGGCTTGTTTAAAAAAATTCCATTTCAGCATCTTGGAATGAAACAGTTCAGTTGCTAAGAAAGCAGGGAGATGCATTGTATTCTTCCCAGCTAACTAGTTCATATGCTACTATGTGCTGCTACGTGCTATCCCCAGGGTGTCTTTGCAGCTAAATTATAAAGGGAAAAAAAAGGACAACATTCCTTGTGTCACATGCTTTTCGTAGTCAGGCTTGGGGTTTATGAGGGTAGAGTTCAGCCAGTCCTCAAAGTTACTTATGTAAGGACCACACCCTCCACCAATGAGAAAACAACATGCCCTTCTCTACTCTATTCTGTCAGATGGTCTGTGTGGGTAACTTTGTATGACAAGAAGCAGGTAACTGAGCTAATGTGCTAGCTTTTGTCACTGATGTCATCAAGCTAATGCACCAGACCTTAGAGTTGCAAAGAGCTCTTGAAGATACTCTAGTTTCCAGCTTGTGTGTGTGTGTGTGTGTGCGCACGCGCACACTCGGTTGCGTCCGACTTTTTGTGACCCCATGTTACAGTAGGCCACCAGACTTCTCTGTCCATGGAATTTCCTAGGCAAGAATACTGGAGCGGGTTGCCCTTTCCTCCTCCAGGGGAATCTTCCTGACCTAGGGATCGAACCCATATCTGTGTCTCCTGCATTGGCAGACAGATCCTTTACCACTGAACCACCTGGGTACTAATTAAGAAACTATGAGGTTACATGACATGTCCAAGGGCACAGAGTTAGGAATAGTATTAGCAAAGCGAGACATGGTATGGACTTTGGTGTTCTGGGTTCTTTATAATCTCATTGCAGCTCACTGCATGCATGCTCAGTTGTGTCTGACTCTCTGCAACCCCGTGGACTGTAGCCCTCTGGGTTCCTCTGTCCATGGGATTTTTCAGACAAGAATAATGGAGTGGTTTGCCATTTTCTTCTCCAGGGGATCTTCCCCACCCAGGGGTTGAGCCTGTGTCTCCTGCATTGCAGGCAAATTCTTTAGCGCTGAGCCACCAAGGAAGCCCTTTGTAGTGCTTACATGACACAAATATATGGAGTTTAAGAATTACTTAAGAGATAACACCAAGAAAATGTATGTTATCAGAAACAATCACCTTTATCCCTTGGCGTGTAATATTTTGTAACCCTTAGAAGAGGTTGCTGAGTTTAAGCTATGCTGACACTTAGCAGCTGGAGGAAAACTGTTAGCTTTTTTCCCATTGACTTCAGTAAAAGTAAATAAAATTGTTAGAAAAAGAAACACATGTATTTAAGCTGATTTGTGGAAGTTCCTGAGAGATGAAGGAACTTCCTCCACAGAAGCTGGAGGAAAATTGCCCACTATGTATGTTTCATAGTGGAAAAATGGAATATCTCTACAGTTTCATAAGGCTTCTTGGGGGGGGCACTTTTTGGTATCTCTCTTTCATATTAATTTTTATGTCCCCATGTTTGTAAAACATACATTGCCTCAATTCTGGTTTTATTGAGTGCAGTTATGCAGGTGAGACTATGTTCTCAGAGAAAGACTCTATAATAGGTGTGTGTGTATGTGCGTGTGTGTGTGTTAGTCTCTCAGTTGTGTCCAACTCTGCAACCCCATGGACTATAGCCTGCCCAGCTCTTCGGTCCGTGGAATTTTCCAGGCAAGGATCCTGGTTTATGTTGCCATTTCCTTCTCTAGGGGATCTTCTCCACTCAGGGATCGAACCCAAGTCTCCTTCATTGCAGGAGGATGCTTTACCATCTGAGCGACTAGGGGAGCCCATAATAGGCATAGACTTTGCTAAACAGAAATAAAGGTGATGTCATGCCCTTTTAGAATTTTCTGATCCTATTGAAGTTGTAGGGTCTACTGTTTTTATCCTGGTACTGTCTTTGCCTTTGTCTTGATATGATTTCTAATAGTCCTATCTCCTGCCTCTACTTCGTGAATATCCAGAATCCAGACCTTTTCTTTCTTCTTTATAAGTAAACTCGACTGTTCTTTTCTATACAAATGTACACAACTCATTTGCAATAAATTTATAGCAGAAGAAAAAAAATCACTTTAATTCTATTTAGATGCTGTGTGAATTCAGGTGAAAAACAACCCTCTGACCATTATTTTCCTCTGTGTGGCAGAGTGGCTTAATTTATTCTGTATCTACTACTTATTAATTTTAAAATTTTTAAAAATTGAAGCATAGTTGATTTATAATGTTTCAGATGTACAGCAAAGTGTTTCAGTTATACATTTGTGTATATTGTATATATAATATATCTTACATATATATTTCTTCTTTTTCAGATTGTCTTCTGTTATAGGTTATTACAAAATACTGAATAACACCCTGTGCTATATAGTAGGTCCTGTTGGCTATGTAGTTTATGTATAGCAGTATGTACCTGTAGATCCCCAATTCCCAGTTTATCCCTTGCTACCCTTTCTCCTTTGGGAGCCATAAGTTTTTCTAGGTCTGTGAGTCTGTTTCTGTTTTATAAATAAGTTCATTTGTATATATTTTTTTAGATTCCTACTTCCTGCTTTTTTTTAAGATTCCTATTTAGATAACTACTTAGTGACATTGGCATGTTATTTAACTCTGTTGAAGAAAACTGAGCGCCAAAGAATTGATGCTTTTGAACTGTGATGTTGGAGAAGACTCTTGAGAATCCCTTGGACTGCAAGGAGATCCAAC
The DNA here is from genome assembly GCA_006410875.1 of Neotragus pygmaeus. Classification (NCBI taxonomy): domain Eukaryota; kingdom Metazoa; phylum Chordata; class Mammalia; order Artiodactyla; family Bovidae; genus Neotragus; species Neotragus pygmaeus. The sequence goes on from SJYV01030685.1 coordinate 125,837, forward strand.
CAGTCCATCCTAAAGGAAATAGGTCCTGGGTGTTCTTTGGAAGGAATGATGCTAAAGCTGAAACTCCAGTACTTTGGCCACCTCATGCGAAGAACTGACTCATTGGAAAAGACTCTGATGCTGGGAGGGATTGGGGGCAGGAGGAGAAGGGGATGACAGAGGATGAGATGGCTGGATGGCATCACTGACTCGATGGACGTGAGTCTGAGTGAACTCCAGGAGTTGGTAATAGACAGGGAGGCCTGGTGTGCTGTGATACATAGGGTCGCAAAGAGTAGGACACGACTGAGCGACTGAACTGAACTGAACTGAACTGAACCTAGCCTAACTCATGAGTACTGCAAGCATAGTAATGGTCCCTACCTTGCAAGTTTGAAGTGACAATGGAAAGAAAGTAAATAGATACAAAGCACTGGGAGTTGTGACTGGCACGTCGTGCTCTCTGGCTATTAGCTGCTGCTGCCGCTTCTCTTCCTCTGGCTCTGTCACTACTATTAGCAGTCACAGTAGCAGTTTAGTTTTCTTCGTGCATTGACCTATAAAATCATTTGGCTTAAATGGGGACAGCAATTATGCTAGCTAAACAAAGTCAAGTTTATTTACTAAAGAGCTGGAATCAATTTGGGGGCTATTTAGAAATATTAAAATAAACTTGTGCTTGTTATGAGCGCTGCCTTTTAATGACATCCAATCATGCTCCTCCCCATTTTTTCTAACTCCCTCAGCCTGTGGGCCCTTTTCCCAGTTGCTCAGAGTTGGGAACTATGGGAATGGAAAGAAAGAAATGCAAATGTGGCATTACCAGCCTTGTGATAATTCCCTCTTCAAATTTCTACTTCCTTTAGACCTCAAATAGCCTGCTTCCCCAAACAGATCTATCTTCACCTCACAAACAAAAATCCACACAATGTGATCCAGGAGCATGACAGTTTGAAGTGATTCTCCCTTCCCAGAGTGACCCAAACACCTTTTTTCACTTATTAATTCACTGGAGCATTGTGTTTGCTCTGTTTCTATTCCAAGTGCTCAAATCCAGAATTTAATACCTGGAAAATATTTTTGTTTTTTGATTTATAAATTGACTGTGGCCCGATAGTGGACATGTTGCTATAAAACCTTCCATTTATGCCCAGGTAGTAATAGTAGTTCATTTGTTTCTCTCTCATTTCCTGGGTTCTTAAATTTGAAGTACTTTCAGTTACCACTTTACTGCCTTTGTTGTTGTTGTTCAGTTTCCAATTCGTGTCCAACTCTGTAGCTTCATAAACTGGGGCATGCCAGGCTTTCCTGTCCTTCACTATGTCCCGGAAAATGAAAGTTGATTCATTGTGTCCGACTCTTTGTGACCCCATGGACTATACAGTCCATGGAATTCTCCAGGCCAGAATACTGGAGTTGGGTAGCATTTCCCTTCTCCAGGGGATCTTCCCAACCCAGGGATTGAACCCAGGTCCTCACTGTAGGCAGATTCTTTACCAGTTGAGCCACCAGGGAAGCCCACTGTGGCCTGGAGTTTGCTCAAATTCATGTTCATTGAGCAAGTGATGCCATCNAATCTGCCCGCCCAATGCAGGCGGCCAAGTTAGATTCCTGATCATGGAACTACATCCCTCATGCTGAAAATAAGATGCAGCAACACCAAATAAATGAATAAACAAATAAATAAATGTTTTTGTCTTAAGTTAGCATTATTTTTAGCAATAGGTGGAGAAGACAAACACCATGAATCTTTGAAGAAGGGGGAGACATAATAGGTATAAATAGACATTTTCTACTGTTTTTCCATCTCACTCCACCCAATTGCCTCAGGACCCCTCTCACTTAACCATGCTATGAGGGTATTAAGTGTGCATCAGAAAGTGTGTGGATATGATACAAATTGTTTTAGCAAACACAGTAACAAAGTGGGAAATGAATCATAAAGAGTAAGACTGGAGAAAGATGAGACATCGTCCATTTCAGAACCCAGACTCTGGTCTTTCATCCTTGTGTCTTTATTCTCAGATAACACAAGACCTTTTCTCTTACAGCTGAGATCCTGATTGTGCTTCTTTCCCTGACACTAAAACGAATCCCAACAACAAATCTAGAATCTGACACTGCCAATCAAGAGTCTCTCTCTGTGACCACAGCTGGGGGTTCGTTCCTATATCAATGGCTGAAGGAAACTGGACAAAAGTTAATGAGTTTATCCTCATGAGTTTCTCTTCCTTACCTACTGAAATACAGTCATTACTCTTCCTGACCTTTCTCTTCATCTACCTGGTCACTCTGCTGGGAAACAGCCTCATCATTCTGGTTACCTTGGCTGACCCCATGCTGCACAGCCCCATGTACTTCTTCCTCAGGAACTTGTCCTTCTTAGAGATTGGCTTCAATTTAGCCATTGTGCCCAAGATGCTGGGTTCACTGATTGCCCAGGACACAACCATCTCCTTTCTTGGCTGTGCCACTCAGATGTATTTCTCNTTCCTTTAGGATTTACAGGTTTGATCTCCTGCTGTACGGGGGACTCTCAAGAATTTTCTCCAGCACCACAATTCAGAAGCATCAATTCTTCAGTGCTCAGCCTTCTTTATGGTCCAACTCTCACATCTGTCTGTACACAACTACTGGGAAAGCCATAGCTTTGACTATACAGACCTTTGTTGGCAAAATGATGTCTCTGCTTTTTAACACACTGTCTAGGTTTGTCATAGCTATCCTTCCAAGGAGCAAGCATCTTTTAATTTCCTACCTTAGTTTTTTTCAATTCTTCTTTCCTATTATCTTTTATTTTATTTAGTTTAAAGTCAGATTGTTACCTGGAATAGGGTTAAAAAAAAAAAACATTCTCATTCAGAGTTATTTTTGCATGTATTTGCCAACAGGGCATTGTTTCCGTTCATCACTTTTGAAATACTGAAAGCACTTTCAAAAACATGCATAAATTCTTTGTTTTAAAGTTACACTAATTATCCTAGGTTTTAAGTGATGAAATCCTGAAATAACATTTTCAGAATGAATCTCTCAGTCCCATCCTTTTCGGAATTTTGTAGCTAGATTTGAGTCAATCTGACTTATAGATTTATAAGTTGTTGTTCAGTTGCTCAGTCATGTCTGACTCTTCACGACCCCATGGACTGTTGCACACCAGCCTCCTCTGTCCTCCACCTTTTCTGTTCTTTTTCTTCTAAGCAATTAACAAATGATATATTATTATATTTGTTATTTTACTTATTTCATTCTGGCTTCCCCACTAGACTATAAGCACCATGAAGAAGCACCACTAAATTAATTTAAATTTAGTAAAATTCAAATTTTAGTTCCTCAGTAGTACTAGCTACACTTCAGGTGTTTAATACTTGTGCCCAGCTACTACACTGAGCGGTGATGATATTGTTCTTTTTCATCAATGCTGGAAGTTTTATTTAACAGTGTTTATCTTGAGCAACAGTAACTATGGAATGATTATTAGTGTGAAGGAGCAAATGCATGAATAAGTATTGTTATTGGCTTGTGCCGATGTGCCGAAAAACGCTGGACGAATCTTGTTTGAGTAATCATTTACAAAGGTCATTTTGGCTTTTAATTCAGGAGTGTTGACATAGCCTCAGCCAGATTCAAAATACCAGATTTGTCATTAGTTAAACGAAAGTGTACAACAGTGGTTAAAAGCATGACTGGCAGTCAGTTCTTAGCCGTGGTACACAGCTATCATGGCCGAGTTACCTTTACTTGTAACTTTTGTAGGTCCCAGATTTCCTATTAAAAGAGGGATAATAAAACTCTTATAACCTCACAAGGTGGTAAAAATTTAGTAAGATAATGTACAAGTAGTGCCTGGCACAGTGGCTGACACCCTAAAATGCTTAATAAAGGAGCATTATTTTTTTTTACAATAGTAAACAGATATATGTCTGTTTTTTGAAAATGTCCATTTTGTTATAATTTGACAGACATTTTTAAAAGTAGTACTGTCTACTGTCAAAGCTTATATTTACTGTCTTTTAAGTATGAAATTTCATAGCCTTGATTTAAAAATTTTTCCCATGGGATTTAAATTGTTCTTCTTTTAATTTTTATGACTATAAAAATATCTAATCTCTGAAGAAAATAAAGCTTCACTCTATTTTTTATAGGCAACTTGAATTTTAAAATGAGTGCACAGATATCTCTTGACTTTTCTTTGAGGGGAGCTCACAAAGAATTTGTTCCCAGATACATTTATTTTAAAAGGCGTCTCTTTGAAAAAAACTATTTAAAAATCTGTTTAATTAAAATGAATAAATTAGTGGTTATTTACCTAAGGATGAATTTCAGATTTCATTTAGAAACCTAATTCTGTTGTGCTATGATTTAATTTCTGGAAAAATAGTTACATCAATTTTTGTTAACAATAATGCCTGATTTAGCTAGAGATATTGCCTTACTTTTACAGATTATAATGTTTCTTTCCTGCAAATTGAAAATAGCATTTGTTGCTACAAAAATAACAGGCAGTCAATTGTATACTACCAAAATATCAGCTGACTTTTTATAAAATGAATACCCTTCATTTGTGTGTGTGTGTGCTTTTACTCTGACTTTTATGGTACTTTTATTTTTAGTATAAACTTGTACTCCTATTTCGTAGCCACCTTAACTTCTCAAGTTCATGTTAGAGGTGACTTGAATTTTTCTCCTAAGTTTTTCATTAACAGATATCTGTCCATTTTTAGGCCATGAAAATATATTAGATATGTAATATCCTAAGAAAAGAATTTGAAACGTAATAGAAAAAAATAATAAAAAAATTTTTAAAGGGAAAAAAACACATTTTAGGATATGATAAGAAACCACAAGTCAAGCCATGTTCCTTTAAAATTTTTTTAAATTTCTTTTTAATTGAAGGATAATTGCTTTACAATATTGTTTTGGTTTCTGCCATACATCAACATGAATCAGCCATAGGTATACTTATCTCCCCTCCCTCTTGAACCTCCCTCCTGCCTCTTACCCATCCCACCTCTTGAGGTTGTCACAGAGCACCTGATCTGAACTTGCCACATTATATAGCAAATTTCCATGAGCTATTTAATTTTATATACAATCTGTGTTCTTAGGTACAACTTAATAGTAATAAAGATGACATTTTTTATAAAAAAAAATACATTAGAGAAAGCAGATTCAGTTCAGTTCAGACCCTTTGGAGATCAAAACATCTTAGCCAAATAAGGGATAAGATAAATTGTGCTCATAACCTATTTTCAGTCAATTCATTGACAGTTCAGTTCAGTTCAGTTGCTCAGTCGTGTCTGACTCTTTGCGACCACATGAATCGCAGCACACCAGGCCTCCCTGTCCATGACCAACTACCAGAGTTCACTCAGACTCACGTCCATTGAGTCAGTGATGCCATCCAGCCATCTCATCCTCTGTTGTCCCCTTCTCCTCCTGCCCCTAATCCCTCCCAGCATCAGAGTCTTTTCCAATGAGTCAACTCTTCACATGAGGTGGCTAAAGTATTGGAGTTCCAGCCTCAGCATCAGTCCTTCTAAAGGACACCCAGGACTGATCTCCTTTAGGATGGACTGGTTGGATCTCCTTGCAGTCCAAGGGACACTCAAGAGTCTTCTCCAACACCACATTTCAAAAGCATCAATTCTTTGGCGCTCAGCTTTCTTCACAGTCCAACACTCACATACATACATGACTACTGGAAAAACCATAGCCTTGACGAGATGGACCTTTGTTGACAAAGTAATGTCTCTGCTTTTGAATCTACTATCTAGGTTGGTCATAACTTTCCTTCCAAGGAGTAAGCGTCTTTTAATTTCATGGCTGCAATCACCATCTGCAGTGATTTTGGAGCCCCCCAAAATAAAGTCTGACACTGTTTCCACTGTTTCCCCCATCTATTTCCCAGAAGCAGATTAAGCACATACATTTATTCCTCTCCTTCCAAAAATGATGACAGTGAAGGGATTTTAAAAATGCAGAAACTTGTTAAGACCGAGGGACCCTGGAAAATCCAGAAATGATTGTAACTAGCCTACACATCCTGAGAAACTGAAACTCAAGCCTCTAGGGAGAGACATTAAGGTTCACATCAGAAAGGCTCAGCAGTGAGGGTGAGGTGAAAACAGGAGGAAGAGGTAGCAGTGTGTTTCAAGAGAACTTGGACCCCAGGTACCTCCCCACTGTCCAGCAGGACTAGAAGTTTACTCCATGGAGAATTTGAAGTGGAGAACTCTTTAGTGGGAGATACTGAGGCACAGATAGAGGGTAGAGGACTAACTGAAATACTTAATAAGTAGTGAGACACCCTCAGGGTACTTCAGTTCCTCCCCCACGTTTTGGAAGTCAGATATGTATTCTCTAGGTATGAAACCAGAAGATACTTCTTTGAAGACTGATTCATTTGTGCAGAAGACTTATAGGAGCTAATAGTTGGGGTCTCCAAGTGGAACGGCCCAGCCAGATTACTCTGCAGTGAAGCCCACCTGTTAACAAGACCCACCCATTGACACAGATTTTCCAGTCAGCTTTTTAGTGCTCCATCTTCAAAGTGAGGAACAACCAGTGATCACTAGACATTTAAAGAAATCCAGAGACCAAAACAAACCTAGATTAAACAAGGAAATTGACAGAAGCAAAGACAAGGATGAATAAAATTTTAAAATACTGTTATTAATGTTCTCAGTAATATCGAAGAATACGCTGCAATTAGAAAATAAGAAGAGGTGCTTTAAGGAAAGAAACATGTAGGGCATGAAAATGTACTCCTGAAAATTAAAAATTGATGAAGGACAATGAGAAATTAAAATGTATTTTGAAGATTAAGTTGNTTATTAATATTCTCAGTAATATCGAAGAATATGCTGCAATTAGAAAATAAGAAGAGGTGCTTTAAGGAAAGAAACATGTAGGGCATGAAAATGTACTCCTGAAAATTAAAAATTAATGAAGGACAATGAGAAATTAAAATGTATTTTGAAGATTAAGTTGAGGAAGCCACTCAAAAAGTAGAACAAAAATAACAGGAAATGGAAAACAAATGAGAATAGATAAGAAAATTAGAGACTCTGTCCAAGAAGTCCTATTCTGAATAATAATCTTTTTTTTTTAAGAAAAAATTTAAAAATGTAATGAAGAAACTGTGCAGGAAATAACTCAAAACTTACTAGAATTTAAGGAAAATGATTTTCAAATTTAAAAGGCTTATTGAGTTTCTAATATATTGAATTAAAAAAAAACACTCCTACACTGATGTATTCAGGAAAACAACAGGGGAGAAAGCTGAAGATCGCCAAATTCCAGAACTTGCAGAAAGGAAAAAAAAAATAAAAAGGCCCTTAATAGAATACTGAGAAACAGAATGACCCTTGTCATCTCAGGAAAAACAGTGTAGACACAAGAACAATGCCTTCAAAATTACAGGACAAAAATAATTTGCAGTATGAAATTTGAAACTGAGACAAACTATTGATCATCTATGAAAGTAGACTAAACACATTTACAGTTATGTAAAGCTTCAGAATTTACCTTTCTCATCATACTCTTTCTCAGAAAGTTCCCGAAGTATGTGCTTTTCCAAGATTTATTTGTTTAATATAAATTTATTTATTTTAATTGGAGGCTAATTACTTAACAATATTGTATTGGTTCTGCCATACATCAACATGACTCTGTCACGGGTGTACACGTGTTCCCCATCCTGAACCTCCCTCCCATCTTCCTCCCCATACCATCCCTCTGGGTCATCCCAGTGCACCAGCCCCAGGCATCCTGTATCCTGCATCGAACCTGGCCTGGTGATTCATTTCACATATGATATTATGCATGTTTCAATGCCATTCTCCCAAATCATCCCACCCTTGCCCTCTCCCACAGAATCCAAAAGACTGTTCTATACATTTGTGTCTCTTTTGCAGTCTCACATACAGGGTTATTGTTACCATCTTTCTAAATTCCATATATATGCGTTAGTATACTGTATTGGTGTTTTTCTTTCTGGCTTACTTCACTCTGTATAATAGGCTCCAGTTTCATCCACCTCCTTAGAACCGATTCAAATGTATTCTTTTTTATGGCTGAGTAATACTCCATTGTGTATATGTACCACAGCTTTCTTATCCATTCGTCTGCTGATGGACATCTTGGTTACTTCCATCTAGATTACTTTCAGAAGTATGTGCTTTTCCAAGATTTAAAAAAAGAAAAAAAATTTTAGAAAATGGGAAAGTTGGAATCCAGGAAACAAGGATCTAAGATAGGAGAAAGATGAGGGTAATGAAGAGGAAGATGTTGAATTTGGATACTACGATGAAAGCCTGCTGGAGGCTTAGAGAGTCATCAGTTCTGATCGTGGTAGGAATATATAGAGATCAGAGAGAGATGCCCACAGAAAGAGGAAAAGGATAGTCTAGATGATGTTTAAATGTACTGAAAGGAGACCACTACTTCTGGTGGACAGTAAAGGAATGAAATTAATAAAAATTCATAGGAGAACTAAGGGTCAAGAGTAAGATAATTATGAATGAAGAGAAAATATTGTACAAAAAAGGAAATTTAACCCTGGTGTACTGTGAGTGGCAATTTCACAGACACAATGAACTGAACTTTGGTCTAACCAAATCTGATATACATGTAACTTTGCCTTCTGTGATGCTCATCCTCATCGGATCTCCAGCTTCATTCCTCATTACGCCCTCCCTCTTCACGTTATTCTGCAGCAACTCTGAACTCCTGGTGGTTTCCTAACTGTATGAAGCTGACTCTTATCCTCACTCTTCCCTTTTCTCTTGTGGTTTACCTGGTTCATACATCATGAACTGAAGACCTGAAGAAAGGCTTTTAGGAACTGAATGCCCTCCCCTTCCCAATAGGAGGTGCTCACCTGGTCTTCTGCACTTTGCTTGCCACATTGTATCATAAATGATCCTTTTGATGTCTCTCCACACTGTACCATACACTTCTAAAGGTCTTTACCTTGCCTTCTTTGATTTAGTCCTTCTCTGAGGGAGGTTTTGTTCTGTAGACCCACCCCTAATCTAGCTCTCTTGAACTCTTTGCTGTGCTTAATAGTACCTGTAATGTGCTCATTTTGTAAATACACCTTTTCTTTCCTTTTTTTTTTCCTCTAAAATTTCCTCATCTCTGTAAGATGGACACATTTTCAAGGAAGACTTTGTTAGTGCTGGATCTTCTGTGAGTTTGATGGGGTGCCAAGGGTTATTTTCTTAGCAAGAGTATTTACTATTGAGCAGTTATTTTCATATTCAGCCAAATGCAGGTGATCACTGGAATTGACATTTTTTGTTTTAACTATTTTCTGTTGCATCGCTTTCTAACAGCATGTTAGACTACCTGTGTTTCTGAGGATAAATGAAAAATAGTATTTTGAAAGGAGTGCATTTTTATATTTGTCAACAAAATATTAAGCTGTATTGAATAATAGGAATAAGAAAAAGTTCAGAATGGTTTGAGAGTTTTATCTGCCTAGTCATTAACTTTCCATGGGCTTATAAAGTTATGTACATTGAACTTGACATGCTCTGATACCTAGAGCAGTACACAAAGTCTTCTATCAGAGTGAAATACTTGCCCCCGTGTAACCATTATGCTGATATTTGGATCTGTAAAACCGTGTCTTGCTAAAACAGATCAAACAAATTGAAATAATGAATAGTCTTAGACAAGATGTGAGACCTCCATGTCTTCTTATCACATTAATCAATGTTTGAGTGATATGGCAGACAGGGAGAGATGAAATTAAGATGGAAAGTAGCATCTTTTAATAACGGATCTGAGAAGCAGAGTAGGGGTGATGTGACCATGTATATTGTAATACATCAGTAAGCTGATCTGATCTTCATTTGTACAGAATTGCTTTTTTTTTTTTCTGAAGTCCTGTATCAATCCTGATAAGTGTTCAACTTAAACATTTTTACTTCTAATAACCTTAGGGAGATGTATTTATATTTTGGAAAAGTGAGATGAATTCAGCACCTTTGCTTAAAGGTGTCATTTCCCATTTTGTGGGTTGTGACCATTTCTAAAATTATGTTGTCTAGTTTGTAAATCATGGGCCCTCTTAAGGAGCTGTACTGAAAATTCAGAGAGAATTGCTGCCATATTCTGTTTATTGTTTAACATCCTTTGCTCTAGGTAATGGTGTGGAAGGTAATCTTGGCAACAGGGTAGTTAAATATTAAAATGTTATGTCTCATCTGTGGGTCAGAGCTCTTCTCACTGTACCTGTAAGGTTTTATGATTTACTATTTTTAGGGACCATTTAATACATCATAATGAAATTTGAATTCAAGAGTTTCGATTTCACTAAGGATAAATTTAGAACATTTTTTTTTGTCTATCTCTCCACCCAACTGGGTTACGTCAGGCCCAGATAACTCTTTGTTTGCCTTTGTTAAAAGATATGTTGACCTGCACTAATTTAGTGTAGGGCACTACCATGCAAAAAGGACGTTTAGCAATTAAGATATATCATATATCATATGAAGTCCCGATTTCCTCATGGCTTTTGTTTTGTATTAGTCAATGGCACCAAGTTTAATTTTGGAAACCTTCTACCAAGGTTTGTACAATATCAGTGAATAGTAACCCTCAAGGCTGATGTACAAGAAGAGGGAATTTGAAAAAAAATTATTGGGGGAGGTGGCAGGTGGGGTGGGTGAGATGGTCTTCTTGACTTCTTTTTCCAAAATTTTCCCTGAATTTTGCTCAGTTGAGGAATGAATTGACAGAAAAAAAATCTATATTTTTATTTGTACCTAGAGAAAATGTCCCCAGTGAGTATTTTCCCACCTCTTCCGAGAATCCGTGCCCAACAACTTTTTTCTTCTGGGAAGATTGGAACATCTTAAATAATGTTTACTTTTTAAGATTCTGATCATCTTTTGCTGGTGGTAGCCAGGGGTTTTGTTAAGGGCTATAATCTGTCTCATGCCCTGATTTTAGTTGCTTTCTTGGTTTCATTTTCTAGTTCTTTTCTTTCTCTCTCTCTCTTTACTTTCTCTCTTTAGCAGTCTTCTGTACCCAGCACAACTGAAGCTTAACTCAGATCTTCTCTGGACCACTTGAAATAGGAGTTTTACAGGGAATGAATCCTCAGGGGTTTTTATTTGGTGAATATAAACTTCTTTATTGTTTTTCCATCTTACCAATTTAATATTTTTTTTAAAAAATAGAATAAATAAAATAATTGTGGGAAATACACACAAATCTCTGTGTAGAATAATTCACAATAATTTGTGTAGATAGTCCTTCCTCAAGGAGATGGAGCATCACTCTCCACCCCTTAAGAATGTTCTACACATACTGACCTCCTTCCCAAGAGGGCTCATGTAATTGTGGTGAGGAAAGTCACTTTAACATGAGGAGACCTGACAAATGCTGCCAAAGTCAGCATAAACCATGTAGAGTCAGGGTAGCAGCATGTACTACCCTTGGTATGGTATGATGAGAATGGCACACGTCTCTTGTGTCTTTCTTCTAAAATCTATAACTCCATTCTAACCATGAGAAAAAAATCAGTCAAACCCCTATAGAGAGACATCGTACAGAAAAGCAGAGTGCAGCACTCCCCAGAAAACTGCCAAGGTCATCATTGCAGGTTGAATTGTGTCCCCCCAAAGGAAATGTTCATGTCCTACTGCCCTGTACAAACTAGTGTGACCTCATTTATTTATTTTTAATTTAAAATTCTTTTGAAGTATGGTTGATTTTATAATGTTGCATTAGTTTGAGATATACAGCAGAATGATTCAGTTATATGTATTCTTTTCCCATATAGGTTATTATAAGATATTGAGTATAGTTCCCTGTGTTTGCAAGTATGACTTTGTTGGTTGTCTGTTTTGGACTTCCCTGGTGGCTCAGATGCTAAAGCGTCTGTCTACAATGCGGGAGACCAGGGTTCGAGCCCTGGGTTGGGAAGATCCCCTGGAGAAGAAAATGGCAATCCATTCCAGTACTGTTGCCTGGAAAATCCCATGGACAGAGGAGCCTGGTAGGCTACAGTCCATGGGATTGCAAAGAGTCGGACACGACCGAGTGACTTCACTTTCCCTTTTCCTGTATTTGCAGTACGACTTTGTTGGTCGTCTGTTTTATATACAGTAGTGTGTTTATGCTATTTGATTCCTGGGTTGGAAAGACCATCTGGAGGAGGGCATGCAACCCATTCCAGTATCTTTGCCTGAAGAATCCCACCAACAGAGGAGCCTGGTGGGATAGAGTCTATAGGGTCACAGAGAATTGGACAAGACTGAAGTGACTGAACATGCACGCACAGTGTGTTTATGTTAATCCCAAACTCCTAATTTATCCCTTTCCCCTCTCCCCTTCAGTAAACATAAATTTATTATGTCTGTGGGTCTGTTTTGTTTTATAAATTCATCTGTATCACTTTTTTTGGATTCCACATATAAGCAATGTCATATGATATTTATCTTTCTCTGTCTGGCTTACTTCTAGTGTGATAATCTCTAGGTCCATCCATGTTGCTGCAAATGGCATTATTTAACTCTCTTTATGGCAGAGTAATATTCTACTATATATATATATATATATATATATATATGTTTATACACCACATCATATTTATCTGCTCATCTATTGATGGACATTTAGGCTGCTTCCATGTCTTAGCTACTGTAAATAGTGTTGAAGCGAACACTGGGGTCTATGGATGTTTTCACATTATGGTTTTCTCTGGATATAGTCCCAGGATTGGGATCACTGGATCATGTGGTAGCTCTATTTTTAGTTTTTTAAGAAATCTCTGTACTGTTGTCCATAGTGGCTGAACCAATTTAGTTTGGCTGTGAACCCCTCATTCAGATAGGGTTGATAAACCAAGTTACCATGAGGTCATACTGGATTGGTGTGAACCCTAAATCGACTGACTGGTGTCCCTATGAAAAGAAGGGAATTTGGACTCAGAGACACCCCAAGCAGAGGTCATATAGAGGCAGAGACAAGAGACTGAAGTGATGCATCTACAAGCCAAGGAAAACCAAAGGCTAGCAGCAACTGTCAGAAGCTAGAGGAGCAAGGAAGAATTCTTCCCTATAACCTTCACAGACAACTTAGCTCTGTTGACACCTTGATTTGGACTTCTCACCTCCAGAACTATGAAAGAATAAATTTATGTTTTAAGTCACTTGAAGTCATCAAAAATATGGAAACTTTGAAAAATGGTCACACTCTAGAGGAGTTTAGTGAGACATGGGGACTAAATGTAATGTGGTATTGTGGATAGGATTCCAGAAAAAACAAAAAACAACATTAGGTAAAAAGATAAAGGGACTCTAAATAAAGTATTGACTTTAGCTAATAATAAAATGTTGATACTGATTCATTGTGACAAATATACCTTATTAATATAAGATATTAACAAGGGAATGGGGAATTCAAGAATTTTCTGTGCTATTTTCATAATTTTTCTGTAAACCTAAAATGATTCAGAAATTTAAAATTTTATTTCAAAATACTGTAGTTTTAATAAGAGGCTGCAGTTTTAATAAGACTTCAAGTATATTCTGTAGACTAAATAAGTCTCTTTAAAAGGGTGGCAAGTGGTGAGGAGGCACCAGAATCTACTTTAGCTGATTAATTACATCACAGGGTACTTTTGAGTCAAAAATTTCCACTGATAAAATATATGCCCCTTTAAAAGTCAATTTGTTGTGGCCTTTTTCACAGAACTAGAACAAAAAATTTTTAAATTTGTGTGGAAATACAGAAGACCTCAAATACCCAAAGCAATCTTGAGAAAGATGAATTGGAAGAATCAGGGTAACTTACTTCAGACTATAGTAAAAGTTACAGTCATCCAAACCATATGGTACTGGCACAAAAACAGACATATGAATCAATAGAACGATAGGTTAGAAAACCCAGAAATAAATCCATGCATCTAATATGAATTCATCTACAACAAAGGAGGCAAGAATATACAATAGAGAAAAGACAGTCTCTTCAATAAGTGGTGCTGGGAAAACTGGACAGCTACATGTAAAAGAATGAAATTGAAACATTCTCTGACATCATACACAACCGTAAACTCAAAATTAGTTAACAACCTAAATGTAAAATGAGGCACTATAAAACTCCTGGAGGAAAACATAAGTAGAACACTCTTTGACATAAATATCAGCAATATCTTTTAAAATCTGTCTCCTAGGGTGATGGAAACACAAACAAAACAAAACAGGAAGTCAGTTTCTTGTAGCAACCAGTATATAAGACTGTAAGTCCACTATTAGTCATGGAGATGGTATAATGTAGAAGGTACACATTTTGAAGAAAGATTTTATCAAGCCTGTATAGGGAGGGTGCATGTAAAAAGGAAAACTCATACATAAATAAATATACACAGATTTCACTTTAAATTCCTCATACCACTTGTGAAATTTCATGGAAACCTTGCTCAGAAATTGTTCAAGGTCTGATCCAACCACTCTCTCTTCCCCACACTCCCAGTAGCAACCTCCATGTTCCTGTTCAGGAATTCCAGTTCCAACTGCCTGACCTGCTCTCTTTGGAGATCTGAGTCCCAGATCCATGGATTTGATGAACTTTTTTATTTTATTTTTTCAAAAATTTTTGGGACTATAGTTGTGTTCAGTTAAGTTCAGTTCCTCAGTCATGTCCGACTTTTTGCAATGCTTTGCACAGCACGCCAGGCCTCCCTGTCCATCACCAACTCCTGGAGTTCACCCAAACTCACGTCCATCGAGTTGGTGATGCCACCAGCCATCTCATCCTCTGTCATCCCCTTCTCCTCCTGCCTTCAATCTTTCCCAGCATCAGGGTCTTCTCAAATGAGTCAATTCATCCCATCAGGTAGCCAAAGTATTGGAGTTTCAGCTTCAACATTAGTTCNAGGCTGCAGTTTTAATAAGACTTCAAGTATATTCTGTGGACTAAATAAGTCTCTTTAAAAGGGTGGCAAGTGGTGAGGAGGCACCAGAATCTACTTTAGCTGATTAATTACATCACAGGGTACTTTTGAGTCAAAAATTTCCACTGATAAAATATATGCCCCTTTAAAAGTCAATTTGTTGTGGCCTTTTTCACAGAACTAGAACAAAAAAATTTTAAATTTGTGTGGAAATACAGAAGACCTCAAATACCCAAAGCAATCTTGAGAAAGATGAATTGGAAGAATCAGGGTAACTTACTTCAGACTATAGTAAAAGTTACAGTCATCCAAACCATATGGTACTGGCACAAAAACAGACATATGAATCAATAGAACGATAGGTTAGAAAACCCAGAAATAAATCCATGCATCTAATATGAATTCATCTACAACAAAGGAGGCAAGAATATACAATAGAGAAAAGACAGTCTCTTCAATAAGTGGTGCTGGGAAAACTGGACAGCTACATGTAAAAGAATGAAATTGAAACATTCTCTGACATCATACACAACCGTAAACTCAAAATTAGTTAACAACCTAAATGTAAAATGAGGCACTATAAAACTCCTGGAGGAAAACATAAGTAGAACACTCTTTGACATAAATATCAGCAATATCTTTTAAAATCTGTCTCCTAGGGTGATGGAAACACAAACAAAACAAAACAGGAAGTCAGTTTCTTGTAGCAACCAGTATATAAGACTGTAAGTCCACTATTAGTCATGGAGATGGTATAATGTAGAAGGTACACATTTTGAAGAAAGATTTTATCAAGCCTGTATAGGGAGGGTGCATGTAAAAAGGAAAACTCATACATAAATAAATATACACAGATTTCACTTTAAATTCCTCATACCACTTGTGAAATTTCATGGAAACCTTGCTCAGAAATTGTTCAAGGTCTGATCCAACCACTCTCTCTTCCCCACACTCCCAGTAGCAACCTCCATGTTCCTGTTCAGGAATTCCAGTTCCAACTGCCTGACCTGCTCTCTTTGGAGATCTGAGTCCCAGATCCATGGATTTGATGAACTTCTTTATTTTATTTTTTCAAAAATTTTTGGGACTATAGTTGTGTTCAGTTAAGTTCAGTTCCTCAGTCATGTCCGACTTTTTGCAATGCTTTGCACAGCACGCCAGGCCTCCCTGTCCATCACCAACTCCTGGAGTTCACCCAAACTCACGTCCATCGAGTTGGTGATGCCACCAGCCATCTCATCCTCTGTCATCCCCTTCTCCTCCTGCCTTCAATCTTTCCCAGCATCAGGGTCTTCTCAAATGAGTCAATTCATCCCATCAGGTAGCCAAAGTATTGGAGTTTCAGCTTCAACATTAGTTCTTCCAATGAATACTCAGGACTGATATCCTTAAGAATTGACTGGTTGGATCTCCTTGCTGTCCAAGGGACTCTCAAAAGTCTTCTCCAACACCACAGTTCAAAAGTATCAGTTCTTCAGTGCTCAGCTTTCTTTGTAGCCCAACTCTCACATCCATACATGACTACTGGAAAAACCATAGCTTTGACTAGATGGATCTTTGTTGGCAAAGTAATGTCTCTGCTTTTTAATATACTGTCTAGGTTGGTCACAGCTTTTCTTCCAAGGAGCAAGCATCTTTTAATTTCATGGCTGCAGTCAACGTCTGCAGTGACTCTGGAGCCCCTCAAAATTAAAGTCTGTCACTGTTTCCATTGTTTCCCCATCTATCTGCCATGAAGTGATGGAACCGGATGCCGTGATCTTAGTTTTCTGAATGTTGAGTTTTAAACCAACTTTTTCACTCTCCTCTTTCACTTTCATCAAGAAGCTCTTCTTCGCTCTCTGCCATAAGGATGGTATCATCTGCATATCTGAGGTTATTGATATTTCTCCCGACAGTCTTGATTCCACCTGTGCTTCATCTAGCCCAGCATTTCGCATGATGTACTCTGGAAGTTAAATAAGCATGGTGACAGTATACAGCCTTGATGTATTCCTTTCCCAATTTGGAATGTTCTGTTGTTCCATTTCCAGTTCCGATTATTGCTTCTTGATCTGCATACACATTTATGAGGAGGCAGGTCAGGTGGTCTGGTATTCCCATCTCTTGAAGAATTTTCCAATGTGTTGTGATCCACACAGTAAAACACTTTGGCATAGTCAGTAAAGCAGAAATAGATGTTTTTCTGGAACTCTCTTTTTTTCTATGATCCAGTGGATGTTGGCCATTTGATTTCTGGTTCCTCTGCCTTTTCTAAATCCAGCTTGAACATCTGTAAGTTCACAGTTCATATACTGTTGAAGCCTGGCTTGGAGAATTTTGAGCATTTTTCTGCTAGCATGAGAGATGAGTGCAGTTGTGTGGTAGTTTGAACATTCTTTGTCATTGCCTTTATTTGGGATTGGAAAGAAAACTGACCTTTTCCAGTCCTGTAGCCACTGCTGAGTTGTCCAAATTTGCTGGCATATTGAGTGCAGCACTTTCACAGCATCATCTTTTAGGATTTGAAATAGCTCAAGTGGAATTCCATCACCTCCTCTAGATTCATTCATAGTGATGCTTCCTAAGGCCCACTCGAGTTTACACTCTGGGATGTCTGGCTTTAGGTGAGTGATCAGACCATTGTGGTTATCTGGGTCATGAAGATCTTTCTTGTATAGTTCTTCTGTGTATTCTTGTCACCTCTTGTTAATATCGTCTGCTTCTGTTAGGTCCATACCATTTTTGTCCTTTATTGTGCCCATCTTTGCATGAAATGTTCCCTTGGTATCTCTAATTTTCTTGAAGAGATCTCTAGTCTTTCCCATTTTATTGTTTTCCTCTATTTCTTGGCATTGATAATTGATGAAAGCTTTCTTATCTCTCCTTGCTATTCTTTGGAGCTCTGCATTCAAATGGGTATATCTTTCCTTTTCTCCTTTGCTGTTAGCTTCTCTTCTTTTCTCAGCTATTTGTAAGGCCTCCTCAGACAACCATTTTTCCTTTTTGCATTTCTTTTTCTTGGGGATGATCTTGATCACTGTCTCCTGTACAGTATCATGAACCTCCATCTACAGGCACTCTGTCTATCAGCTCTAATCCCTTGAATGTATTTGTCACTTCCACTGTATAATACTAAGGGGTTTCATTTAGGTCATATCTGAAAGGTCTAGTGGTTTTCCCTACTTTCTTCAATTTCAGTCTGAATTTGGCAATAAGCAGTTCATGATCTGAGCCACAGTCAGCTCCTGGTCTTGTTTTTGTTGACAGTATAGAGCTTCTCCATCTTTGGCTGCAAAGAATATAATCAGTCTGATTTTGGTGTTGACCATCTGGTGATGTCCATGTGTAGTCTTCTCTTGTGTTGTTGGAAGAGGGTGTTTGCTATAACCAGTGCGTACTCTTGGCAAAACTCTGTTAGCCTTTTCTCTGCTTCTTTTTGTACTCCAAGGCCAAGTTTGCCCATTACTCCAGGTATTTCTTGACTTCCTACTTTTGCATTTCAGTCCTTTATAATGGAAAGGATGTCTTTTGGGGGTGTTAGTTCTAGAAGGTCTTGTAGGTCTTCATAGAACTGTTCAACTTCAGCTTCTTCAGCATGACTGGTCAGGTCATAGACTTGGATTACTATGATATTGAATGGTTTGCCTTGGAATTAAACCGAGATTATGCTCTCATTTTTGAGATTGCATCCAAGTACTGCATTTTGGACTCTTGTTGACCATGATTTCTACTCCATTTCTTCTGAGGGATTCCTGCCTGCAGTAGTAGATATAATGGTCATCTGAGTTAAATTCACCCATTCCAGTTCATTTTAGTTCGCTGATTCCTAGAATGTCAACGGTCACTCTTGCCATCTCCTGTTTGACCACTTCCAGTTTGCTTTGATTCATGGATCTAATATCCCAGGTTCCTATGCAATATTGCTCTATACAGCATCAGACCTTGCTTCTATCACCAGTCACATGCACAACTGGGTATTGTTTTTGCTTTGGCTCCATGCCTTCGTTCTTTCTGGAGTTATTTCTCCACTGATCTCCAGTAGCATATTGGGCACCTACCGACCTGGGGAGTTCCTTTTTCAGTATCCTCTCATTTTGCTTTTTCATACTGTTCATGGGGTTCTCAAGGCAAGAATACTGAAGTGGTTTGCCATTCCTTTCTCCAGTGGACCACATTCTGTCAGACCTTTCCACCATGACCTGCCCGTCAGGTGGCCCCACAGGGCATGGCTTAGTTTTATTGAGTTAGACCAGGCTGTGGTCCTAGTGTGATTGGATTGACTAGTTTTCTGTGATTATGGTTTCATTGTGTCTGCCCTCTGATGCCCTCTCGCAACACTTACCATCTTACTTGGTTTTCTTTTATCTTGTACATGGGGCATCTCTTCATGGCTGTTCCAGCAAAGCGCACCTGCTGCTCCTTACCTTGGACAAGGGGTATCTCCTCACCGCCGCCCCTCCTGACCTTGCCCTCCTGTGCTCGCACAGCCACTGCTCCTTGGACATGGGGTTGCTCCTCTGGACAGTATAGTATTAATGTTTTGAACTGAAATGTTAGTCATTTCTCATATATCATATCAAAGAGGTGTATATACACTGATGATATCATCATAGCAATAAGAATTAGAGGGAAATAGATAGTACTAATAGGGTATATGTGGCTCTTCTCTGTGCTATGCCTTCCTAAGAAGTCTATTAAGTACTAAACATATAATTATGACTAGAATATTTCTTGTTAGTTGCTTGTTAAATTTTAGTAACAAGTATTTTTTTTCACCTAGTTGTTAAGCCAGTGATATGCTGAATTGAGCATAGATTTTCCCCAAAATTATGACCTAACTTATAAACACCCTAAGAATTTTCTCAGAATTATATAAAAAAGAATCAAGATAATTATTTTAAATGATTGCAATGTATTGTGCCTTTAAGGCACAGAATTATTCTTTCTACATGGAAATTGTCCTTGAGAAAATACTGTGCTTCCATATAGCTTAGAAAATATTGTGATACTTTAACAAGTGTTAGCTACTATTGTCATCGTCATTTTTTTAAAATAATAGTTTAATGTTATTCGTTTCCTATGTTTTTTCACACACAAAATTTCTCTATTCCTAAAAGGTTGACCAATGACATAGAGAAATAGATGATGACTTTTCTACAGGTGACAATACTGGTAAGATGTATTGAAAAGTGATTGCTCTAGAAGACACAGAAGGAGTCAGAATATGTGATTATTTAGAAGGTTTAAATTATACTTTTTGGTCTTTTTTATACTATAAGCACAATCACTAATAGACTGTGTCACACAGTATTGGTAGAAATTAAATTTCAATGGTGTTTTACTTAAAACCATACATAATGATGATAATCACCATCCTCACCCTGCAATTTGGTTATCACTTAGATCAAGAGACAAAAATTAAGTTAAAATTGAAATACAGTTGCTTCAAGATAGGTACTCTGTCACACACAGACTAACAAAAACTTAAATAAACATGTGGACAAAAATCTGTGACATTTTTCTTAGGGCACACGTCATTTCAGAACAGCTTAATATACAGAGAGGGCTACTGGTTGTGTAGTATCTAGACTAGTGGGATACTAACATTGAATAATGCCTACAGACTCATTCGTCAATTTGTAAATCAAAAAGAAAAGGGAATATAAATTATTGTTTTATTTATATTTGGAATCTTAAACTTTCTGATACAAGTTTATCTTGCTAGTTTAGCCTTATTATAGCCTTATTTATTTCTTCTTACAGTGACTTTCATACATTTTATTTGCTTTCCTTTGAAAATTTCAGTGTTGAACATTTTTGGTATGCTTACCTTAGAACTTAAATTTATCCTCCTTAGCTTTGTAATTGCTAAAGAATGCTATTTTTCTGGAGAAAATGAGGGGAAAATCATAGTAACTATGACTTACAAAAAGTGTTTCCGTAAGGAAATAGATGCTATTTCAAATTTGTTGGAAGCTATTATGAAGATTTTAGTGTACACTTTTAGTAGAATTAAGTGGTTAATGTATAGTAAACTGAATTTTTCTGCCCTTAGGAGCAGTGAAGAAAAACTTTGTTTTAGTTTTTGAGTTGTTTTGTTTAAGAGTTAATAAAAGTAAAAGCATATAATTTCTCAGTAAGAGTTGATGATTCTTCTATACTATATATCTGTACCTGTATGTAGATATATATATATATCTACATATATGAATATACATAATATATACACAGACACACATGCATATACTGTTGTTGTTGTTCAGTCACCAGTCATGTCTGACTCTTTGCAGCCCCATGGACTGCAGCACGCCAGGCCTCCCTGTCTCGCTTCCTGTCCTGGAGTTTGCCCAAGTTCAGATTCATCCCATCGGTGATGCCGTCCAGCCATCTCATCCTCTCACGCCCTCTTCTCCTTCTGTCCTCAATCTTTCCCAGCATCAGGGAATTTTCCAGTTGAGTCATCTGTTCACATCAGATGACCAAAATGCTAGAACTTCAGCTTCAGCATCAGTCCTTCCAGTGAGTGTTCAGGATTGATCTTCCTTAAGATTGACTGGTTTTTTATCCTTGCTGCCCAAGGGACTTTCAGGAGCCTTCTCCAGCACCACAGGTTGAAGGTAACAATTCTTTGGTATTGTGCCTTCTTTATGGCCCAGCTCTCACAACTGTATGTGACCCCTGGGAAGACCATAGACTTGACTATA
>SJYV01030685.1:147512-167694 GCA_006410875.1 Neotragus pygmaeus
AGGAGAAGGGGACGACAGAGGATGAGATGGTTGGTTGGCATCACTGACTCAATGGACATGGGTTTGAGTGGACTCCGGGAGTTGGTGATGGATAGGGAGGCCTGGCGTGCTGCAGTTCATGGGGTCACAAAGAGTCGGACATGACTGACCAACTGAACTGAACCATTCTTCTGGATTCCGTATATGTGTGTTAAAATACGATATTTATCTTTTACTTTCTGACTTGCTTCACTCTGTATAATAAGTTCTCGGTTCATCCACCTCATCAGAACTGTCTCAAATGCATTCCTTTTTATGGCTGAGTAATATTCCACTGTTTATATGTACCGCAACTTCTTTATCCATTCATCTGTCAGTGGACATCTAGGTTGCTTCCATGTTCTAGCTATTGTAGATAGTGCTTCAGTGAACAATGGGATACATGGGTCTCTCTGAATTTTGGTTTCCTCAGGGTATATGCCTAGGAGTGGGATTACTGGGTCATATGGTGATTTTATCCCTAGTTTTTTAAGGAATCTCCATACATCTTCCATAGTGGCTGTATCAATTTACATTCCCACCAACAGTACAAGAGTATTCCCTTTTCTGTATACCATCTCCAGTATTTATTGTTTGTAGACTCTTTGATGAGGGCCATTCTGACCAGTGTGAGGTGGTATCTCATTGTAGTTTTGATTTGCATTTCTCTAATAATAAGCGATGTTGAACCTCTTTTCATGTGTTTGTTAGGCATCTATATACCTTCTTTGGAGAAATATCTGTTTAGATCTTCTTGCCACTTTTTGATTGGGCTGTTTTTCTGTCATTGACCTGTATGAGCTGCTTCTATATTTTGGAAATTAATCCTTTATCAGTTATTTCACTTGCTATTCATTTCTCCCATTCTGAGGATTGTCTTGCTTATAGTTTTCTTTGCTGTGCAAAAGCTTTTAAGTTTAATCAGGTTCGACTTGTTTACTTTTGTTTTTATTTCCGTTACTCTAGGAGGTGGGTCATAGAGGACCTTACTTTGATTTATGTCATCGAGTGTCCTGCCCGTGTTTTCCTCTAAGAGTTTTATAGTATTTGGTCTTACATTTAGGTCTTTAATCCAGCTTGAGTTTATCTTTGTGTTTGATGTTAGGAGGTGTTCTAATTTCATTCTTTTACATGTTGCTGTCCAGTTTTCCCAGCACCATTTATTGAAGAGGCTGTCTTTGTATATTCTTGCCTCCTTTGTCAAAATAAAGTACCCATAGGTACATGGGTTTATTTCTGGGCTTTCTATCTTGTACCATTTGGCTGTATTTCTGTTTTTGTGCCAGTACCATACTGTCATGATGACTGTCGCTTTGCAGTATAATCTGAAGTAAGGAGGGTTGATTCCTCCAGCTCTGTTCTTCTTTCTCAAGACTGCTTTGGCTATTCGAGATCTTTTGTGTTTCCATATGAATTGTGAAATATTTTGCTCTAGTTCTGTGAAAAATGCCATTGGTAATTTGATAGGGATCATATTGAATCTGTAGATTGCGTTTGGTAGTATAGTCATTTTCACAGTATTGAGCCTTCCTACCTAGGAACTGCATCTTTAGCTTTTAAGTAGTAAATTTTCATTCCCCCTTTTTTACATGTAAAGCAAACTGGGGTTCCTTTCTAAGGCGAGGTAATTTATCAAAATAAATTTAAAAATCTTGACTGTAAGGAAAAGTAGCAGTTAATTTGGGGTAGTATGACAAAAATGAGCAGTATATAGGTAAACAGAGGACATAAACAGAATGACGGAAACAGGCACATGCAAGAGGCAATCATCAGGAAGAAAGAAGACTCAGCAACGTGTTAGGCTTAGATGTCAGAGGGTTTTAAATTCCTTGAAGTTGCAGGTTAACATTTCACTCCTCCTTGTAGCTAATACTCACCTTTCCCTCTCAGTACACTGTCCACAAAGACACACATGTACATTATGCCTTCCCTCTGACAGGTTTCCAGTAAATGCAATGAGTGAATGGGATGAATGGTTACATGGATGAATGACAGCATAGAAACATATCCAGGTTTTGAACAAACCTTTTCTAGTTTATTTAACTGGAATAAAATTCCAGTGGAAGCTCTAACTATATTTAGTTAATTTTAGGACTGTTTAGCCTCCCAAACTGCATAGTTTTAACTTGTCTTTTGTAATTAACATGTCGGTAAAGGAAGCTCCAGTACTTTGGCCACCCCATGCGAAGAGCTGACTTATTGGAAAAGACTCTGAAGCTGGGAGGGATTGGGGGCAAGAGGAGAAGGGGACGACAGAGGATGAGGTGGTTGGATGGCATCACTGACTCGATGGACGTGAGTTTGAGTGAACTCCAGGAGATGGTGATGGACAGGGAGGCCTGACGTGCCGCAAAGAGTCGGACACGACTGAGCGACTGAACTGAACTGAAAGGAGAGATTTGTAATGTCATTTATTGTGTCGCAGTGTATGCCTTTAAGATCTCTCCTCTCTGATGATTAAACCAGTTGAATAAATCTGTCAAGAATTCACTCGCCTTCATGGGTAACACATGGATTCCTCTGGGATGTGTGGGCATTATTTAGCATGCTGCAACATGAGTTGCACGGTAATGACCACTGTTTTTTATGTACCGAGCACAGGCTAGAGCCTGTGTCAGGAGTTTCATGCAGCTTGGTCTTTTTTATGAGAACGCTTTTCAGTCTGACACCATAATGCACCGTTACGACTGCTTCGGTATCTCTCTCAGAGAGGTAGCGCATGGGTTTGGGGGGCCATGTGATCTGTGGCTGAATCATAGCACTTCTACCAAAAGGGCTGCTGTTTTGAGTGAACGATTTAATCTGTTGGTCCCAGTTTCCTCAATTGCAAAATAGAAATGATGATAATATTGCTTCATATACATGTAATATTGTGTATATGAAAAAATAGAGGTAGTGAACCCATCATGGTAGTGAGGAAGGGTATAGGAGGTTAACTTTTAGTTATGGGTTCTCAGATGCATAAAATTTAATATTTTACTGTTACCTCCAAATGATGTCATACATCTCATCTCAGTGATACTTTGCCAGGAACAAGAGATAATCTTCATATATTTTAAAGTTTGCATCCCAGCTATCACTAGAAATTTTTTTTTATAAATCCTATGAATGTGAACTGCACAATTATGATAATAAATTTGCTTCTTCTAGCTATATTCTTTGATTTATTCAAGGAAAATGGTTAAGTTGTGCTGCAGTTTTAATCACCCTAAACTGTCATTTATTCATTATTATACAAGAAATTTTAAAGCCAGCATGTGAGAGGCTCTGGATAAATAAAGTCCCTGACAACATAAGTAGGAAATACATATTAATTTCTCTCTTCTACAGTTTCTTTCTTTTCTTATATTATGGTGGTAACATTTCATTTGGCTGCCATTGTCAGAGAATTGAAAATTTTATGTATTTTTTTCCAGCTAGCCTGCTTGTCAAAGTCTTTTTTTAAGGGAAATGCTTGTAAAAAGCCTTAGACATTTCCTTCTGTTGGGGCATGGCTCCTGTAATCCTTTGTCCATGACTCAGAGGGTCAGTTGCACATACTCCAGCTTGTGTACTGTGAGATGCTCAGAGACTGCCTTCCTTACCTTTGTTGCTGGTATTGTTGTTTAGCTGCTCAGTCCTGTCAAACTCTTTGTGACCCCATGGATTGTAGCCTGCCAGGCTTCTCTGTCCATGGAATTCTCCAGGCAAGAATACTGGGGTGGGTTGCCATTTCCTCCTCCAGGGTATCTTCTTGACCCAGGAATGAAACTCATGTCTCCTACATTGGCAGGCGGATTCTTTATCACTGAACCACCAGGGAAGCCCATTCCTTAACTTTACACCAAACCATACAGGATCTTTTCCCTTAGGAGTATTTGAAGCTGTTGTATATACCTGTGTGGCTAGGTCCCAAGCAGTTTTAATAAACTCAGGNCAGGCGGATTCTTTATCACTGAACCACCAGGGAAGCCCATTCCTTAACTTTACACCAAACCATACAGGATCTTTTCCCTTAGGAGTATTTGAAGCTGTTGTATATACCTGTGTGGCTAGGTCCCAAGCAGTTTTAATAAACTCAGGTGAACGGTCCTTTGTTGGTAACGTGCCCTCTTCTAGCTTTGCTTTTGATATATGTAGGGTAAGAAACTAGTAGGAAATCTCGTGAGTATTACACATAGGTTGTAAGTAAGGAAGAGAGAGTCTATGCATTAAAATGTGCAAATATTAACATTAGATATTATGATATCTCTGTCTCCCACTCAGAGGGCTTATTTAACTGTGGGTTCTTTGCTGTGTTCTGAACAGCTGAACTTCCTTGAAAAGTGACTTTCCTTTAAATGGGGTAAATTTGGAATATGACAACTTACCGTAACTAATCAGCTGTTTAAAGTCATCCTGTCACCGGAAAAATATGTGTCACGGAATTACCAGTTAGTAATACTTTATTGTCATGACCTACATTTATTATATTGTTGGGCGGTGATGTAGTAAAAGATAAATATGACAGGCAGTCTCTCAAGTTTCATTTTACCTGAAATTTGAATGCTGTTGTGATGTTAACATGTGGGAAGATATATTTTTTTTTTCTTGCTTTTATTTTTTCTTCTTTTGGAGGTACTGGTAAAGTGAGCATCAATAATCTGTTATCTTTATGCTTCATTCTGTATAACTGACTATAAACTTGGCTGTATTTTTACACAGTGCTCAACTTAATGTTCTCAAATATACCACTTTTCTTAATAGATATTGACCCACATATTTTCCGTTTTGTTCTTATCTTTCTTTTTCTTTCCGTTCTTAGTTTGGAATTACTAGTCTCTTTAATTGTCCCATTTGAAGTCTAGGAGAGTTCTTACAAATTCAGGTGGCACCAGAGGGTTAAAACCCACTTCTCTTATTTCCATCCTCATTGTTGACAAGGTGTAATTTACTTGGAAAAAATACATAGTTTAAGAAAAAACATTTTTAAAACCTGTAAGTAAAAGGCTCTTGATTATATATTACCAGGAGGTTGGGCAATGTTAGAGTCAAAATCCAGCTTCATAGAGTATGTCAAGTGCATGTGGCTCAAAAAGACAATTTAGCAATTTTTCTATGTTATCTGGAAGTTTTAAAGCTTTTTTTTTCTCCTTGGGGGATGAGCTGTTTTAACAACTTGTTGGACCAGGCCATAAAATGAATTCTGAAATAATGTGGTTTTGTAAAAATGACCTTGTTTGTTTTTAAAAGTGATCTGTTCAAAGACTGATTTGTCAGTCTTGCTTATAGTTGCCTACATCCTGAGAGCTTGTAATTATTACTCACTGCTGCTTACTGATTCCCGCTAAGTCACCTCTCTGTACAGAAATTAAACACTAAAATAATGGGAAAGGAGTTCTCCTTTCCTATGGCTGAAAGTTTCTATAAGTGTAAAGTAGTATGAACAATAACCCATTGTTTTACTTAGAGGAATACTTGGCAGCTACTTTTATGTTCGGCTTCCCTGGTGATTCAGTGGGTAAAGAATCCACCTGCAATGCAGTAGACCTGGGTTTGATCCCTGGGTTGGGAAGATTTCCCTGGAGAAGGGAAAGGCTACCCACTCCAGTATTCTGGCCTAGAGAATTCCACAGAGTATATAGTCCGTGGGGTTGCAAAGAGTTGGACACGACTGAGTTTCACTTTCACTTTTGTGTTACACTTTTTCTTTTTAATAACCAAATCCATACTTTCTGAGCAGCGCTTTGTTTTCAGAGAAGGAGAAAATAACAACTTTCTGAATATTAGCTGTTTCAAATCTTGCTATCTTATGTGTAAACAGCAATATAGGCAAACGAAAATTAGGTGTAAATGCTGAGACCTGAGTATTGTTATAGTGGTCATTGTACTCATTGAAGAGTTAAGTGAAACTTTTTTTTTTTTTAATTAAGACATTTGGGGGGTCAGTTTTAGGTTCACAGCAAAATTGAGGAGTACCAAGATTTTCCATAAACCCCCACAGCCTAGCCTCCTCCACTGTCTGCAGCTGTTAGATTTGATGAACCTATAGTGATACATGATAATCATCCAAAGTTCACTGAAACCTAAGTTTAACTACCTGATCCAGAAGTAAAATAGCAGTTTTCACAGCACTGTCTCAGCTCAAAAACACTACATTAATGCATAAAGAATTTCCGTCTTTGCTAACTGAATCTACCTAATTCCATCCATTTGGGTTTGTATATTCCGGTCCATGGAATAAAGCCACTAGGAAAAACAGTGATGCACCATCAGTGGCACTACAGTCAAGTAGAGTTTGTTCCTAACTCGAATTGTCTCAGAGAGAGAGACTGTTTGACCATGACTTACACTCTTAATTTGGAAAGAAAACAATTTCAACTTAGGAGGTGGTAGTTGAGTTGGCCTTTGTATTGATTTTGGAATAGTAGTTTCCAACCTTGGAATTAGAATGAAAAAAATTAGAATTTCCTGGAGAGCTTTTACAAAGCCCAATGCTCAGACTGCATCCTAGACCAGCTACATTAGAATCCTGGGCTATGCAGTGTGGGTGAGGGAGGGCATGCAGTGTTTTTTAACGTTCATTTTCTAATGTGCAGCCAAGGTTGAGAACCATTTCTTAGAGAAAGTGATGAACCTCAATAGACTTTATCTTAAGTATCATGGTGACTGTATTGAGGCTTTCCATACTGTTTTAGAGCTCTGGGTGAGATAGTTCAGGCTTAGGAACATAATTACTATTTACAGCTGTACTTGAGAGTACATATGATTTTCTTAAAAAATAAATGTTACTCTAATTGCCTTTTAGAAGCTTTATTTCAAAATTTCCTATTAAAATGTTCATAGTAACTTTTATTCATTGACTTAAATCATTGAAACTACTAGTTTATTTGTAAATCCATTTTTAGGTGGCATTTACACATTTTATTTTTTTAAATTTATTTATTACATATTATTTATTGTATAACACTGGAGAGAAAGAGCTTAGGAATTCCTACAATGGATCCTTAATTTAGAATATTAGGAATGGTACCTTATCTTTCAGTTAGCATCAGACTGTTTATGAATGCTATCAAACAGTGTTTTCAACTTTTGTAAAGTATTTTTTCTGTAGATTGAGAAACTATGTGTTAGGAAATTTGGGGGAACAAAGTTTTATTGTTTCGTAATGAGAATATTTAATTACAAAACATCTAATAGTTTTTATCTTCAATCGTGTTTGCCATTCACTTAACTGAAAAACTCAGTCAAGTATTTGAACATCCCAGGGTTGCCGTATCAATGCTGGAGACCATGGCAACCCCTGCCATTTCTTTTATGGTGCTGAGGCCAGACAAAAGGAAACAGAACCATCCTCATGTTATGAGCTGGGCATGGAGAATTGTGTTAGAATATGATGAGCCGGTGATTCTGAAATACTGATTCTTTCTAAAAGTGTTTTTCTCAGATGTGTCCCTGAATTAAATATTGACATTTTAAGAGTTATCATGGGTTAAGAGTTATCATCAAGTATCCATTTGTTCATATTTCACATTGATTAATCCTTGGCGAATAATCAGAAAACTTATGGTTGTTCACTCTTGAAAAGGTGTAAATTAAGGTTTATGTTTTGTCATACTGGAATAGAAAATTTAAGGTGAAATCAGATGTTTCTTTTTGGTGACATTGTTTTGGTAGGACCAGATGGATCATACTTCTTCAGATCATCGTCCAAACAAAAAAAGAAAGGTAGCAGATGGTGAATGTTACAGTGTGCCCATTTTTAGTAAATAACTTTCATGCTGCAAAAGCAAAATCAGAATGTATTGGAATAGTATCAGATTGATGTAATAAAAGGCATATTTATATTCTCACCTAAGCTTTAAGAAAAATGTAAATGAAAAGTCGTAACTCTCATAGGTATTGTGAAACTGAAAGTTATTGTTTTAAAAAATCCTATGTATTAACTTTCTGAGTTAGTATTTTCGTACTTAATTTGCTTTTATGTTCAGCAGAACTTTTCAACTTCTGTTGTAGCAAAATCAGAAAATTTCTATATTAACTGAAACAAACAGGTTTATATTTGGATAAAAACATGGTTGTTAGGAAAGCTAAGGCGTGTTTATGTGAGAGAGGTAGAGACAGAGGCAGAGAGAGAGAGAATAAATTTTAGTGCTGTAGGAATCTTAAAACTTGAGCTTACTTAACCCTTGTATTTACAATAAGGGTGCTAAAATGCAGAGTTTTGCCAAAATCAATCTCCTATTTAGTGACAAGAGACAAAAGCGATAATCCAAACTTTTCTGCTTCCCACTTAAGAGTTTTTTTCACCAAAAAAAATCGGGCAACCCCAAATTTACAAATGATCAAGTTGCTTGATTAGAAAGCAACAAGTACAAAATAATGCCGTCACATATTTCATTTTGGTTTTGCAGCATTTTGCAGAAGAAAAACAGATTGCTTTTTGCTTTTTATTAGTTGGTACAGTAAATTTCTACCTAACTTTCTTATTTTTTCTAACAGCTTATACCTACAGTTCTGAGTATCACATTTGTGTTCTGTAGATGTGTGAATATTATTAGAGTTAAATGGCATTGAGTGTGATTGAATCATGTTTTGAATCTCCTCTAACCTGCTCCCTAGTGTAGATATGTTGAAACGTGTGCCTTGCAGTGTCTATTATTTTAATAATGTAGTCTAGCTCATATAATACAGTATCTGTGACAGTATTTGCAGTTCCATTTTGTTCTCAGTGCATTAAAAGAAGAAATTTACAAGCCAGATTTTTCTCTTTTCTGGTCAAGAGGACATCCCTGATTAATAACATCTTTAGATGAAATAACTTTTTTCCTTACACATGAATAATCTTGTTAACTTTGGGGATTATGATCATTTATATTGGTCAGATCGTTTTTACATTTCATGTAAGCTTTTCTATGACTTTTTCATTGAATATGAATAATGAGTATTTTCAGATAACCACACAATGGTGACTTGTCTACTTCTGTACTTATATATGAGATAGACTATTTTAGAGATGGCCATGAGACACTGCTATATGAAGTTCAGCCTATTCATGGGTAAATAACAGCTTTTTAAACTTCTTTTCCAGAACAAAGGAAGAATTATGCACGGGACAGTGTCAGCAGCTTGTCAGATATATCCCAATACCGTGTTGAAGTAAGATACTTTGATGTTTGCTACAATGTAGAATGAAGCTTGAGGGACGTAAAACTTGGTAGTAAAATCAGAGCGATGTTTTATTTCATGTCTATGATGTTGTAAATTGGGTTGAAATTTTTCTTTTAGATTTTTTAAAAACAGATGTTAAGTATAAAAGTATCTAGTTAATCTGTTTTCATGGAGAATAAATGAAAGTAACTACTCATTTATCATTATCAGCCTTTTTTTGGTTAAAAACAGAACAAAGACTTCTGTTTTGTATTATGGAATCTTCTTGAAATAAGCCTTGGTGGTTTTGTCTAAAGTTATTGCAAGTTCTGTTTAAACAATGGTCTCTTTTTAAAAAAATTTCCCTCTATTGCTGTCTTTTAAGATACTTGCTCTTAATTGGAATCTATTTGGGTAACTTTGCTTACTATAATAGAAAATATTGAATTAGGGAATAATTTTTAAACTGCTCCTGTTTTTAGGTTTCTATTTATTCAGGCATGCTTAATGAAATTTAAAGTTTTGTTTCAGTGGAGTGAAAAGTTTGACACTTGTTGCAAACTAGAATTGCTGTTACTGCTCTCAACTACCAGTATCTATAGTTTTCAGGCTGATTTGTAGACCGCCTTCTGTCGTTCAACATCTAAATAACCAAGATGGAATATAAAGAGCATGTTATTTAAATTGTTTAAAGTTTGTTTTTCTCATGTTTGTCTAGTTCAACAAGGCTCAGTATTAAACAGATTTAGATATTTTATGATTCAATGCATCATTTCCTCTATTCATCAAAAACCTGTTTTGACTTTATTATCCCAGTAAGATTCCCATGAAGTTATAAAGTACTTTGTATTGGGTTGGTGAAAAAGTTCGTTCAGGTTTTCACATAAGAGGTGTGAAAATCCTGAATGAACTTTTTGACCAACCCAATCTTTGTCTTTCCCCTCTACTAGCTGACTTCAGTTAGCTTCACTTTACAATTTTGGGGGAAAAATGTTTACTAAGAGGCTATGTGTGTTATGTTTTTTCTTTTCTCAATCATAAGCACTTGACCACCTTTGTTCTGGATCGGAAAGATGCTATGATAACTGTGGACGATGGAATAAGGAAGCTGAAATTGCTCGATGCTAAGGGCAAAGTATGGACTCAAGATATGATTCTTCAGGTGGATGAGAAAGCTGTGAGCCTGATCGATTTAGAATCTAAGGCAAGTTTGAAAAACGTATACTACTTTATTTTCAAGAAAGTCTAAAAATATTTATGGTCACATTAGGTCAGATTGTTTGAAAATGGGTAAATATCTGGCACCATAAAATACTCTTGCCAGTGAATTTAAAGGAAAAATGTCCTTCTCCATATACTTATTCATGCAAAATCATGTTTTTAAACTAGAAATAAGAGGGACACAATGTGTCTTTAACCGTATATGATGAGATGGAAGAAGTGAGGAAAAACTACCTAGTGCTAAATTAAAGCCCCTATAGGGCACTATTCTTTAAGACATATGTTAATTATATGCTAGGCCAAGCCATATCCAAGTGCTGTGGTTGAACCCCAGTGAGTGAATTGGGATGAAGGAGTTTGTGTATATGTGCCTCAACTTCCACCAGGTCAACACCAGGTACCTTTCTTTCACACAGGTAGTCAAGTAAGATGCTGGAGCTCTTAAAAGAGGCCTTTTCTGAGCCCCATCACCTAGAAGGCATTTGAGTTGCTAAGATAAAGAAAATAACTTTTGTAATCATGTTAAAGTATTCTGATAGGAGTAGGGTGTAAAATTGCCCTTCGTTCATCTCATCCATTGCATACTGCAAGAGAATAACACCCGGGAGCTTCTCTAATCCTCCTAGTTTCAAGTAGTTATAGAGAAGGGGTATTATTTAATTTATTTTGAAAGAAAATTGTTATCTCCCTGGTGTGGCCTAGAAATTACATTCTGTTTTAATGGAATCTGCATTTTTTGTTTTACCTTTCTGGGTCCCAAGGAATGAGGGCTTAGAATCAATTTATGGTGTGATGTCTGTGTATATGTGCTGTCTGTAATAAAAGTTATGGGTTTTTTTATGTTCCAGTTATCAGGGATATTGGATTTTGTTTACTTATAAAAAGCCACCATTTCTCCCATCAATTACATCATGACACTGCTTGCTATTTGTGTAAGGCCATTCATGTTAGGATAACGACCTTAAATGTATCTCATTAACAAAGAATTCATTATTATTGTGAACAGAAAATTAATTTGTTTCAGAAGTAATTATTTGATCTATTAGAGTCTTATTGGCATGCCTTTTTATTGGTTAGAGACTATTCAATTTCATATGACCAAATAGCTTAATCATTTCAAAGAATGTATTTTGTAGCAAGANTAACAAAGAATTCATTATTATTGTGAACAGAAAATTAATTTGTTTCAGAAGTAATTATTTGATCTATTAGAGTCTTATTGGCATGCCTTTTTATTGGTTAGAGACTATTCAATTTCATATGACCAAATAGCTTAATCATTTCAAAGAATGTATTTTGTAGCAAGATTCAGGATTGGGAGCTCGGGTACACTTGTCGTGGATTCATGTCGATGTATGGCAAAGCCAATAGAGTATTGTAAAGTAAAATAAAGTAAAAAAAATAAAATAAAATTAAAAAAGACCAAAAAAAATAAATAAAAGTTGTTAAATCAAAAAAAAAAAAAAGATTCTTCTAACCCTGATGTTTGACATTTTTGGCTGGAAAAACTTACATAATGAATTTTTCCATCTAAGAGATTCACTGAAATAAAAAGTGTACAATTGATGTATTATTCTTAGCTTAACATTTGTGATTACTAAAGATAAAAACCTAAGAGTTTGACTATAATATGCAAGTAAAAGCAAAACATAGCAAAACCTTGATATTATAGAGCTACAGGGAAAAGAATACCAGGTAAGACGGATAATAACTTTGGAAAAGAGGCCTCAGTTTACCTATTTTTCTCTTAAAGGCATCCTCTCTATCCCATAATCTTAGGAAATCAGTACTGCTAATTTCATGTTTTCTTCTGTTTATTAAGAACAGAACCACATTCCTTATTAAATATTTCCATCTTTTTTGCTCTTTCTCTCGCTCCTCCTCTAGCCCAGGATGGTGTATTTTCTGTCTCCTTGTGCCTACTCATCCTCCATATTTTCTGTGTTTACTAGTGTTCATTGACAATGTAGTTTGCATACTTTTAAAAAGTATTGGTATGATGCCTAGAGCTCTCTGTGGAGCAGATTTTATATATCCAATGAAAAGTAAAGCAAGGTGTATTTTTGCTTTTTAGAATGAATTGGAGAATTTTCCTTTGAACACCATTCAGCATTGCCAAGCTATGATGCACTCCTGTAGCTATGATTCGATTCTTGCCCTGGTGTGCAAAGAGCCAACCCAGAGCAAGCCAGACCTTCATCTTTTCCAGTGTGATGAGATTAAGGTAAAAGACTGGTGAATTTTCTCTCCCTTTAAGCAGGTGTTCTAGCTTTTGATTACTTCCTTCAATCATATGGCTGCTGCTGCTGCTAAGTCACTTCAGTTGTGTCCAACTCTGCGACCCCATAGACGGCAGCCCACCAAGCTCCACCATCCCTGGGATTCTCCAGGCAATAACACTGGAGTGGGTTGCCATTTCCTTCTCCAATGCATGAAAGTGAAAACTGAAAATGAAGCCACTTAGTCGTGTCCAACCCTCAGCGACCCCATGGACTGCAGCCTTCTAGGCTGCTCTGTCCATAGGATTTTCCAGGCAAGAGTACTGGAATGGGGTGCCATTTTCTTCTCTGATGATACGGCTACTAGGTACTAGATTTTTAGTTTCTTACAGTTTTGTAAGGAAAGCACCTCAGCATCTTCCCTAGGATGTTTAGGCTAAGTAAATAAAGAGAAGATTGAATGTTATTTAAAAAATCAGATGCATTCTGTTTATTTTAAAAATGTGCAGATAATACATTAAATTCTTCACTGAGGGACTTGGACTTATAATTAAAGATTGATTCTTCAAAAATCATGCTTCACAGACAATAACCATGTCATCTGTTTCATTCTGTTTTATGCTGGCACCAATCACATAGCATGGGTTATCGCAGTGAAACATTTGGACGTTTTCCATGGTACTGATTTAAGGGTTACTGTTCAATTATGTGACTTGAAAAATTGCTCAAGTTATGTAATCCCCAAGTCATAATGTAAAAAGAGTTGCGCATAGTTACTGGTAATAATACGCCATATCCTGAAGATTTATATTTCAAAGTACATTGTAATTTTCAAATGATTGTAATTTGTGATGCTTTATTGGACATTAGAATTTATCTGCAAACTTGAATCTTTATTTCATGAGTTGATTTCTCTAAAAGGGAAAACGTTTTTAATTGAGTTGATTTTTGCTTTGCCAAGAACAGATTTACCACTTGATTGTATGTAATATATACAGGCATTCTTTTTCTTATAAAGAAATGTTGGGAGATTAGCATAAAGTATCATTTGATCTTTTCTGTAATTCTTTGACATTAAAATATGATAGGTAAATTAAGATTGACTATAAATAGTATATTTTATAATTTTCTTTTTATTTCAATTTATGTCATAAATGACTTTCTAAAAAAATCTGTTTAAATAAATTGCTTTCTTACTTGGAAAGAATTGTGGCAATAGATAATTTGTATGTTCATTCGACTTCTCATATGTTGCCTTTGTAAAGTCATAAAACACATTAAGAATTTTTTTTGCAAGGTTAGGTTTGTTACATACATCAGTAAGGATTAAGATGGATATTTTACTCTGAAAACGTGAAATTTAATTCAAACATTTTAAACACAGAGAGCTATGCTTAAAGACATTTTAAATCTGCTATATGTCTCAGTGCTCGAAAATCTCTCCCTGGAAACTGTTATTGGACTGAGTGAAGTTTCTGGATTTCAGTTTTGAGGATAAAAGGGCTTGCTTTATTTGTTGGAGCATAATGATATTGATGGGTCCAAAACAGATTTACTGAATGCTGTTTTGTCCTGCTTAAAAGCTCAAGTACCACCACACAGCTCTATGCATGTACTCACTGGTGCCATATTCCACATTTGGGATGGATTTTTTTCCCTTGCCCCATTAGAAATATAAATGCAATAATTTATGTAGTTTCTTTTATATGGGTCGTCTTGCAACTTCCCTTTTGAGTTTTAACCTTTCTTTATCAATGCTCCTGCCCACCTCAGTATAAATTTTTTCTTGGAAATATGATAACCAACTCCACACCCTGCCTATAGGACTCCTAGACATTCTTCCTGAAACTAGGATGTTCTTACCCAAGTGAAGCTGGACTAGGACACGTTAGCATTCTCGTTTAATAGTTGTGTGACCTAGGCCAAATCATCATATGAGTATTCCTCAGTTTTACTAATTATAAAACAAGAAAAGATGATGTGATCTGTAAGTGTCACCTCACTTCTAAAATTTTATGGTTGCCTGTGCCTATGGTAAAGAGTATAATATATAACTATGTATGTATGTATGTATGTGCGTATATGGGAGCATTCCTGGTGGTCCCATGGTAAAAGAATCCTCCTGCCGATATAGGAGATGCAGGTTTAATCCCTGGGTCAGGAAGATCCCCTGGAGAAGGAAATGGCAAGCCACTCCAGTATTCTTGCCTGGGAAATGGCCTGGACAGAGGAGCCTGGCAGCCTGCAGTCTGTGAGGTTGCAAAGAGTCAGACACAATTTAGCAACTAAATAACAATGTGTGTGTGTGTGTGTGAGTGTGTGTGTATTTGAGAAAAACATACATAATTACAGAGAACAAGCAGACATAAAATAGGAGATGAATATATCCCAGCAAGAATGTGATATACAGTAATAATCACTGGCTATAAATAAATTTCAGAACCAAACAAACTTCTTAGCTGCTAATCTCACATTGATTCCCAAGAAAACCACATCAGACATTCAAATGCTCTTGTTGAAAGAGTATCAGAAACATCATTCCTTTGGAGAAAGCTAAATTTTATTAACCTAAAATGACAGAATAAAAGGGTTATCACAAGGGTTATAGCCAAGTGTTGGGGTCCACCTAGTGATGACTTGGGGCTATCTTAAACTGAGGGAGTGGCTGTGCTGGAACTGAGTTATATATGTCCACGGTTAATGGGTGCCCAGTGGATGGTGAGGATGGGGGAGGGGAGGGATGCTGCTGCATATGCTGGTACTTCCGATTCCTCTACCTCTTCCCAGGCAGAGGTATTAACCCAGTTACATTTTCAGCATGTGATTATACTTTCAACATATGCAAATCCTTTTTCTCTTTGCTTTTATACAAGTATAGCTTTTTTTTTTGTTTAATTAAAGAAGTCTGGATGAAATAATCTTTAAAAATTCCCTCCATTTTCGAATCCTTTCATTACAAAGTTCACTGAAAAAAACTACAAGTGTCATGTTTCAAAAGCAGATTTTTTAAAAAGTCACTTTTCTTTTGCATCAAGACATTTATTGATTTGGACAGCGAACATAATCCCTCTTTCTGTTTTAACCTACATACCAAGATAAAGGAATCCATAACCTCCCAGGTAATTTGTCTTTCGTTGCAGGCAAACCTAATTAGTGAAGATATTGAGAGTGCAATCAGTGACAGTAAAGGAGGGAAGCAGAAGAGGCGGCTTGATGTCTTGAGGTAAAAACATTAAAAGAAATTAAGGGCTAGAATTGGTTTTTATTTGAATCATTTTTTTCTTTAAAAATTAAAATATTTTCAGCAAAGGTATATTATCATGTTTTACAGATTACAGTCTGTAATTTCAGCTCATTTGTTTTCCCAGGGTTGTTGGTGTGTATGTGTGTGCGCATGGCTTTTCTCTCCATAATTCTGGTATTTCTCTGGTATGGCTTCTCCCACTTCTGCTGTCCTAGAGACTCATGAACAAAAGAGTGGCATTTTAAGGGAAGATAGCCTGAGGGAATATAAATAGATATTAGGACTCTAGTTTTGTTAACACCCTTTGCTAATCATAGGAGACCCAGAAAAATACATTAAACCTGGTTTTCAGCTGAACTGAAAATGTTCTATACTTTTCATATACCTTTATAAATATACATAATATGGAATGGTTAAGAAATCCTTGTTTTTCTACCCCAAGGCATACTTCTTGAGGTTAAAGAACTAATACATAGAACTGAGGGAACTGATGTGTTATAGAAATAGAGATGGTAAAAAGTCAGTTTGTTTTCATCTGTTTTCAGGATGATTTCCAAAGCAGACCCTGGTATACCACCTCCACCGAAAGCTCCTGCCCCCGTACCCCCTGGCACTGTGACCCAGGTGGATGTTAGGAGTCGAGTGGCAGCCTGGTCCGCATTGGCAGCTGACCAAGGAGACTGTGAGTACTTCCAGGGATTGGTACTTATTGAACATTTACTTTGAGTGATGACTCAATTCTTGCTTTCAGCCTCTGATGCTGATTTCTAAGCTGAAACTTGAGGTTAGTTTTGTAAAAATAGATCTTATGTAAAGGAAAGTTAAGGGCTTTGTAAGATTACTGTCTCTAAGAGTTAAGACCAGTCTTTTAATAAATCTAGTGTTAGAGTCTTTTCTTTTTAAAGCACTCAAAGAGGGAGTTT
Organism: Neotragus pygmaeus; assembly: GCA_006410875.1. NCBI lineage: Eukaryota > Metazoa > Chordata > Mammalia > Artiodactyla > Bovidae > Neotragus > Neotragus pygmaeus. The sequence goes on from SJYV01030685.1 coordinate 164,246, forward strand.
GACTCAACTAACAATTAAAAGAATGATAATATAATATTTTAATATATTTAATATTATAAAATATTTAAATATAATATATTACACTTAATATAATATTTTAATATATATATTAAATATTTAATATAATTTAGATCAATTTTTTAAATTATTTTTTAAAAAATTTTACTTTACAATACTCTATTGGCTTTGCCATACATCGACATGAATCCACCACAGGTGTACACAAGCTCCCAATCCTGAATCCTCCTCCCACCTCCCACCCCACAACGTCTCTCTGGATCATCCCCGTACACCAGCCCCAAGCATCCTGCATCCTGCATCCTGCATCGAACATAGACCAGCGCCTTGTTTCTTACATAATAGTATACATGCTTCAATGCCATTCTCCCAAATCATCCCACCCTCTCTTACTCCCTCAGAGGCCAAAAGTCCGTTCTCTATGTCTGTGTCTCTTTTGTTGTCTCACATATAGGGTCATCATTACTATCTTTCTAAATTCCATATATATGTGTCAGCTAGATCAATATTTTAAGATGATAATTCTTTGAAGTTCTTTCTGTTACTGTTATCTTACCACTGTCCTCTCTTGGACAACTGTTCATGTTTACAAGGGCAGGATGTCAGGACAGGGGATAGGGAGGTGGAAAAGGGCTAAATTGCATTCATTATCATGTAAATTTACCTATTAGGTCCTATGTCTGTACTGTCATTTTGCTTTGATATTCTTAAAACAAATAACCATATCAAAGAACATAGTGTAATATATTATATGTCAGAATGTTTCACTACGTCTGAAATTTTTATAACTGGAAAATGCCTTAACATATGTTTGATCTAATCTCTTGATTATAAGGGTAAATAAATTGTGATCTGGTGAGTCTGAATTTGATGGAGACCATAGCGTCAATTCTTTTACCTCCTAGTTCAGTGTGACTACTTGAATCACTTACTCTTTAACTAGTAAAGTATCATTCATGAGAATATCTAGCAGTGTAGTTAAACTACAAAACTTAATTGACAAAATGAGTGATACTGGACTGTCCTTTGAGTCTGGTGAACCAAATTTAGGCTCTGTGACCTTAAAAGTTATGCCTCACTTGCAGAATGGAAATGAGTTAAACTCATATGTTTCTGCGAATCTGAAAGAGAATAATGTATATGGTAGTACCTGGAACAGTATAGCAAGTGGTCATTTTTGCCAAATTGAATTCATTTTATCAATCACGTTCCATTTTATTTAGATTCTTGTATCCTTAAAGCTATTTTCAGTTTACATATAAGCCCAGCTACCAAACAGATGAAAGAAAGAAATCTTTGAAGCATCCACTTTTCAAAAATAAAGAAGCATAACTATTAGTTACTCTAACGTTTTAACACTTTGTATACATTTCCACTTTGTATTTACAATGCTAAGTGGAATTCTATAGTGTTTTCTACTTCCTGTTTACTTAGAGTATTTTAGCTCTTATTACTCTTTTGGTAGAGGAGATGTGGGTTTTATTTTGAGAGAGGTCAAAATGGTCTTCCTTGAAGTTGAGGAAGGATAAGACACCTTAAGTTTTTTAGACATTCTGAATAAACCTATAAAAACATCCATCAAATCTATAATTTACAACAACAAAAATCTATTCCCAAGGATTTCTGAGCCCTCATTGTGTGTGGTAGTTATTCAGTCATGTCCGACTCTGTTACCCTATGGACTGTAAACCACCTGGCTCCTCTGTCTCTGGGATTTTCCAGGCAAGAATACTGGAGTGGGTTCAGTTCAGTTCAGTTCAGTTGCTCAGTCGTGTCCAACTCTTTGCGACCCTATGTATCACAGCACGCCAGGCCTCCCTGTCCATCACCAACTCCCAGACTCAGGTCTATCGAGTCAGTGGTGCCATCCAGCCATCTCATCCTCTGTCGTCTCCTTTTCCTCCTGCCCCCAATCCCTCCCAGCATCAAAGTNGAAATCCCAGGGCTGATCTCCTTCAGAATGGACTGATTGGATCTCCTTGCAATCCAAGGGACTCTCAAGCCTTTCAGAGCACCATGAGAAAATCTCACCTAGACTGGCAAAACAGAAGTGTATTAAGGTGGCTAGGAACAAGGAAGAAAAGCAAGAGAAACCATTGGCAGCCATACAGTGGGACTGATTGTGGTTTGGCTCTGTGAGTGCAGACACTAGCCTGTATCCCCACAGCTGACCCTCACCAGCCTGTGCTTCCTTGAAGCTAGCACCTTCTGCTGTGCCTTGCCACGCTGCAGGCCTCTTCTGCAATATGCATGTTGGGAGTGGGTGGACTGGCAGCCCCAGGAGAGCACTCCGAGAGCCAGCTCTCCACAGCTACACGTTAGTCTGGATTGCGTCCTGTAGGCATTTATGTATATAAATTTCTCTCTCTGTACCTATTTAACTGAATCCTAAATGCTTTGGCATGTTGTTGCTTCATTTTTATTCATTTCAAAGTGATTTCTAATTTCCCTTCCGATTTCTTTACTGATCCATTGATCATTTAGTAGTAAGTTTTCTCTTACCCATAAACTCTGGAAAAGGTGACTGCTTCTTCAAATGTGCAGACACTTATGCAAAGCTATAGGAATTACAAAGAATCAGAAGACATGACTCCACCAGAAGAACTTCAAGTAACACCCAAAGATAATGAAAAGGTCATTAGAGAATGATAAAGTGGTCAGTTCCTCAGAAAATGTTACTGTCATACATATATTCACACCCAGCATCAGAGTACATGAATATATTAAGCAGATACTAAAGAGCTGAGGGGAGAAATAGACAACAATACAAAAATGGTAAAGGGTTTCAGCACTACACTTTCATAATGGATGGATCATCCAGATGGGAAATCAAGAAAACAATGGACTTGAACCCTATATTAGAGCAACCTAACATATACAGAAGAACTATGCAAAAATGATCTTAATGACCCATGTAACCACAATGGTGTGATCACTTACCTAGAGCCAGACATCTTGGAGTGTGAAGTCAAGTGGGCCTTGGGCAGCATCACTGCTAACAACCCTAGTGGAGGTGAAGGAATTCCAGCTGAACTATTTCAAATCCTAAAGGAAAGTGAAAGTCGCTCAGTTGTGTTCTATTCTTTACCACTCCATGGACTTTACAGTCCATGGAATTCTCTAGGCCCGAATACTGGAGTGGGTGGCCTTTGCATTCTCCAGGGATCTTCCCTTCCCAACCCAGGGATTGAACCCAGGTTTCCCACATTACAGGCAGATTCTTTACCAGATGAGCCACAAGGGAAGCCCTCAAATCCTGAAAGATGATGCTGTTAAAGTGCTGCATTCAGTATGCCAGCAAATTTGGAAAACTCAGCAGTGGCCACAGGACTGGAAAAGGTCAGTTTTAATTCCAATCCCAAAGAAAGGCAATGCCAAAGAATGCTCAAACTTCCACACAATTGCACTCATCTCACATGCTAGTAAAGTAA
>SJYV01030685.1:169156-196240 GCA_006410875.1 Neotragus pygmaeus
TTGCTTTTCGCTTCTCTTCTTTTCACAGCTATTTGTAAGGCCTCTCCAGACAGCCATTTGGCTTTTTTGCATTTCTTTTCCATGGGGATGGTCTCGATCCCTGACTCCTGTACAGTGTCACGAACCTCATTCCATAGTTCATCAAGTACTCTATCTGTCACATCTAGGCCCTTAAATCTATTTCTCACTTCCACTGTATAATCATAAGGGATTTGATTTAGGTCATAGCTGAATGGTCTAGGGGTTTTCTCTACTTTCTTCAATTTAATTCTGTATTTGATATTATGGCGTTCATGATCTGAGCCACTGGAGTGGGTAGCCATTCCCTTCTCCAGGGGAATCTTCCTGACCCAGGGATCGAATCCCCGTCTCCTGCATTGCAGGCAGACTCTTTACAGTCTGAGTCACCAGTAAAGTCCTTCATAGATGTTGTCTAAAGTGCACTGTACAGTCTCATTTATCAAGTTACAGTTAGATATTCTTTTCAGAACTTCTAGTTTACTACTAGGTCAAACAGAACACACTGCTTACCATATGAGGTTCTGCCTGGATCCAGGACACTTTGTAGTTGAAAGCCCTCTAAGAGGAGTATCTCTCTGCTTGCCTGAAGGCTCCAGCTGACTTAGGTTGGATGACTCCTTCTTTGGATCCTTGACATAGCTCTTGGGGATTTCCAGGTGGTGCAGTGGTAAAGAATCTGCCTGCCAGTGCAGGAGACCTGGGTTTGATTCCTGGATCTGAAAGATGCCCTGGAGGAGCAAACGGCACCCCACACCAGTATTGCCTGAAGAATCCCATGGATAGAGGAGCCTGGCAGGCTACAGTCCACAGTCCCCAAACAGTCAGACACAGCTGAGCATGCAGGCATGCATGCAGCCATAGCTCTACGCTGACTCCAGAAGAGATCTCTGTAGAACAGTGGCAATTGCAGTGTGTTCCTAGTAGTGCTTCAGACTATGAGAAACTCTGAGAAATACTACATATCTCTCACTGTGTCCTCCAAATGATATTTTGGGACCTAGCAGAGTTCCTAATACCTATATTTCAGCTTCAACTTAACTGCTGCCCGGTATACCTATAACCAAGATAGCAGACAACCACATGTAAAAACAGCAGCTAACTGGCTAGATTGCATATATGGAAATTGTACTGATTAAGTTTCGTAAGACTCAGTGGTTTGTTTTTTGTTTTTTTTTGGTGAATATTCCATTTAAGGGTAAAGTTAGGCATAGAGGAAACATAGCAGTTGGCAGTATTTTTTGCACTTCTCTTTATTGAACATGATGAGCCCTGAGGATCCATCATGAGTTGTGTTTCCATTTAGTAAAGATGCAGTTCTCCTGTTCCATCCATCCTTTTTTCTTTCATTTCATCTACTGAGAAATCTTGGAATGAGTATCTGTGTTAATTGAAAGTGTTAACAGTCTTGTAGCTGGAAGGAGTTCAGATAATGATACTGATTATCATGCCCTAGCCAGCTGAGCTAACATAATATCTCGAGACTTTTGTTCTTCAATTTGTAAATTCTTGTAGGTATTTCTGCTTTTNATCTTGGAATGAGTATCTGTGTTAATTGAAAGTGTTAACAGTCTTGTAGCTGGAAGGAGTTCAGATAATGATACTGATTATCATGCCCTAGCCAGCTGAGCTAACATAATATCTCGAGACTGTTGTTCTTCAATTTGTAAATTCTTGTAGGTATTTCTGCTTTTAAAGCATATAGCTTCAAATGAGAATTAGCCCAACATTGTGGGCTGATTACAACTGGAATATTAGAAGCCCTTTACTATCAGAAGACCCAAAGCTTTACTATTATCACAATGTTAGAAATGAGGCGCCGGTCTATGTTCGATGCAGGATGCTTGGGGCTGGTGCACGGGGATGATCCAGAGAGACAATGTAGGGTGGGAGGTGGGAGGGGGATTCAGGATTGGGAGCTCGTGTACACCTGTGGTGGATTCATGTCGATGTATGGCAAAGCCAATACAGTATTGTAAAGTAGAATAAAGTAAAAAAATAAAAATAAATAAATAAAATATTAGCATAAATAAAGGAATTTTAGGTTCTCACTGGAGAAAAAAAGAAAGAATGAGGAGCTTTAAAACTTAGAACTTAGTTAACTTAGTAAACTTAACTTAGTAAACTTAGAACTTCTTAAAAGCACCTTTTAAGAAATAGGTGCTTAAAAAATGTGTATATTTTTTCTTCTGTAGTAATTAAAGGGTACTAAGTTAGGCTTGGTTCCACAGGGATCTGACATTAGAAGAGAGAGAATAGAGGGGAAATTACAGGGTAAATCAATACCATGAAGATGGAAGGCTGGTACTTCAGCTCTGTCAAGTGTGGTGGTGGGAATGAATGTCAGAGATGAGGGTGGTGAGGATACGTGTCAGAGAAGCTAGTGGCGAGGGTACAGGCCAGAGGTGATGAGCACAGCTTTGATTTTTGTATCCAGTGCAAGTGTTTACTTTTGCCAGTGGCACTCTTTTCTAGACAGTTTGCATGTCCGGTTATCTATATTGGTATCACTTAAGCAACAGGTTGAAAGGTGTGTGATTTTCTTTTCTTTAGTTGAGAAACAGAGAAATTATTACCAGCAGGAAGAAACACCTGAGATGATGGCAGCCCGCATTGACAGAGATGTGGTAAGTGAAATAGTTGTCATTAGATCATTGGCTCTTTCTTTTTTTAGAGAAAAAATATTAACAGGAAAAGTTAAGTTGATTTAAATGAAGATATTTTGTGGAAACTATATTTTCTCTTTTCAATAGTGGCTATGACCTTTGAATTATTTTTTTTTCTTAACAAATTTTGCCTTTATGCCAATATTTAGCTAGTAGACTATGACTGTGATAGAACTAGGATATTAACTGGTTTACAAAGGAGTTTAAGCTGAATGGTCAAGATTTGAGGGATTCTTATTTTTTTGTGGTTTGTAATCTATAATTAAAATATCTTATTAATTTTTTCATGGAATTTATTCTAAAGTGTTTTATAATGTCTGAAAGATAAAAGTTATGTGGCATTTCTTGAGGGTAGATAAGTATATTTTAATACTTTATAGAAGATAAGGCTATATTGATTTTGATTTCTCTATAGTAATTTCCTAGCAAAATGACACTGCCCTGTAACATAATTATAAAATATGATGTCATTATAATTGCTTTTTATGCTCTACTTATGTTCTGAGCTTATTTGGAAACAAATACTTAAAGAACTTCAAAGATTGAAATTTAATTTTTATAGTACAGTGTTACTTGTTAATACTTAAAGGTTTATTTAATACTCAAAAGTTTATTTAATCTGTTTTTAGTCTTTAAAAGAATGTCAAAAAGACTATAGTATGTATAATATACAGTATATATTAATATAATATATGATATAATGTATAGTATAATTGAAGTTGATCCCATGATCTGTGAAAGCATAGCGCATCATTAATTCTTCTTTACCCTGTAGAAACTCTTATTAATGCCTATTGTTACAGATTATCAATGCATGTGTTAGGTTATCACAACATTCTATATACCCTTAGTCCTGAAAAATAATATTGTCATTGCTTTATTTATTAGAAAAACTGAAATGCTAGTGCTATTCTAACACACTGTTTTCTTAGAATCCCCCCACAACTTTATGTGGGAAGAACACTGTGAGAAAAAATATATATATTGTGAATATTTTCTTTATAATATTGAAAATAGAATAAAATAAAACTAAATAAAAATGTAAATGTTAGACTTTAGCNTGCTATTCTAACACACTGTTTTCTTAGAATCCCCCCACAACTTTATGTGGGAAGAACACTGTGAGAAAAAATATATATATTGTGAATATTTTCTTTATAATATTGAAAATAGAATAAAATAAAACTAAATAAAAATGTAAATGTTAGACTTTAGCCACAGGTATACTTAGTTCAATACTTTTTCTTAGAATTAGTGATAAACTTGAAATTTATATGTGGGAAGTGTTCCTTTTTCTTTTCTTTCTTTCTTTTAAACTTTCTGATTTTCCTTCACAGTGTAAAGCTAAGGCAAAAATAGTTTTCTTCTGCTTTATATTTTATTCTGTAATTTCTAAATTTCAGCAAATCTTAAACCACATTTTGGATGACATTGAATTCTTTATCACAAAACTCCAAAAAGCAGCTGAAGCATTTTCTGAGCTTTCTAAAAGGAAGAAAGCTAAGAAAGGTAAAAAGAAAGGGCCAGGAGGTAAGTTGGATTTTCTTAACCTTCTAAAGAACCATTCAGAATGCCAGTGCTAGGCAGGGCTGGCACTTCAGAGTTGTTAAACAGGACTCCATTGCCCAGAGACCAGGATCCCTTTTCTGGTTTGAGAGAACTAGTGATATAGACGGAAAGTACGATAAACCTGGGGAATAGCCCATTGGGTCCTGATTTGGCTACAGTAAAGAAAGCCTCTAAGACANCTCTATTTCTTTGCTTTGATCGCTGAAGAAGGCTTTCTTATCTCTCCTTGCTATTCTTTGGAACTCTGCATTCAGATGCTTATATCTTTCCTTTTCTCCTTTGCTTTTCGCTTCTCTTCTTTTCACAGCTATTTGTATGCCCTCCCCAACCTTAACAGAACTCAATTATGAATTGATGAGAGTTTAGTTAAAGAATTGTTTATAGGGTGTCAACCAGGTCAAGGTAAATCGTTGGGAAATGACCAGAAGCTGTTAGAATCCTCAGCCTTAGAGGAATAATGAGAGGAGTAGCTCCTGGAATCGGAGAGAACAGTGGCTGAGAGAGAGGGAGGCTTGACAAGAGCCCAGGACTGTGCTTGGAGGAAAGCGCTCCTGTCAATTGATGGCCTGGGGAGGAAGAGATGGGGAGGATGAGTACCGTATTCTTTCTCTCATCCTGATATCTCTCACGGTCCCATTGCTTGAACCCATGGAAAAGTCAGAGGACAAGAGAGCCCAGTTCGTTTAGTATGTGAGGATCAGGCTCCAGAAGGACAAATAGAGGTCCCCCCAGGCTTCTTTCTCACTCTCAGTCTTNACTGTGCTTGGAGGAAAGCGCTCCTGTCAATTGATGGCCTGGGGAGGAAGAGATGGGGAGGATGAGTACCCTGTTCTTTCTCTCATCCTGACATCTCTCACGGTCCCATTGCTTGAACCCATGGAAAAGTCAGAGGACAACAGAGCCCAGTTCGTTTAGTACGTGAGGATCAGGCTCCAGAAGGACAAATAGAGGTCCCCCCAGGCTTCTTTCTCACTCTCAGTCTTCAGACCTTATCTAAATGCAGATCTTCTTAGCTGTATTCATCCCCCTCCTCCGACTCATATCGCAAGCACAGACTATACTTATTTTACTGTCCTGTGCCACATGCCTTTGCCAGGGGTACAGCAGATGTCTGTGTGAGAAGCACCATTCACATCATGTCAATAGCATCCTCTGAAATCATGAAGTACACGCCTTGTTCTGTGGCCCTGCCTTTGCACTGCATTCTGAATTGTGTTGACTAGGGTGTGGCCCAAGGAAAGAAAACAGGCAGCGTGAAGCCTTATTATGCCATAATTTTGAATTTGGAAATAATGATCTATGTAACTGTCAGGACTGCAGATTCTGCTTTCATGGATTATCAGACAGATGTGGTTGGAGCAGAGAGCAGGAGGACTACAGTTTCAGTAGTAAAAATAAAGGGATAAGTTGATGAGAGTCCAGAGAAAGCAGGTACTTAAGCAAAATATTTTTATTAAAGTTTTGTTAATTTACAATGTCGTGTTTCAGCTGTACAGCAAAATGAATCAGTTATACATATATATGTATCTCTAATATATATACATATATGTATATATAAATAAATACATACATGCATACATATCTGTGGCTTGGTGGCTCAGATGGTAAAGAATCTGCCTGCAATGCAGGAGACTCAGTCTAAAAGCTTCCCTGGAGAAGGAAATGGCAACCCTCCCGTATTCTTGTCTGGAGAATCCCATGGACAGAGGAGCCTGGGGGGCTACAGTCCATGGGGTCACAAAGAGTTGGACATGACTGAGCGACTAACACTTTCGCACTTGAAGTTTTATATATATCTACTCTTTTTTAGATTCTTTTTCCATATAGGTCATTACCGAGTATTGAGTTCGGAGTAAAGGAGGTACTTTGAAGAGAGGTTACTGACTATTGTCGGAGAGTGAGTTTTAATTGATAAGCTGTATCCGGGCTCATCTAGAACTCCTTGTCTTGGCCTTCACAGCTGGCTCAACGCCTGTTGAAATGGCATCTCTGTGTGTCAGTCTTATTAGGAGTAAGGGATCTGGAATAAACATCTTGTAATACTGTGCAAGAGAGGGCCCAATACCACAGCAAGAGATACTGAAATCACCTTGCACATGGGGTTAGGGCCTGCTGGTTGTGTTTTAAGAACCTTGTCTTATAGGCTTGTTATGCAAGTGAATGAAATAATATGTGGGAAATACGGCTGGTCAATGTGATATGAGTGTTAGATGTAGTGAATGGACCCATTCTTTCCCCCTCCCTCGCCCTCCCCCACCATGCTAGTAGTTCCTTTTTGGTTACTAATTCTTAGTTTTTGTAATGTCTTAGACTGTGGGCCTCAGGTAAGCTAAGACTATGGAGCTTAGGTAAGCCAAGTGGGAACTGCCAGTCTTCTCAGATCCCTACACTTCCATGACTTCTGGCTCTATCTGTGTTTTCACGTCAGAAGTCACCAGAGAACCAGTCCGTTGTATCTGGTGTGTCTTTTTCCTAAATCATTCGGGAGCAGAGGTAGCACCCCTGCCTTGGACATGCACCTAATTTGCTTCGGTTGAGAGCAGCTACTTCCAAAGCTCCTGCTCTGTGCCCCCCGCTCTTCTCATCACTAGGAATACGGAGGGGTCAAACACAGGCAAGAGTTTCACCCTCAGGAAAACAGAATTGAAGTAGAACTGAAGAGAATTAGAAGTACAGTTCTAATTAAAGTAGAATTATGCGACCACTCACATAAAGTGGAATGATGATGGGATTACATTTTGTTGGGTGGTTAAGGAAAAACCTCTTTGAGGAAATAGGATTTAAACTTAATTGTGAATAATGAACTGGAATATGTCATGAGAATAACAGGGAAAGAACATTCCAGGATGAAGGAAGAGCCTGTGCAGAAACTTGAGGATGGGAGTGAGTTTGATGTATGGAAGGAACAGACAGTCAACCTAGAGGGCAAATGGGACGTGCTGAAGCTGAGGTTGCCCAAGTGCATGGGGGCTTGTCAGCCAGGGCAGTCTGGAGATTTTGTAAGGGCAATGGGTAGCTGTTGATGAGCTTCAGGCAGGGCAATGGGAGACTTTTTACATTTTAAAAGTGGTTGCTTTTGATCAAATGGACTGTAGGGGGTAGGAGATAAAGCGGGAAGACTCATTAGGTTTTGCTGTAACCCAAGACATAGTGGTGGCTTGAAAAGAGCTGTAGTTGTAATGGAGGTGAAGAAAAGAGAGAGCTCATGCAATGCAACAGTAGCATAAAATAAGGAGACACTTGGGGAAGGGAGGGGACTCAGGAATGACTCCTGGTTTTTATTTATAGCACTTTGGTGGATGGCGGTGTCCTTTATTCTGAGCTGGAGAAGCCGAGGGGTATCTTGAGAAGGTATTGTGGGAGTGGGTTGGTGGACCAAAGTTATGTGTTAAATTGTGTTCCCACAAAATTCTTATGTGGAAGTCCTAATCCCCAGTACTGCAGAATGTGACTGTGTTTGGAGATAGAGTCTTTAAAGAAGTAATTAGATTAAAATGAGGGCATTGGGGTGGGCCCTAATCCAATACTGGCATCCTCATAAAGAGAGAATAGGGCACAGATGCACACAGAGGGAAGACACGTGAAGTCTTAGGGAGAATATGGCCATCCGCAAGCGAAGAAGAGAGGGCTTAAAAGAAAAAACTCTGCCTACACCTTGATCTTGGACGTCCAGTTTCCAGAATTGTGAGAAAATAAATGTCTTTGGTTTAAGCTGCCCGGTTGGTCTGTGGTGCTTTGTTAAGGCAGCCCTAGAAATCTGATATATGCTAAGTTGAATGCCAGGTACACACAGCGGGGACAAGTCACCAGTTGCATGTATGGTCCTGGGGGAGATGGAAAGCTAGTGAGAGATTTGGAGGTCCTCGGCATAAAGTCCTGGGCTGAATGAGATGACGTGGGAGCGAGGAGGGAAAGGAAAAGAGGGCCTGTGGCTGAGTGCTAGACTAGTGAGGAGTGAGCACAGGGCGTGGTCAGTGAGAAGTCACTGGGTATATATAGTATGGTGTGTTTGGAAAGCAACCTTTGATCTTTAGCCTATTAGCCTCCTTGCAGACCCATTCCTTGGGCCTCTTCACCTTATAAGATTCTTCTTTGAATATACAGTTTAGATCTGTGCAGATTTCCTGCCCTGAGGTCCTTGCTCACATGAGCATTTCTGTGGTTCACTAGAGGGAAGTGATAAACTGTGCTGCTTTGCCTAGGATTGAGGGGTTTCTAGGATGTGGGGCCTTTCATTATTAAAACCAGAACATTTTCAGGCAAACTGGGACTAATAAGAGGGAACCTTTGGCAAGATTTATTTACTTCATTGAAAGGTGACTGGTCTAAGAGAAGGCGATAGCTATGGTGTTCATATTATCGTCTTGGGAAGGCTCATCTTTTTTCGCTAGAAGCTATCTAGAAATGGGTGCTTCCATCATGAAATAAGCCTAATAATGAAAAGCAAGTTTGAGATGCATTCTTTCCAGTTCCATTATTTCCTATTAGTTTTTTTCTAAAAAACAAGAATATTTTCTTGGCTTGGGTTTGTATTATTAAAAATTTCATACATCTCAGGATGTACGTTTTGAGTAATTATCTCCCTGATGATTCTAAGCATTTGCTTCAGCTAATTGGACCCTTTAATGAACCCACTAACAGTGTCTTTGGCATTGTATAAGATACACAATTGGAGCCAGCTGTTGTTCAGTGGGATGTAGCTGGGTCAAGCCTAACAGATGTTTAAAATCTAAACATAGGACTAAATTGGTTTACCTTTCATGGCCCCATTCTGGGTGAGTGGAAAAAATGAGGTCCTCCAGGTCCCTGGATGCAGTAATGAGGAGGGCGCCTGCATCACCACCCTGAACACTTGTTATTTGTTCGCATCCCACTGGCCCAGCTCAGTTCTTAAGCCCCAGCCGCCTACCACACCCGGTCCTGCCTCCCTCACCCCATCTGTCACTCGCCATCTCTCATCCTTCTCAGTGCCTTGAGACTTGGCAGGAGTAAGTACTGGACACGTTCTCAGCTCCATCTGACCAGTTCACCACCCCCCACATCGTATGTGGTGGACGTAACTTCACATTCAGTCAAACATGTGACTGCTAAGGCCAAATCAGCCTTAAAAGTTAAGAGGGTAACTTTTAATTTCCTAATGTGTTTGCTTGTGTGCTCAGTCATGTCTGACCCTTTGCAACCCCATGGACTATAGCCCCCTAGGCTCTTCTGTCCATGGGATTTTCCAGACAAGAATACAGGGGTAGGGGGATCTTTCCTAGGATCTTTCCTACTCTGGGGGATCTTCCTGACCCAGGGATCAAACATGAGTCTCTTGTGTCTCCTGCACTGGCAGGCAGACTCTAGCACTCAAACCACCTGGGAAGCTGTTAATTTCCTAAGGATGCTGTAAAAGGCCACTATAAACAGGGTGGCTTAGAACAACAGAATTCTATTTCTTTACAGTTCTGGAGGTTAGAAGCCTGAGATCAAGATGTCAGCAAGGCTGTTCTGCCCCTGAAGACTCTAGGGGAGAATTCTTCCTTGCCTTTTCCCAGCTTCTGGTGGCTGCTGGTGGTTCTTTACATTCTTGCCTTTTGGACACATCACTCCAATGTGTCTCCATCTTTATATGATGTTCTCCTCTCTGTGTTTCTCTGTGTCCAGATTTCCATCTTCTGCGAATACCAGTCATTGAATTAGGGCCCGCTCTTGTTCAGTATGATCTGATCTGAACTTGATCACATCTGTAAAGACCCTATTTCCAAATAAGGTCACATTCACAGGTACTGGGGGTGAGGACTTCCTATCTTTTGAGGAGGACACAATTCAACCCACAAGAACTGATAAATCCTTTGAAGAAGAGCATTAGCTCATGAACAGGACATAGTGAAGTCAACCACATGCTCAAGGTAATAGTAATGGCTGGCTTCAAGACTCCAATTCTGACACCACCTCCAATGAGTGTTTTTTTCCCCACACCATTGTTGTTAATTCAAATCTGACACCACTTACCTGGAGATAGTGACTGATCCCATAGGTTAAAGGCTTGGTCCTAAAAGACCTCCCCTCCCTCCACATTACAAATTCAGGTTTTCACTTGTGTTTCTGACTGATCAGGTAGAGAATAGAGGTATCCATGACTGCCCCCTGCTTGGGTTTAATTAATTTGCTAGAGAGGCTCACAGAATTTAGAGAAACTTTTTACTCACTAGATTACTTTTCACTTACTGGTTTGTTTTAGAAGGGTGTGACTCAGGAACAACTAGATGGAATTGGGCAGGGTGAGTAGGTGGAGAGGGTTCAGAGCTTTCATGCCCGGTGCGTGCCCCTCTCCTGGCATCTCCATGTGTTCACCAACTCAGAAGCTCTCTGAACTGTATCCTTTAGGGGTTTTATGGAAGCTTCATCCCATAGGAGTGACTGAATAAATTATCCGCCTTTGGCAATTGAACTCAGTCTTCAGCCCCTTCTCTCTCCCCAGAGGTCTGCAGTGGGACTGAATATTCGAACCCTCTAGTCACATGGTTGGTTCCTCTGGTGACCAACTCCCATTCAAAGGTGACCTAAAAGAAAAGTGAAAGTGTTAGTCATTCAGTCACATCTGATTCTTTGTGACCCCAAGGACAGTAGCCTGCTAGGCTCCTCTGTCCATGGCATTCTCCAGGCAAGAATATTGGATGGGGTTGCCATTCCCTTCTCCATAAAATGACCTAGGGGCTTTCATAACAAAAGATACCTCTGCGTTTATCACTTAGGAAATCCCAAGGGCTTTAAGATCTCCTTTCCAGGAACTGGGTGGAAGGCCAAATATTTATTTCTTACTGAAAAGCACAAAGCACAAAGTAGAATGGGGTAGTGAAAATAGTACAGGATATGGAGACAGATGTATTTAAATCCTAGCCCTACTGCTTGTTTTGGAGAAGCATTGGGTAAGCCACTTAGAATGAGTGTACTATCTATCATACTGAGCTATTATGAGATTCATGTATGATGGTTTACACAAAGCACAGTGCCTGGCACAGACTGAATGTGCAATTAATGTTCTCTCTCACTTACTTGCAAAATCAAACTGACTTCATATGAATTTGCAAATTTCTTTGTGCTCTTTATAGAATCTGAAAGTATAGTTGACTCGAACAATGCTTGGGGGTTAGGGGTGCCATCCCTCCAAAAGTCACAAAAGCTTACAGTTGGCCTTCCATAGAGGAGATTCTTCTGTTTTTAGAGGCTCTGCATCTGCAGATAAAACCAAACACAGATTGTGTAGTACTGTAGTATTTACTATTGCAAACACACACACACATATAAGTGGAACTGTACAGTTCAAAAACCATATATTATTCAAGGGTGAACTGTAATAATTACATGACTAATGTTGCGATTGGGATTCCCAGGTGGCAGAGTGGTTAAAAAATCTCTTAAAGAAATGTGGATTTGATCCCTGGATTGGGAAGATCCTTGGGTCGGGAAGATCCCCTGGAGTAGGAAATGGCAACCCACTCCAGTATTCTTGTCTGGAGAACTTCATGGACAAAGAAGCCTGGAGGGCTATGATTCATGGAGTTGCAAAGAATCAGACATGACTGCATGACTGAACATACCCCCAGTGCTGAAATTACTGGCCAATCTGAGCATTATCCAAGTTTTGTATTTTAAGTGACTCTTTTGGGAGTCTGATTGATTATTTTGGAAATGCAGTNCTTGGAAGGAAAGTTATGACCAACCTAGACAGCATATTAAAAAGCAGAGACATAACTTTGTCAACAAAGATCCATCTAGTCAAGGCTATGGTTTTTCCAGTAGTCATGTATGGATGTGAGAGATGGACTATAAAGAAGGCTGAGCACCAAAGAATTGATGCTTTTGAACTGTAGTGTAGGAGAAGACTCTTGAGAGTCCTTTGGACAGCAAGGAGATCCAACCAGTCCATCCTAGAGGAGATCAGTCCTGGGTGTTCATTGGAAGGACTGATGTTGAAGCTGAACCTCCAATACTTTGGCCACCTCATGTGAAGAGTTGACTCATTTGAAGACCCTGATGCTGGGAAAGATTGGGGGCAGGAGGAGAAGGGGATGACAGAGGATGAGANCCTGGGTGTTCATTGGAAGGACTGATGTTGAAGCTGAACCTCCAATACTTTGGCCACCTCATGTGAAGAGTTGACTCATTTGAAGACCCTGATGCTGGGAAAGATTGGGGGCAGGAGGAGAAGGGGATGACAGAGGATGAGATGGTTGGAAGGCATCACCGACTCAATGGACATGAGTTTGGGTAAACTCCGGGAGTTGGTGATGGACAGGGAGGCCTGGCGTTCTGCGGTTCATGGGTTCACAAAGAGTCAAACGAGACTGAGTGACTGAACTAAACTGAACTGAAAAGAAACTTGGAAATTGCCTAGTCCAAACACTTAATTTATTAGCTGAGGAAACTGATGTCTTTGACAGAACTAAGAAAATGAGAAAAAGGAAAAGTTTTTGAATGCCAGTGTTTTAGTATATACTAGTATACAACATAAATGGCTTGAACAATATAGAAAGTTTTATTTCTCTCAAAACAGGCTAGGCACAAGGAGTCCAATGCTGACAGATAGCTTTGCTCTATGAAGTTACCCAGAGATCCAGATTTCTTTCAGTGAGATGTTCCTCCATCTCCTGAGCTGCATCTGATTCACTTACTTGTTTATTCATTTATTTATTCAACAAATATCAATCGGGAGCCTGCTACATGCTATGGGCTTCCCTGGTGGCTCAAGAGGGTAAAGCGTCTGCCTGCAATGCGGCAGACCGGAATTCGATCCCTGGGTCGGGAAGATCCCCTGGAGAAGGAAATGGCAGCCCACTCCAGTATGCTTGCCTGGGAAATCCCATGGACGGAAGAGGCTGGTGGCCTACAGTCCACGGGGTCGCAAAGAGTTTGACACAACTTCACTTTCACTTTATATGCTTGGCATTATTGGTAGCTCATCAAAAACAAAACACATAAATTCTTTTTTTAACCTTTTAATTTTGTATTGGAACACAGCCAATTAACAATGTTGTGATGGTTTCAAGTAGACAGCAAAGGGGCTCAGTCATACCCGCATGTATCCCTTCTCCCCCAAATCCCCTCCCATCCAGGCTGCCTCATAACCTTGAGCAGGGTTCCCTGTGCTATACAGTAGGTCCTTGTAGTTATTCATTTTAAATATAGCAGTGTGTACCTGTCCCTCCCAAACTCCCTAACAATCCCTTCCTCCTTCTCTTCCCTCCTGGCAGCCATACATTCATTCTCTAAGTCTGTGAGTCTGTTTCTATTTTAAATAAGTTCATTTGTATCACTTCCTTTTAGATTCCAAATTTAAGGGATGTAATACAATATTTCTTCTTCTTTAACTTCACTCAGAATGATAGTCTGTAGGTCCACCCATGTCCTTGCACATGGCATTATTCCACTCTTATTAATGGTTAAGTAATATTCCATTGTATATATGTTCCACATCTTTTTTATCCAGTCCTCTGTCAGTGGGTGTTTAGGTTGCTTCCATGTCTTGGCTGTTACAAACAGTGCTGCGATGAACATTGGGGTACATGTATCCTTTTGGACCATAAAACACATAAATTCTTATTGGAACTTATGTTGTATTATGTAGTGGCAGCCAATAATCTGAAAAATGTATAAATAATTCACTCAAATCCCGTGTGAAAAAATACAGAGGAGCAGACAGGAAGTGCCGTGTGTGTGTGTGTGTGTGTGTGTGTGTGTGTTGTGAAGTATTACACTTTTTTGAATAGGGTTGTTTAAGGGAATGACTCACTGAAAAGGTATCATTTGAGGAAATGAAGTAAGAAATGAGTCATGTGGATTTCTGAAGGAAGAGACTTCCCAGGCAGAAAACAGCTAATGTTGATGCTCCGAGACGTAACATGTAACTCCTGTTCTTGGAAGAAATAGTTATTGTCACTTGAATAGAATAAAAGGGAGCTCAACTAGAGGGAGATGAGGTCAGCAAACAGGAGGACATATCCTATTGGTCTTCAATGATGATTGTGAAACCTTTGACGCTTTTGGAGGGTTTACAGCAGAAAAGGATTGCTTTGGCTGCAGTGTTTAGAAATTTGAGGGAGTAAGGGACTGTGGTGGCCCTGGAAATAATCCTGATGGGAGATTATGTAGTTGCAACCAAGTAACTAACATTGGAAGTGGTGAGAAGTGTAATTCTTGTTATTAAACAGAAGCGACAGGAGTTGCTGGCAGATTGTAAGTGTTGTGTAAGAGTCCAAGATTTCTCCACAGTTCTGGCTTGAGACTGGAAGGATGGACTAATTATTAATTGAGATAGGGAAGATGTGAGTAAAATGGGTTTTTGGCAAGAGGTAAGGAATATTCTTTAGATAATAAGTTTGCAATATGATATATACCACCTAGAAACTATCTTACTTGAAAAAAAGTAAAAGCAAATATGTTTCTACCATATTTAAAATATCTTTTCAGAGCTCAACTGACTAGTTTCTGTGGTGCATTTTTCATGGTTTAGTAAGATCAGATGTAAAACTATTAAATTCTGAAATTAACCATAAAAAAAAAAACTGAGTTATGTCCAGATGGAGAAATTTGAATTGGTAGTTGAATGTATGAATCTGGGGTTCAATGGAGAAATCAGGCTAGAGTTATAACTGTGAAGATCCTCTGCATATGAGGCCATGAAATTGGATGGTGCCACCAAAGAAATGCTGAGCTATCAGGGAAGCCCTCCCTCCCCCCAAAAAGAAGAAGGGGTGATGGAGCCTTAGGTAGTTTCAGTGATAAGAGAGTGAGAAGAATCAGCAAAAAAGTGAGAATAAGCAGGAAATCAGGAGAAGAAAAACAGGAGTATCGTAGTAGGTATTCTAGAAGCCAAATGAAGAAAATGTTTGCAAGAGAAGGAATTGAGATACTCAGGCTAGGCATTTCTAATGTGAAAGCTGACTTAACCTCCATGTCCTAGTAATAGCCATACAATGGCAAAGAAAATAACTGAGCTTAAACAGTTACTGGCATTATCCAAATGGTGTGGACTTACTCATATGGCCATGCCTAACATCAGAGGCATGGCATCTCCATTGGAGCAGCTATGAGTCCATCTAAAATGTAGGGACTTCTCTTTTTAGAAGGAAGGAGAGAATGGATACTAGGGGATAGTTAGCAATCTTTGAAGGCCCATACATGCCAGGTATAGTAATGTGTTCATAACACAGGTTTTCCTGCAGAAAACTCCCCCTTGTATTTTTGTAAAAAGCATATTTTTATATAAGGTGTCATTTTTGAAGCTAACAAAATGGTGCATTGGGAACAGTCACTTTATGAAGAAGCTGGATATTTCCATGATTTTATCCAGCAAAATGTTATACCACTTGTGTCGTAGGCCAGGATCCAAGATCCACATCATCATCTTCTAGATTTTCCATACCCAGATATATAGTCTTTTCTTAAATGTTTAATGAAATAGGCACAGTAATATGCTTTCCTTCCCATTTTCTCTTTCCTATGTTTACAAACTGTGTAATAGTGGGTTTTCCAAGCTAACGTGTACCACTGTCTTGTCTTCCTGGGCAGCTAAGAAAATTAGCTGAAATAATATTTGAGGGGACAAACAGAAGCCCTGGGATTTAAGAAAAGCATAGCAACAGAAAGCAGGTGGAACAGTTGTTAGCTTTTCGTACAGACAGATCCCAAAAGAGACCGGGCTACAAATCACTCTTTTCTAAGATACAGTATAAGACCACACATTTAGTGTCATTCCTCTTTTTTGTGGGGAGGGCAAGTGAGGGAGTGAGAAGACAGAATCTCTTTCTTTTAAATACCTCTAGAAGGATGGTTTTCTGTTTGATGGAGTGGTTTTGAATGGTTCATCCTGTAAAAAGAGCAAATGATTGCTTTCTAGAATAACAATAGCAATAATGATAATTGTTAGTGGGTGTGACTGCTCTGTGTGTTATTTCTGTGACCTTTTTTTAAAGGGTAAGAATGGTAACTATGAAGCAGATAAATTTCACTAATTTGATTTAGAGCATATGAAGACCATGGCCACTGAGTTCTTCAGTCTTTATAAAAAATGGAGCAAATTCAAGCATTTCTCATAGGTTTTGCTTGAATATCAGAAAAAAATGAGAAAAAGAATCCAGGTAACAAAAAGGAATACACCTCATTCTTCTTTCCTCAAGGGTAACTAGACAAGACCTGAAGTAGAATATGAAATGAATACTGTTTTACAAACATAGGAAAGTAAGTAACCTTATCAACATGAATTTCAGAACTATCTTGCAATAAGCAAGATGGAAGATGAAATTTCAAGGCTACATCAATAATTTATGAATGTGTCCCTATGTTGTTGCTATAAATAGAGCATCTGATTTCTACTTGCCTAGTTATTGTTGAATAATTCTTGCTTTTTAAGCACTTTTAAAAATTGGATCAAGGTTCTCCATATGCAAAGAAACTGATTCTAGCTCATTAACAAAAATTTTTATTCTTTATTCTTCAACGCATTTAAAACTATCTTAGTTTGAGTGTTAGGAAGTATTGTTTAGAAAGCAATTTTGCCACCTCCTTTCATTCTCTTCACAGTCTTTCACAGATCATAAGTAGGTATCTAGACATTACACAGAATAGAACTATAAAATAATGGGACTGGTTTCCCTAACATACAAAAATTAGTTCTTTGTAGTCAGGCTATGCATCTGAAAACACTGATTCATTTTATATTTTCATTTCTCAAAAATGACTCCTTTTTTTTATCAATAATTACTTTTTTTCTATTAATTATTGATTGATTTTTTTTTACTTTATTTTACTTTACAATACTCTATTGGCTTTGCCATACATCAACAAAAAATGACTCCTTATTAATGGTCTCCCAAACATAACACTTCAGTTGCTTCATTCAGTTGCTGCCTACTGAGTCACAGACATTTTATTTAGACAAGAGAAATGGATAGGTACATTTACTCAGTGCCTGCTACCAGCCAGACAAAATTTTGTGGTTTTAAACCTTGTGAGTTACCATGTGTACGATAGATAGCTTATAGGGAACTTGCTGTACGGCACAGGGAGCTCAGCCCAGTGCTCTCTGGTGACCTAGCGGGGGTGAGATGGAGGTTGGGTGAGAGGGATGCTAGAAGGGAGGAGATATATGTATACATGTTCACTTTGTTGTATAGCAGCAGCTATCATAACATTGTAAAGCAGTTATCTCCGATTTAAACAAAGACATTTGATTAAACCATAAGACTTCATGGGTACCTCCCCGTGTCCTCAGCATTTCCATACAAGCATACCCACAGCACAAACATGTGCCCACATGCCTACTTACATTCTTAAGAGGAGACTTTGGCCCATGCCTTTATTTACTTTCTTTTGGTCCCTTTCCTATTCCTACTACTAAACCAAAGATTTTAGTGTTTCTTTACTTACTTACTTTCCCTCTTAGTCATTGCTATCTATTTATTAGAGGTTCTAGAGCTTGGAAGTTTAAAAATCCTTGTGCCAGGCTGTCAGGGTAGGTTTTGTTCTCAAATAAGAGTCTGCCTACCACCCTTATCCTTCATCTTTTCTTTCATGTATTCTCATTCATTCCCCTAACCTTGTGTCTTCTGCAGTTCAAAGTCAGATAAACTTTGGTCCATGTTCTCAAGACAGGAGAACTGAAAAATAAAGTTCATGTTAGAGTGAAATGTGTGACTGATATGCATGCTTGCAGACCGCAGGGTGCATCAGAGTTACACTGTGGGGTTAGGAAGGGCTTCTCAGAGGAGGTGGGACCCAAGCAGAGTTCTAAAATGATGAGGAAGGGCCTTCTGGAGGTGCTGGGAACCAGCATGTGCAGAGACACAGACATAAAACCGCGTGGCAGGCTCAGCACACCAGGATGACTGGAGAGAAATTGGCTCTTGGTCTGGCGCCATTCGAAAAAAGATCCCTTTATTCTTATGCGATATCTCCGGGAAAGTGAGATTTTTATAAAAGGGCTCTGGTTTCTGCTCTAGGAGATTATCATTCTTTAGCCAGGAAACAGTCCCTTAGAAGTAACATTGGAGCAGATTTCAGACATCTACTTATCATCATTTTGCTTATCAGAGAGTTGCACCTATTTATTCGCATTTGCTAGTCATAAAGTTATCTATTTTATATCAGGGCATTTCCTTGAATTAAATTCTGGGAAGCAGTACCATAGATTCAGAGGACCATTTCTCCTTCTTTTCTCACCTTTCCCTCTGGATGCCTTTATTTTTCTATGTCTTTATAGGCACAGTCATAGACTGTTAACTCAAGCCTTGTTTCTCCCTAGCGTATTCATTTTGAGAACTGTATTTCTCAAGTTTGGCATAATAGATTTTCCAGTAAAGATATATATATATATGTATATATATATATATATATATTAAAAGGCAGTGATAGTTAAACCATCTGACTCAGAATTCTCTGGGTAACCATGAATATTTTCCAGGGAATGTACAGTCATGTAAAGCCAATAGACAGATTCTGTGAAAATTGTTAAACTATTAACTCTTCATTTTAAATTATTAGTCACCATTGGGCTGGGCAGATTGATCTGGATCAAGATTTAATTGGAATGTATAAAGACCACTTGTTTTCTTCATGTTTTTTAAAAAAGCTACACATTTTTAAAATGTACATATAATCATCATCTTCTTGCTAAAAAGTGATTTATTGCCACTTTAGGTGGTGCAGGCAACAGGAGGTCCTGAGCTGGCCGGTTCAGTGCTCAGCCCCCTACTGACAAAGGACACCATCGACTTCTTAAATTACACAGTCACTGCTGACGAGAGGCAGCTGTGGATGTCACTGGGAGACTCTTGGATGAAAACCAGGTAAACATACATACATGTTTAGCATTAAATACCTATAATAATATTTTTTTACAGCACAGCACATTTACTAGGGCTTCCCTGTTGGCTCAGATGGTAAAGAATCTGCCTGCCATGTGGGAGACCTGGATTCAATCCCTGGGTTGGGAAGATGCCCTGGAGAAGTGAACGGCTACCCACCCCAGTGTTCTGGCCTGAAGAATTCCATGGACAGAGGAGCTTGGTGGGCTACAGTCCCTGGGGTCACAAAGAGTCAGATAGGACTGAGTGACTAAGGACAGCACACCTATAATAACTTTTAAGTGTTGTTTGTTTAGTACACAAATCTAGTGAGATACTTCATTAAAACCTTCTATGTTTGAAGGAGTAGATGTTGTAGATGAGAAGGCCTAAATTCTTAAAAAGCTGGAGGTCTAGTGGAGAAGATAGACGTGTAAGGCATGGTGAGTCCCAGGAGGAACTCATTAAAACTGTCACTTGGCAAGATGGAGCTGTCAGGAAGACGGTTTGGGGAGGAAAGCAGTTAACTTTGAAAGAAGCCATGTGTTAGTCATGTTCAGTCATGTCCGACTCTTCATGACCCCACAGACTGTGTAGCCCACCAGATTCCTCTGTTCATGCATTTCTCCAGGAAAGAATACTAGAGTGGATTGTCATTCCTTTCTCCAGGGGAACTTCCAAAGAAGGGCTGGCATTTAAAATTATCAGATGACAACACCAGTAGGTACATGTGTATAATCATATGTATACATATAGTGTTTGTTAGGCACTCTACCATGCACTTTACTTAGGTCCCTTTATTATGCCTATTTTACAGGTGAGGAAACTGAGGCAAAGAGAGATTAAGTAATTTTCCCAAAGCCGTACAACTCATAAATTACAGAGCTAGGCTGCAAACCTAGGCAGTCTGGCCCTGAAGTAGATGTTCATAGTTATTTTGCTTGGGTGCCTTTCAACAGGCTTAGTAGGATTTCCACAAACATGTAGCAGGGAAAGGGCCTGTCCAGTTGAGAGAGTGGCATGAGTGAAGGCATGAAGCAGGCAGTCAAGAGAATGGAATATGAATGTGGAATTAGCTGGCGTATAGACTTTGAGTTGTAGAGGAACGTGGAGAACAGGGAGTGGAAGGATGGTGGAGACAAGGTGTACGGAGATAAGCACGGCTGGGCTCTGAAGGCTCCCAGTGCAGTGCTGAGGAGAACTGGTAGCTTTGTGAGTAGGAGTGTGACACACACACAGCAACACCGTTACAATGGCAGTCTGGTCATTAACGCTAGTAATGACGTGGACAAAATTCACCCGAGGCATGAGGACCCTTGGGACCATAATGCAATTGTAGAGGCTCTTTATTAGTCAGCATTCCCTGAGATAAGAACTATGGTGGTGGACACGGAAAAGAAGAGGGAATGATTTTACAATTATGTTTTGTCAGTAAGGTGACTGTGGAAAAGTAATCATTAACAATTGGGGATTCGAGTTTGCTGGGCCAAGCAAGTTTCATAAATATTTCTCATTTCATTATATGTGATTAATAATGTCTTCTCTCCTCATTTATTCCAATCTTTGTATTAATCTCACTGCGTGGAGTAAATCATTCATATGATCACTTGGAAGTTTGTCTTCCTAAGGCTTTTAAGCTAGCCTAAAAGTAATGGACCAATTCATATCTTTTTCTCCTTTTTTCTATTGAAATATATATAAACCATTCCCACTTATATTTTGGACTTTGGCAACTGCCTGTGTTGGAATGTGCTTTACACATGGAGTGGTTTACCAAGCAGAAGATTCTTAAAGAGCACTGCCGTTGCTGCTTTTATATTGAAAATATTATCTAAATTTATTTATGCATATTATTTATATATTAATACAGAATATATTATATATCTCATACTGTGTAAAAACTGGTTAAATAGATTTCTTAAATCTTTTGGATTTATGTAGATTATGATTTTATGGTAAGCATAGGTAGAGATCTTTTCATTTTTTTCCATAAACTTTATTCAATTTATCATCAGATCTTATAGTATTAAAATAGTCTAGGCTTTTTAGTTTCTTTGTCTGGATCCTACCTCAAAATGAGAAAATTAATGACTACTAGCAATGGCACCCCACTCCAGTACTCTTGCCTGGAAAATCCCATGGATGGAGGAGCCTAGTAGGCTGCAGTCCATGGGGTCGCGATGAGTCAGACACGACTGAGCAACTTCTCTTTCACTTTTCACTTTCATGCACTGGAGAGGGAAATGGCAACCCACTCCAGTGTTCTTGCCTGGAGAATCCCAGAGATGGGGGAGCCTGGTGGGCTGCTGTCTATGGGGTCGGTCAGAGTCGGACATGACTGAAGAGGCTTAGCAGCAGCAGCAGCGGCAGGAAAACAACATCAAAAGGAACTCATATTGTTAGCTTTTGACATGAGAAAATGGTCATTTCCTATCCTGTTTAGAGTACCAGGAAATGAATATGCTGACTTAAAACTCATAAAGATAAAAAAGAATCATAAAGGTACATAATAATCTGAATGATAGCTCATTTCATCATAGTAGAAATATAACCTGAAGAATTAAATCATGTGTGAAACATAAACAAAATATTTTAGCCGAATTTAATAATGTCTCTCCCGTTTAGTTGTTTTTGTGGTTCTTCAGTGATTAGGAGCTTGCGGGAATAAGTCTCAGTTATTAAGTAATGAATGGATCATGATTTTATTACAGATAGGCCTCACTTGATTTTACTGATGAAAATCTAACTGATCCATTTAATATGTAAAATTGGTAATCTGCTTCATTTTAGGAGACTTCATAACTTAAAAAGTCATGAGACTTAAGAATGTTGTCTGCTGTTTCTCTTTTGAAAAATATATATCAGAAAGTATCATGGTGATGGGAGGGGAATGAAGAAGAAGATCAGAAACTGCTTTAGATGCTTGGAGAAACTTATGCACTAAGTACTCATCACACTTCTAGCTTTGCGTTCTTTCCTCAAATTGTCAAAGACCTATATCCATGTTAAAAGTTGAGTTGATGGAGCATTAAGGCTATGTAGTGGAAGCAGATCATGAAGTAGAACTTGGCCTTCCTTTCATGTATCACCGTTAAACATAAGCATAAACATGTAAGGTTCTCTGTTTGGATGGAAAGAGGCAGGCTAGGTGTGAATTGTTTTTGTTGTTGTTTTCTTTTGTGTGTGTGTGTGGCCAGCCTTACTGAAGGTCATTTTGAGCATAGAAGCATTTATTAATTTCTTAAGATTGTTCACTTGTCTTAATGTCCTCCCGCAGAGCAGAGTGGCCAAAAGAACAGTTTATTCCACCATACGTCCCTCGGTTCCGCAGTGGTTGGGAGCCCCCAATGCTGAACTTCATGGGATCATCAGTGGAGCCAGATCTCTATCAACTGAATGAGTCTGTGGCACATGCAGTAGAACATCATCGCAAGCAAGAAACAAAGAGATTATCCACAGAGGTAGTCTTTCGGCATCATCTATTAAAAAAAAATGTTTATTTTTGGCTGCACTGGGTCTTTAATGCTTTGTGCAGACTTTCTCTGGTGGTGGTGAGCGGGGGCTGCCCTTCAGTGCATTATAGGGGCTTCTCATCTTGGCGGCTTCTCCTTTTGTGGGGCACCAGCTTCAGCAGTTGAGGCAGGAGGGTTCAATAGTTGTGGCACAGGGCTTACTTGCTCCGCTGCACGTGGGATCTTCCCAGACCAAGGATCGAAGTGGTGTCCCCCGCACTGGCAGGCAGGCAGACTCTCATCCACTGAGCTGCCAGCGACGTCCTTGGCGTCATCTTTTGAGGGAGGTGCAGTGATCTGTGCATTCTCATGTAATTCTGCTCGTGAGTTCTCACTTTATTGACCTGAAGATTGTTCTCGACTTAGTGACTAGATGTCCTGCCGCTGTCGGTTACCTCTCACCTCGTCGTCATGGGGACAGTTGCTCGGTTTCCCGTGAAGCCTGAACGCAGCCGATATCACACCTCACAGCCTGCTGGCTCTCCCCACTGCCCTTCATGCCAGGGCTCTCGAGCCCTGATGATCCCATCTTTTGGACTCTGTACTTTCTCTCCTTATCAGGAAATTGCCTTGCTGCCGCTGGGCTCAGTTTTCCTCTCTTCCTCTCCCATCATCAGACCCTCAAGATAGTCCTTTGGACCCAGGACCTCTAAGCCTGTTCCAAGCTGCTCTCTCCTGAATGCCTCCTTTCTTTCTTTCTTTTATTTTTTTTTTGCCTCATACTAAGCCTTCCCAAGTCCTATCAGCCTGGCTAGAAGGCCAGAGCTTCTCCTGGACTTGAGTCCTAGGTCCAAATGATGACTTACAACACTATTACACCCGGAGGAGATCGTAAAATTTATTGCATCTTTTATGATCTTTGGTAGGCTTTAGACTGTAATTTATGGGGAGAGTGGATCGAGGGATTCAAATTGGGTATGTTATCTCTTCACATTCCTTAAAAATGATTTTTTCTATGACAGAAAATTAAACACCATTTAAAGTGGAACCAAATCAAATAGCATGATTGGAACCCGAGGAGTTAGACAAATGAGGTCTAGTTGGAAGGAGAAACTCAAAATTCATGGGTAGATCCTCCTCAAAGTTCATTTCCTTTATTGAATTCCTTAATTTTCTCAGATCCCTGTGGGTATTTACAGTGTGGCAACTTTGATATCAGGGAATGAAATAGCAAATCAAAGTAAATCCTCACTTTTAGGGAGAAACATTTATATAAATTACATTTCTTAAAATCAGTTCTTTGGACAATAGCCATAGTGTTATAAAAGAATGTTAAATTCTGAAATTTTACAAATAAAGCAAATATACTACTCTGAAAATAATCTTTTTCTACTCTGTTTTTTCTCTGGCTGCAGATAATGGTCGGAGTGAATTCTGTAACTGCCTTTCCCTCTAATTGCGTGATGAAAAAGATGACCTCACAGTTCTTGGCCCTGGTTAGCAGACATATGTCCCTAGCTGTATTTTATAGTTCAGACCTCATCACAGTGATTTTTCCCTCCTCATAAAGGGTAACTTTTCTGGAGGAAAAAAAATGTAATCAATCATGAAATTATGATACACTTGCTGTTGCTATAGTTACAGCTGAGTATTTTCAAATCATGAAATTTCTTGCTTACAGTCCTCAGATCTTAAAGAAGAAAATTTAATATAATACATACACATACATTTAATAATGTATGCCTCAGAAATTCACTTTTGTGAGTTCTCTTTCAATTTGTGCATTTCAAGAGAGAGTAATATGTCCTGGCTTCCAGTGTAAAAGTTTGTCTACTCTCAGTGAATAAGTATCTTTACAAGAATTATTGAGAATTATTCCTTGTAATGAGTTATCAATTTTCCACAGTAAACTATTTTCCATTTTATGGCTTGAGCACCTATTCAGACATTTGAAAAAAAAGGAACTGAAAAGCACCTGCTAGCAGTTCTTGGGGATTTTATGCCTTAAAATTTTGTTGGAAAAGAGGCTAAAGTAATGGTGATTTAACAATGCAGAAAATGGAATCATCCCCAGAAGAGAGATTTTATTATACTTTAGTGCAACTATAGTAGATGCATTCAGGACGAGACTTGGGTGATTCAGGATCTGGTGATTTTTGTTTTGAATTGAAAAGCATAGGTGATGAGGAGTGGCAGATATGGGTGACGATGCTCAGCTTCTTTCTTTCCTCAAAACCAGCAGCTGCCTGAACTACATTGTATAGTCATCACAGTTAGTCAATTGTCATCATTTCTTTCCTCCCTGCTAATATTCCCAGTTATTCTCAAAACCAGTGATTTCATACCATCTGACTACACTGTCATGTTGAGAGCCAGGCAGAAGGTGTGGGTGGTTCTTGTTTCTTCAACTCTTCCCTTCATAATAGTGTTTAATAAAGATGGCCTGATCATCTAGTGCCTGTGCTCGCTCCTACGGATATGATAGACAATTAAATTAAGCCATTTGTTCTTTATTTTTTACTTAGAGTTTCATAGAAGTGTAATTGACAAATATAAGCTTTTTAAAGTCTATTTCATTGTGATTAGATGTAGGTATACATTATGAAAGGATTCCCTGCCCTCCATCTAGTTAGTTAATACACCCATCACCTCACATATTTATCTGTTGTTGAGAACATTTATATTCTACTCTCTTAGCAAGTTTTAATTGTATAATACAATGTTATGCATTGTAGTACCCACATTTTACATTAGATCCTCAGACCTTATTTATTTATGGAGGAAAGTCTGTACCCTTTTACCAACCTCTCCCTATTTCTCCCACCCACCCAAGCCTGGCAACCACTTTTTTATTCACTGTTTCTATGAACTTGATTTTTTTTCTTTTTTACACACTGCATATATCAAGTGGTGTTTTTCTTTCTCTGCCTGGCTTATTTCATTTAGCATAATGTATTCAGGGTTTATCCGTGTTGTCACAAATGGTAGGATTTTCTTCCTTTACATGACCAAATAATAGTCCATTGTATATTCACACATATTGCATCTTCCTTATCTACTCATCTGTAGTGGACTCATAGGTTCTTTCCACATCTTGGTTATTATGAATAATGCTGCAGTGAATTTTGAGGTTCAGAATTCTCTTTGAATTGCTAGTTTCATCTTCTTCAAGATTATACTCAGTAGTGGGACTGCTGAATCATATGAAAGTTCTTTTTTAGTTTTTTGAGAAACTTTCATAACTGTTTTCCATACTGGCTGTACCAATTTTCATTCCCACTAACAGTGCAAAGTGAAAGTGAAAGTGAAGTCGCTCAGTCGTGTCCGACCCTTAGCGACCCCATGGTCTGCAGCCCACCAGGCTCCTCCGTCCATGGGATTTTCCAGTCAAGAGTACTGGAGTGGGGTGCCATTGCCTTCTCTGTGCAAATGGGTTCCCTTTTCTTTACATCCTTACCAGTGCTTGTTATCCCTTATCTTTTTGACAATAGCTGTTATCANCACCAGGCTCCTCCGTCCATGGGATTTTCCAGTCAAGAGTACTGGAGTGGGGTGCCATTGCCTTCTCTGTGCAAATGGGTTCCCTTTTCTTTACATCCTTACCAGTGCTTGTTATCCCTTATCTTTTTGACAATAGCTGTTATCAGGTGTGGCATGATATCTCAGTGTGGTTTTGATTTCCTTTTTCAGGATGATTAGTGATGTTAAACACCTTTACATAATATACCTATTGACCATTTGTATGTCTTTGGAGAAATGTCTATCCAATTCCTCTGCCCATTTCCTAATTGGATTGTTTGCTTTTTGCTATTGAGTTAAGTCCTTTATGTATTTTGGATATTAACCCTTTCTCAGATACATGATCAGATACATGATTTGCCCCATCTCATAGACTGCCTTTTCACTCTGTTGATGGTTTAAGCTAAGGTATTCAAATGGTAAAAATTGTTTATCTGTATTTGTATGTTAAGTGCAGCATCCTGATAAATATTTCACAGGAGTTACATGAAATGGGCATTTTGACATCAGCCGCAGTCCATTGGACACCTTCACCTCCTCTGTCTGTGGATGAACTTAGCCCTATGCCTGCCAACTTAGTCACTAGAATTAACTATAGTAAACGTGCACTTAAAACTTCTCTGAAACATTCCCAGTTTCAAATATTTTGTCCCAGTGAATCCATAAGCAATTGAAATANGACACCTTCACCTCCTCTGTCTGTGGATGAACTTAGCCCTATGCCTGCCAACTTAGTCACTAGAATTAACTATAGTAAACGTGCACTTAAAACTTCTCTGAAACATTCCCAGTTTCAAATATTTTGTCCCAGTGAATCCATAAGCAATTGAAATAGCCAAGGAATTCTATGCTCTAGGGTCTGTTGTACAGTTACCATGTGCATCCATGTGTACTAAGTCACTTCAGTCGTGTCTGTCTCTTTGTGACCCTATGAACTGTTGTAGCCCGCAAGGTGGACAGGCAGGTTCTTTACCACTGATGCCACCTGGGACTAGCTATCACAGTTCATTGTATATAAGGAAACAATACAAGAAT